>JAOWBW010000848.1:125607-315721 GCA_026119855.1 Campanula takesimana
AGCAGTGAGAACAAACTGTGATTATCTCTGTGAGTCAAACTCCCTCTGGTTTGGACACCAGTACTGATACTGGACAATAACGTTGGTAGTTGGATGGTCTCTATGCTCATTAATTTCAGGAGGGAGGTTGTCTTGAACCACAATTTCTTGAAGATTTTCCAGAGGAGGATCATCTTGATAATCATTGAAGTCTTCATTGAAGGTTAGATTTGGAACTGGTTCAACAGTTTGAATGGATTAGAAGACAGCGGTTCAACAGTTACACCATCAGCGTTTGAGAAGGTGCTGCTGAAGAACTGGATGTAGCGGTTTGAGTAGGATGGTTGTCAGTTGCTCTATGTCTAGTGCCTGTCTCAAAATCACTAAAATCATTAGCAACATTTGGAGCCATATGTGGCTCAAGGAGAGCATGTTCATCAAATGTAACATGGACTGACTCTACAATTTTTAAAGATGTCTTATTGAAACAACGAAAAGCTTTGGAGTGTTTAGAATAACCAACAAAATACCTTCATCGGTCTTAGCATCAAATTTACCTCGATGCTCTTTGCCATTGTACAAGATGTAACACTTGCATCCAAATATCTTCAAGAAGGCAATGTTGGGTGATCTGCCTCTCCACAATTCATAAGGAGTCTTGTTGTGAACTTTGATGATGAGGGAGCGGTTCTGGGTGAAACATGCGGTATTGACAGCTTCGGCCCAGAAGTACTTGGGAAGCTTGGCTTCTGCAATCATAGTCTTCCCGGCTTCAATCAAAGTCCTGTTCTTTCTTTCCACTACTCCATTCTGTTGTGGAACTCCAGCGGCAGATAAATTATGATCAATTCCATGATCATCACAATATTGGGCAACACCATTGTTTGTAAATTCGGTTCCATTATCTGAACGCACGGCAACAATGTCATCCAATTTCTGAGTTTGGAGCTGTCTAAAGAGAGCGGTTATGATGCCATAAGTATCATCTTTAGAGGCCATCATTTCCACCCATGTATATCTTGAAAAGTCATCAACCACCACAAGTGTATAGCGGTTTCCTCCAATACTGGCGGTTGGGACAGGTCCAAATAAATCCATGTGCAGCAGTTGCAAACAGCGGTTCGTTGAAGGCGCGGTTTTACTAGGAAATGACTGTTTGGGCTGCTTTCCAAGCTGGCATGCTTTACACTTTTCATCATGATGGTCAGCCACTTTGGGTAGTCCTTTTACTAGACCATCCCTGTGCAGTTTTGCTAGATACTTGAAGTTCAAGTGGCTGAGCCGCTTATGCCATAACCAGCTGCTTTCACTTATATTTTTGGCTACAAAACAGAGGTCAGCAATAGAAACAATATTGCTTAAATCAATTATATAAACATCATCTGTTCTGTTGCCAGTCAGTAGAGTGACTCCAGAGGAAGCATCTTTGATATAACAGCTAGTTGAAGTGAAGATGCAGTTCATTCCTTTGTCACAAAACTGAGATATGGAGAGAAGGTTGTGCTTGAGTCCTTCTACTAGTGACACATTTCAATAGTCACCTTTCCTCGTTTGATTGCTCCATATCCTACTGTTTCTCCTTTCTTGTTGTTACCAAACACTACTGGGGGACCTTTCATTTGGATGAAACTGCAGAGTAGTTCTGAATCTCCAGTCATGTGTCGTGAGCATCCACTATCCAAATACTAGAGATCCTTCTTCTTCTTAGCGGATCCAGCCATAAAACATGAAAACTAAAAAATAAACATGAAAGGTTTTGGTCCCCCTTATTCCTTGGGTCCTAGGGTTAGCAGCTTTTTGGGACCCACACCTGTTTGACCTTAGGATTTTTACGTCCCTTGGCATTGGGTGTGAATCTTAAAAGACAATGACCAGCACTATGACCAAAGTCGGCACAAATAGAACAATGAATTAAGCCAGGTTGTGGTGGCGGTTTTACAAACCCATTACTAACCTTCGGTTTCTCATGTTTTACTGGGTCAGCGGTTTGGCTTCAATAAAGTTAACCTTCTTGAGTTCCACCTTTCTCTTAGGTGTGGCTTTAGGAAATATAACAGGATATTCCTTAAACCGACTAGGAGCGGTTTCATCACTCAATACTTCCTTGGTTGCCTCAGCCGCTGTGGATTTCTCTTTCCACTTTGGATATCTCCCAGTCTGGTTTTTAGGATACTCATAGAAATAATTTTGCTTTTTAATTTCTTGTGTTGAGCCCTTTTTACCAGCATGATTCACCTTAGGAATTTCTTTGGTTTGTTCAGTTGGTTTCACACCACCTTCAGCACAAAGACAAGGACACTTACACCCATCATCAGTTTTAAATCCTAATCCACTTTTCTCCTTAGAGAGAATTTGTGAATTAACAATTTTTTCCATGGTGACTCCAGACTTAGTCCACACATCGGTCACTTTTTGAAGTTCATCCCTTTGTGCAGTAAGATCATGGATTCGGGTGTTAAGAACCTCGGTTTTGTCCTTAAGGTAGCGGTTTTCTTCCACAACAGAAGCTATCCCAACAATTTGGAGCTTGAGTTTTTCAATCTCCTCCTTATGGGACTTGCATTCTTTTTGGGAATATTCAAGTTCCGTAGCCATTAATTTATATGTCTTTTTAAGCACAGTGTGTTGTTGACAAATGACATTAGCACGTTCAAGTACCTGGTCATCATGGCTTTGTTCGGTTTGATCCTCAGGAGAGTAGTTTGGTGAAGTAGGAGTTTTGCCTTGTTTAGCTTCAGGAGTTTTTGGTGAAACTGACTTCATTTGATGGAGTGGCAGTGGAAGGCTTTCGTCAATTTCAACCTTTTCTTCAAATCCCATTAGGCAAAGATTTGCAACTCCTTCATCTTCATCACTATCATCTGTATCAGAACCCATCCATGTTAATGGTTGTTCTCCTTGTTCAGCAACCATTCCTCTTCTATTGAAAAACTTTTTGTTGAACGGTTTCTTGGCAGGAGCGGCTTCATAGCGCGGTTTGGGTCAACTGGAGGCAAAATGACCTGGTTGTCTGCAGTTGTAACAAACAAGATCATCCCTTTTCTTAGCATCTGCGGCTTTGTTGAATCTGGTTGGAGGGACAAACTTTGCAGGGCCGCCTGATTGAAATTGAGCTCTGTTCTTTCTGAACTTGGTGTAGTTTTTCACATAGAGAGAAAACTCGTCATCATCCATGTCATCAAAGTCAACTTGAGTAGAACTGGATGCTACACTTTGGGAATTTTGAGATGGATGTAGGATTGATGAGATTGCTGAGGTTGAGAATAGGGTTGATGATGTTGAGGGTAAGGTTGATGAGGCGGTTGGTAATACTCTGGAGGTGCGGTTTGAGAAATATATCTTGGAATATTTGGATCAAAAGAAGCGGTTTGTAAATGAGTATTGGATGCGGTTTGATGGTGATCTGGATTATAAACTGGAGATGTGGCATTGTTGAAAGCGGCAAGAGAAAGAGACTTGAATCTGTTTTCGGTTTCATGAGCTTCCTCAAGCTTGAATTCAAATACCCTTAGCATGGCGTAAAGATGACGAAGATCAAGAGCTTCCAGATCTTTGTTGTCTTCAATGTTAGTAGTTTTGATCAGCCATTTGCTACCAAGAGATTGCATGAATCTCATGTTCAGGTCAGTATTGGAATACTTGTGTCCTAGAGAGAAACATACATTGACAATTTCCACGAACCGCTCATAGCATTGGCGAAGAGATTCCTTTGGGTCTTTGACAAAGTAATCAAAGAGCCTTCTCTGTTGGTAGAGGCGGTTCTTCTTGGTGTCGGCATCTCCTTCCAGAAAGTCAATGATGCCATCCCATGTTTCCTTTGCGGTATTGCAATCTAGAACCTTTGAGTGAGTTCTTAGATCAATAGCTGATACAAGCATGGACATAGCTCTACCATCAAAGTCCACATTCCGTTGATCAGTTTCGGTCCATTCAGCTTCCGGCTTCTTGATTTCCGCGGTTTGTCCAGCAGTACATGCATCAGGGTTAGCCTTCATCGGGACATAGGGTCCATTAACAATTGCAGTCCATAATCTGCGATCCTCAGATATCATGTGCTTCTTCATCCTATCTTTCCAGAAGATGAAACTATCTTCATTAAGAATAGGTAAGTGATTAGAGTTGGATGTCTGCATCATATGGGAGTTTATGTTTGCCATTGGATCAGCACCCAAGCGGTTAAGCTTGTAAAATAATTTTTGGTAGATATGCTCTGATACCACTTGTTGGTCCCAAAGGGCAACAAGGGTATAGAACCGCTAGAGGGGGGGTGAATAGCGGTTTAAAAACTTTTTTGAAATACCCTTGAAAATCAACCAAGTACTTATCAGTTTGGTCTATTGCGGTTTAAAGCACTAGAACCGCTCAGATAAAATGCACAACGGAGTTTTGCGGTTTTGGCGAAACTGAATTATAAAGAGTTGGGCGGTTTAAGTGGTTGAAAAAGGAATGATGCAACTGACAAGGCACAACTGAAGTATCACAAAAGTATGCAAATCATTTATCAAGTCATTTCATATAAAAGTAAATAAAGCTCATAAACATAAATGTAAATGACAAGACAGAAAATAAAAATCAAGGACACACAATTTGAAGAGGTTCGTTCTTGAAAGAACTACGTCCTCTACCTAGGTGGTTAGCCTAGGATTTTCTAATAGCTACTAGACTTGTATTGATTTAGAGAAGTTTTTACAAGATTACAAAAGAATCCAAACTCTAAATAAACAATCTAACCTAACAATGCTATTATAACAACCTGTGTTTTCGAGGTATATAATCTATAAGAAAATATACTCCGGGTGTGAAGTGTGGAAAGAAATCAAGAGCTCAAAATATCTAAGTGATGGTGAGCAAATGATTACTTCCTGTGCAAGGCTAAGTTGTGATGATTTGAGGGCTTGAAGCTTTGATGAAGAACTCTGGGTTTGCTAAGGAGATGATGAAGATATGAGTATCTGAATTTTCAATCTTCAAAGCAAACTTGAATACTTGGGATATTCTCTTTGAAGCTCAACAACCTTCAATGTTGAGAAATGAAGGCTATTTATAGTGAAGGCACAAGTGACCGTTGGACAATGAGGTAAGTCATTGTATGGCGGTTTTATGCGTTGTCACAATCCCATTGGTTGACCTGTCACTGTCGTCCTTTGCTTTTGCTTTGTGGCAGGAAGTTGTTGGACTACTACCTGACATTGTCCTTTTAGTTGTTGAAAAGTACAACGGTAACTTTTCAAAAAGCGAGACAAACCGACATTCCAAGAATAACTGAACCATGACTTGAAGTTTAAGGACAAGTCACCAGTCATTCATTTTTACGGTTGAAAAGCGAATGTTTGTCTTCAAGGAGTAAATGACAGCAATAACTTCTTCAATATCTTGGTCGGCGGTTCCACCAGATGCATGTGCGGTTTCATGAATGAACTTGAAATGCGGTTTCATCAAAGAAACACACTGCGGTTTGATGAAGGACTTAAGGCACCATGCTGGCGGTTAAAGATGGCGGCTTGAGGGACACTAAACCGCTATGAATAAACCGATCATAACTCAGCCTAACTACTAAAAATCTAGAAATGGACTTGTCTAAAAATTGAAGTAAAACTTCATTACATGTAAACCTAAATTCCATAAAAAGACACGTGGAATGGGTCAATCAAATCAGGTGGGTGTACTAACAATGAATCCTAACATAAACCATCACGGTTCGGCTCGGTTTGAACCACGGTCTGATTTTACGGTTTAAACCGTGGCTTAAACCGCGGTTTGAAACACAACTCTTACACCATACTATACCATTTAGCACTAGCAAGGACTGTAATCTTAAGTTATAGTACAAATGTTAGGTATGTTTATTTCTTAACCCTCCTACTTATATTAGAATTGATTGATACCATCACCTATTAATATTTTATGAACTTTAGGACCCTATGTAAGAAGTTTTATAACTTCAATTTTTAGCAGTCCATTTTATAGTATAGGCTTAGGATATAGGACTTGGAGCGAAAAGGAATGAAGATCTAAGCAAGTCTGTGGTCACTGCGGAGGACTACTCTGCGCAGGACACCACTGCGCAGCATTCTACCTTGCTCATTTTTCGATACATTCAGATCACCTAACTTGGAAAACGCTTTGAAGATGTACGCTTATTAAAGTGCTGAGGTGTGCAGAAACGACAAAGCAAGCACACTCAGCAGATCTAACGGTGGAGATGCGCTCAAGAGAAATATTTCAAACAAAGACAGCTGTCAACCTTCTAGAAGAAGCTTTTGAAATTGGTCTTCATGCTCAGTCTCCAACGGCTCTATATCACCTGCGCACCAATCATTTTGTGTCAGGTCATCAACCTTGATCAGAGCCCCAACGGCTATAAAGGACATCTGCTCACCAATCATATTGTGCCAGCTCATCGTCTTTGCTCAGAGCTCCAACGGCTAGTTTTAAGCTCTCTGCTATAAATAACCTGCTCATCTTCATTTCCAAGTTGCTAGAGTTTGTGCTTACTATTATCCTTGAAGTTCTGAAGATTGCTGCTCATATTCCCAGATTCAAGATCAACCTTCAAACCTTCATACCTTTAAACTCCTGCCCAGATCCTAAAGCCTTGTATCACCCAGAATTCTTCGTGCTCTTCATCTCATAGATTCATAGAGCCCAGAATTTCTTTCACACACACACCTCTTGAAGCTTCGATCATTTAGATCCTACTTCTTGAGATACACCGGTTTAGTCTAGGATTTGCTCTTTATAAATTAGATTTTGATTTGAGTTTTGATTCATTGTAATCTTGTAAAAGCTCCTCACATCAATATAAATCTCATTAAAAAATCCAAGACTAACCATCTTGGTAGAGGACGTAGATCTTTCATCGATCGAACCTCTCCAAATAGCTTGTTCGTTATTCTCGCTATTTATTTCCTGCTTAATCATTTCTGAATTACTGCTTTGTTTGATCTTATCAGATTGCTATTATTGCTGCTGTGTTTTTTATTGCTTATTGCCTTAGAATCCTTTTTATCCAACATTTTAAGCCAAAACTTAGCGCGTGCGTTTTTACCTTCTGCGCAGTATACCATGCGCAGTTGCTGCTTAAATTTCCGCTGTGCATTTCACACTCTTTGCGCGCTATACTTAGCTTATTTGAGATCTGTGCGCATAAGCTATTGCTTTGCAAAATGGTTTGAAAAGAATTTTTAAAACGCTATTCACCCCCTCTCCCCCTCTAGCGATTTTCATACCCTTGTTGCCCCTTTGGGACCAACAAGTTGTATCCGAGCTAACACCTTCATAAAACTTGTATCTGCTTTTCAAGATTAACAGCTTGGGTGCCGATTCAAGATGGCTTCAAAATCTTGGGCAATGGCTAACTATTCACATGTTTCAGTGCTGAATGAAGATCACTTCGAAATCTGGAAGCACTGCATGCTCACTCATTTTTCTTCTATCGACGAGATCCTCCACGACATCGTTCATGAAGGACTCTACATTCCAATGAAGGCAATCCAGATGCTGCTACCAACAAGGATAATCCTACAATCAAGAAGGCCAAAGAGGAATGGACCGATGAAGAAAAGAAATGGGTTTGCTACGATGGAAGAGCTAGAAACATCATTCTTATCACTCTAGACCTCTCCACGCACAATCAAATTATGAGCGGTGGAACTGCAAAGGAACTATGGGATGCTATTGAAGGATATATGAATGGAGACAAAGTAAGCAAGGAAAACAAAATATTTGTGGTGCAAAGAAAATTCAACTGCTTCATGAGAAACAATGGTGAAACCTTGAGACAAACCTATGATCGCTTCTGTGCTGTTGTAAACTCTTGTAAATCTCTTGGAACCACATTCACTAATAAAGAAGTCAATTCTCAATTCTTGGATGCGCTAGGTTCCAGATATGTGCACAAGGCAAGTCATCTGGAAGATTCTGGATTTCTAGATACTTGGCCACTGCGCAGCTTATACGCCAACTTAAAAGTGTATGAGCTAAAACTTGATCGAATTGACGAAACTGAAGGGAAAGGAAAACTTGTTTCCTATATTGCGCAAAATGAACATGCGCCTGCTCAAACCTCAGACAAAGTCTCTACTTCCTCTCTACTTGAAATGGATGATGATGATTTTGCCATGTTCGTAAAGCGATTTCAAAAGTTCAGGAAATTCTCCAAGCCAGGATCCTCAAGTAAAGCTCCAGCTAAATTCTCTTGTGGCAGAGACTCAAAGAAAGATGATGACTTGGTTTGATACAACTGCAGAAAGCCCGGTCATTTTGTTTCAAAATGCCCTACTCTAAAATTTGAGTACATGAAGAGAAATACAGCGTAGAGATCATCAAAGCAGCGCGGAATGATTGTTGAAGAAGACTGCGCAAAAAAGGAACTGAAGACTTGGATAGAGACTGACACTGAAGACAGTGATGATGACTCTGAGGATGGATTGGTCTGCTTGGTGGCCAATGCTGATGCTGATAGCGATTCAGACAATGATCCCGATACGGACACAAAGGCTGCGCCAAGTACAATTCAGAAGAAAGGTCCCACCATCACAGAACTGGTGGAAATGGGACATCTGACTCCAAGCAGACAGAATGGCAAGTACTTATTTGCCAGAGCATACCTATCAAAGAAATTTGTAGCTGCACCTCCGCGCAAAGAATCTTTTGAAATTCCTGCTAAAATTGTAATAGAAAAGAATGACTCTGCTGCTGAGCGCGAGTCCATTTTTCAGCAAGCTGAAAAGGTAATCAAGAAATTCAATTCTATGAAAGAAGCAATGGACTTATCAATTGGAGAAATTTCACAGCTTAAGACGGAGAAAACTCTTTTAAAATCTGAGATCACCCTCCTTAAGGAGCAGATTAAGAGCATGACTCCTCTTACTGAAAAGAACCGTTTTCATACAGATCAAAATGTGCTATTTCAAGTAAGAAACGAAGAACTGGCTGCTCAAGTAGCTAATCTAAAAAAGATCACTGATGAGTGGACCAAATCTCGTGTCACTATGGATCAAATTCTAGAATCCCCAAAAGCCAGTGGAGATAAGGAAGGCTTGGGGTTCTCAACTAGTGATAACTTTAAATGCGCAGTTTGCACTGAAAAGGAAAAGGATTTTACACCACAGCAAACTATTGAAATTCCTAAAGCAAAGTATTTTGCTTCAATGGGTAAATGACAGGAGAAAGTTCAGAGACAAAATTTCCATTATGTCTACCCAAAGAAGCAAACTGGGAAAGCCAAGGGTAAGGCTAAAGTTGAATCTGCGCATGATTTCTCATATTCTGACTATGGTTGCGCTTCAACTTCGAATGTCAAGTCTGCACAAAAGGGTCATGCGCATGAAAGCCATGCGCCCCAACGCCAGATGCGCATTCTTAAGAAAAGCGCACCCAAACCTCAGAAAATGATATTTGTCAAAGCTAGTTCAACTGCTCCAGTTCAGAATGCTAAGCCAAAGAAAAGTAAAGAGTTTGTAAAAACCCAATCTATAAGTGGCTTACATCATTGTGTTGTGTGTGATGGTTTAGGTCACAAGGCTGCAGAATGCCTTTTACGATTTACTTCTAATGCCAAGGGACGTAAAAATCCTAAGGTCAGACAGGAGTGGGTTGTCAAAAGTTGCTAACTCTAGGACCCAAGAATAAAGGGGACCTGCGTTTTTAATGTCTATTTTTCAGGTCTCCTGCTTCACTGCGCACTCTTCACAAGCTAAAGCGCATATATGGTACCTCGACAGTGGATGTTCTAGACACATGACTGGATATGTCACCTCTCTTGAAGATGTGCATGAAGGAAGAGGTCCCTCTGTAACTTTTGGAGATAACAACAAAGGGCACATAGTTGGATATGGAAGAATCAGAAAAGATAAAGTATGCATTGAGAAAGTTGCACTCGTAGAAGGACTCAAGCACAATCTGCTCTCCATATCACAATTTTGCGATAAAGTTTTAGAATGTCACTTCACTGCAACGCACTGCTATATCAAAGATGGCATATCCGGACTAACTTTGCTCACAGGGACTCGTAAGACTAATGTTTACGTTATTGATCTTACCACTATAAATTCTATCACCAATCTCTGTTTTGTAGCAAAGAATGTAAGTGAAAGCAGCTGGCTATGGCATAAGCACTTAAGTCATTTGAACTTCAAGTATTTGGCTAAGCTAGGAAGGGAAAATCTTGTCAAAGGACTTCCCAAAGTAGCTGACTATCATGACAGAAAATGCGCAGCATGCCAGCTCGGTAAACAACCTAAGCAGTCTTTCTCCAGCAAGATTGCCTCCTCAACTTCCAAATGTTTACAACTGATTCACATGGACTTGTTTGGACCGGTCACCACCGCGAGCATTGGAGGAAATAAATATACTTTAGTTGTGGTGGATGACTACTCAAGATATACATGGGTCGAAATGATGATATCCAAAGATGACTGCTATGATATCTTGACAGCTCTCTTCCGAAAGCTCCAAACTCAAAAGGAAGATGACATCGTAAGCGTGAGATCAGATAATGGCACTGAATTCAAGAATAACGGTGTTGCTCAATACTGCAATGACCATAGAATTGATCACAATTTCTCTGCTACTAAAGTTCCTCAACAAAATGGTGTTGTGGAAAGAAAGAATCGCACATTGATTGAGGCTGGAAAAATAATGATAGCAGAAGCTAAGCTTCCAAAGTATTTCTTGGGAGAAGCTGTCAACACTGCTTGCTTTACTCAGAATAGATCCCTCATCAACAAAGCCTACAACAAAACTCCATATGAGTTATGGAGAGGAAGAGCGCCCAACGTTGCTTTCTTCAAGATTTTTGGCTGCAAATGCTATATCCTCTACAATGGCAAAGATCATAGAGGTAAATTTGATGCCAAAGCAGATGAAGGTATTTTTTTTGGGTATGCCAAATATTCTAAAGCTTTTCATGTTTTTAATAGAACCACTCTAGTAATTGTAGAATCTGTACATGTTACTTTTGATGAGCATTCTCTCCTTGAGCCACATTTGGCTCCAAATGATTCTGATAATTCTATTGAGAATGATGAGACAGGTACGCAGCCTCAAACTGCACCTACGCAAAATGATAATCAAGATAATCAAAGTCAGAATCAAGCAAGTCCATCTCATGCGCCAACTCCGGATGCTGCACCAGAAGTAACGACTCCTGATGCGCAGACACCCCCTCCTGCGCATGATATTTCTCCGCTTCAGCAAATCACCTTTGATGATCTTAATGCTGGAGCTAATGAAGTACCTGTTGAAGATATTCGTATTCCTACTACTCAACCCAACTTACCCCCTGAGGTTCGTGAAGTTAGAGATCATCCAACTTCAAATATCATTGGTGATCTCAATGTAGGGGTTCGTACTAGGAGAGCATCAAACTTTGATGATGAATATCACTCCTTTATCTCTCAAATCGAACCAAAGAAGATTGATGAAGCACTCCAAGATTCAAACTGGGTTACTGCTATGCAAGAAGAGCTTAACCAATTTGAGCGCTGCAAGGTTTGGACCTTAGTACCCAGACCTCATGACCAAGGAGTTATTGGTACGAAATGGGTGTTCAGAAACAAGATGGGTGAGAATGGAAGCATCACCAGAAACAAAGCAAGGTTGGTTGCGCAAGGCTATAGGCAAGAGGAAGGAATCGACTATGATGAAACTTTTATGCCTGTAGCAAGACTAGAAGCTATCAGAATTTTCTTAGCTTATGCCTCTCACAAGAAATTCAAGCTTTATCAAATGGATGTGAAGAGCGCATTTCTCAATGGAGAGCTCCAAGAGACGGTCTATGTAGCTCAACCTCCTGGATTTGAAGATAGCAGATTTCCAAATCACGTCTTCAAGCTTCAGAAAGCTTTGTATGGACTTGAGCAAGCTCCAAGAGCATGGTACGATACTCTATCAAAATTCCTACTAGGGAAAGGCTTCAAGCGCGGTAAAATCGATACAACTATTTTTATTGCTAAGTATAATGATCATTCTTTACTTGTTCAAATTTATGTCGATGATATTATATTTGGTTCTACTAATGAGTTACTTTGTAAGCGCTTTGAAAAGCTCATGAAAAGCAAGTTTGAAATGAGCATGATGGGAGAACTCACATTCTTCCTCGGACTTCAAATCAAGCAATTGAATGATGGCATCTTCATAAATCAAGCCAAGTACACAAGAGACCTAATCAAGAAATTTGGACTTGAAAATACTAAAGCATACGACACTCCAATGGCCACGGGCAATAAGCTTGAAAAAGACTTAAAAGGTAAGAAAGTTGATCAAACTTTATATCGAGGTATGATTGACTCTCTCCTTTATCTTACTGCTAGTAGGCCAGATATCATGTTTAGTGTTTGTGTCTGTGCGCGCTATCAAGCAGATCCTAGAGAAGCGCACTTAACTACTGTTAAACGCATTATTCGTTATCTTTCTGGAACTGTTAACCTTGGACTTTGGTACACCAAAGATTCGAATTTCGATTTGCTAGGTTATTCAGATGCAGATTACGCAGTATACACAATTGATAGGAAGAGCACAAGTGGAACTTGTCACTTCCTTGGAAATCGACTTGTTGCGTGGGCAAGCAAGAAGCAAGCTGCTGTGTCCATCTCCACTACAGAAGCTGAATACATTACTGCCGGAAGCTGCTGCTGCCAAATCCTATGGATGAAGCAACAATTAGTGGACTATGGAATTCATGAAAGAAATTGCCCAATTTTCTGCGACAATATGTCCACCATAGCAGTCTCCAACAATCCTGTCATGCATTCAAAGACAAAGCACATCGACATCAAATATCATTTTCTCAAGGATCACGTGGAAAAAGGAAACATTCATTTAGAGCACGTGAGAACAGATAATCAAATTGCTGATATCCTTACAAAGGCTCTTGACGCAAAGAGATTTGTATTCTTGAGGGGAGAAATGGGTATGCTTGAACTTAGCTAACTTGTCCATATGATCTGTTAATACTAATAATCTTGTGTTTGCTTGATAAAGTGTTCATCATATGTCAAGATCCATTCTTCTGCGCAACCCCTGCGCAGTAATTCATTTGCGCATGACACTAATGTTAATTTAAAAAATATATATATATATTGCGCTATTTAAGCTCTGCGCATGATTTTAACATGCGCACACTTCGTGGATCGCAGGTAAGTCTTCTATTTATTAGAAATTTCACATAGGTCCCTGACTGAAAAGTCAACGCTTAGTTCACAAGGGTACTTGTGCAATTAAATTTTTTCCCTCGCCTTAATTTTTGAATTTTCTTGGGAAATTACTCTTTTTCCCCTGCGCATGTCCCATTATCGTTAATGCATACGGCCATTGATGATAGTGTCTGTTAGGATTCCTGATCAATATTTATGAGGGAGTTGATATGACTGTGACCTGCCTAGACCTGCTGATACACGCACGCGTCAGGTCTGCGCACGCGCGTTCCCTATTTGGCCACGTCGCTTCGCTATTGTGCGCCTCTGCGGTTTCTCACCAAATCGCCGTCTTTCACCAAACCGGCTGCTGACGTCATACGCCTTTTCCCTTTTTGGTATAAACCATTTGACTCTTCTTTTTCTCTCTCTCCTGCTCACTCTCCTCTTTCACAAATTCAGCACTTTCTCTCCTCTGCAACCTACTCACCAACTCCCAATCATTTCCTCTTTCTTTCTCTTTGACTTTCCTTTCAATCTCTGCAAATCTCTTCTCTTTCTTCCTCTTTTCAAAAACCCTAGTACCATTTAAATGGCTCCCCAAAAATCAAAAGCAAAGGTAGTTGTTGAGGTCCATGAACCGGTTGAAGAGGTTCCTCCTCCAGAAGCTAAGACCGTTGACGACATGGTAACAATTTCTGACCCTTGAACTCATTTTCTGTCAATCCGCCATTGTTGAGTCTCGAGTTCTTAAAACTCCCTTTTTCGATTTTTCTCTCATCTTTTAATCATTTTCAAAATCGTTTGTTGTTTTGGGTTCTTCTCTCTCTGATCTACATTTATATCTACTTTATTTCACGATCAATACTGTTTTCATATGATTTCTGCAAAAAAATTCGTTCGAAAACCACCAAGGCAGTCGAACAGTCATTCTCGATTTCTGGGCTTAATGTCGTATTTTTGGAAATCTTGTTTTCTTAATCATTTTCGTCTCTGAAATGCGGTTATTTCGATAGGCTTTTTGTCCATTTTGGTCAATCTTTGATTTTTTTGGTGTTCTTCGTGTTCATGTTCTATTATTCTGTGTTCATCAAGTTCTTATTTTTCTCTTATGATTTGGGTCGCATAAGAATTTCTTAGTGTTTGTGCTTTTGCGCATAGTTACTTGTTTTTGCGCATTACTTTAATATTCGTTTCTTGTATGGAGATGCTGCGCATACGTGTATCTGCGCATGGACTTCGCTCCATGCGTGATTCTTGTCTAAACTATTTCTTGTTTTGCGTAGAACTCTTTTTATTTCCTACAAGGCTGGGAATTAGATCTTGCTGCGCTACACAAAGACGCTGTCGGACGCAGGATTGTTCATCTTATGGATTCCTCTGGCATCTTACCTCTCTTTACACTGGATCAGGACTTCTATGTCCCCTCTCTTGCAGACGAGTTCTTTGAAAACGCAGAAAGAGTCACCATGACGCACAAGCAAACTCGAGCAAAGATTGATGTTATCCGCTCAGCTGTTCAGAATTTTTCAGTGCGCATTGTTCCTACATCACTTAAGAAGCTCTGCGGGTTTAATGTTGATGATGCGCCAGAAGTCTATTCTGAAGCTAAACAAAACAAGCTTGCGCAGAAACTGGTTGGGGAACCCTCTCTTGTAAAGAAGTGGAGCGTTCATGATCGCAAGGAATTTGGTGAGGTGATGTATCACCTGTGCACCATTATTGGTGACTCTGTAAACTGCAAAAATGGAAATAAGGGCAAGTTCATTTCCAAGCAGTGGGCTTATTGCGCTGCGGTTTATAATGGCGATGCTCTAGACTGGTCCTTTGTTCTATTTGATGAGATATGGGATGCATTGGAGAGTTATGACAAGCGCATGGACAATAAAGTACCCAAGTATAGAACTCACTGTAGGCTACTTGGTAGGCTTAGTCGCACGCCTACTAAACTCGGCCACTAATAATGTAATTAGGGTAAGTCAGGGTCGATCCACGAAGAACAGTGATTATTTGCGAACAGTCACTTGACCAGATTGGGGGTTTGATTGAGATTTTAATTAATTCCTAAGATGGGAAAATTAACTAAGTATTTGAAACAATAATTTAAAGAAACTTCAGACTTGATACTGTCACCGGATTTTAATTCTAATATCACTGATAATTCTATTCTCCGTAAATTTTATTCACTTGATTACGAGATGTATTTCAATCTCTGTCTCTTCTTTCAGTATAGTTTATAGCAGTGGCACACTCACTATAAACCCAAATTAAAATTAAACCTAAACTGGCACAGAAAATGTCTAAAGATTAATTGATGAAGTTTTAAGAGACTAAAATCAATAACGCTTTCTAAAGTTAATTAGATAAATCGTCTAATCTTACCTACTTCCCGAATTGCTATGGCACATACACAATTCGTGAAGATGCTACAATGAAAACCCTAATTCTGGCTCAGAACGAGTAATCTAGCAAAGATCAATAAAGAGGACAAGTGAATTGGCCAAATCCACAAACCCTAGAAATCAATCTAAATCAATACAAGCAAGATTATGAACAAGAATTAATTAGGAAAAAGAAATACCTCAATAGAAATAAAAACCCGGATCAAGATCTCAAATCCAAAGTAATGGAGTTTAGTTCTCCATGGAAAAGCTCAACACCAGAGAGAAAGAAAAGAACGTCGTGTTCAAAAGTCAAGAGAGAATGATAACCTAATCTCCCTTAATTCTAAACTAATAATGACTTAAGAAAAAAAAATCAAAAAGAAATTAAAAGAATAATAATAAAAGAAAAAGAAAAAGAAAAGAAAAATAATATCCCTCTGCCAGAGATCGAGGTCGTCCGCTGAATAATGCGGAAATCAACTTGCCCAAATTTTCAATTAGGTCCCTGGAGTTTTAGTTATTTGCAGTTTGGTCCCTGAAGTCTTTTGGTTCTTCACAACAATCCCTGGACTTTTCAACAATGCAGAACAGTGCTTAAACTTCGACAAATTGCAGTTTGGACCTATACTCTTTCGCCCGGTTGACTTTGACTTGACTTGACTATTCTTGATCCTTGAGACAAGACTTTGAAGCTCGCCAAAAAATTACATCTGGAAAATAAATAAATAAATAAGAACTATTCTATCCCGGATTACAATAAAAGCTCAAATGATAAATAATGCCCCAAATACATCAAATCTAGTCTAAGTACATCAAAATGAACTAAAATACATAGGAAAAAAAGGGAATTAAAATATACAAA
Organism: Campanula takesimana; assembly: GCA_026119855.1. NCBI lineage: Eukaryota > Viridiplantae > Streptophyta > Magnoliopsida > Asterales > Campanulaceae > Campanula > Campanula takesimana. The sequence continues at coordinate 141,969 of JAOWBW010000848.1, forward strand.
ATCCGCCACATCAAATTCCCCCACGCTTAGACCGTTACTCGTCCCTGAGTAACATCCTAACCCCACTCTAAACTCCGGTCTAATCAGCGTAGCATGGGAGAAAATGACCCCTAATCTCCTCTAATCCTCCAAGTCAAAAGTCAACAAACACAAACAACTCGGAGTATAAGAAACTCCGTCCCCATATAACTCCAGAAAATCAAATAAAGATCAATGGCCTTAGCCCGATACAAACTCCAAAATAGTGAAAAACCGTATCCGGACTAAGGCCCACTCATAAAAGCCACGGGGAACTAAAATATCCTAAATTTCCCCCACGCTAGTCTCACACTACAAGTCTCCCTCATAAAAAATAAGTGTTTGGCCGGGTAGTGGTCCCGCGTAAAACTCACCTCGTGTTTAGCACCAGCACCCCTTTATAACTCCAAAAACAAAACGAGGTTTTCTATCCTATTACCCACTAACCGAACCTCCAACATCAAAATATCCTAACCCGAGACTCCAAACCCCCCTTATGACTTCTCTCCGGTGAATAAATGATAAAATCACTCAAAATCTCACCTTTTGCCTAAGCGCCCTTTCGGGTTTTCACTTAGCCTCTCTATTTTTTTATTATATATATATATATATATATATATATTATTTTTTTTGATTTTTTTTATCTTCTTTTTTTTTTTGAATAAGAAAATTAAAATAAATGCGTACTATACATAATACAAACCCTCCCCCACGCTTAAACTACACAGTGTCCTCAGTGTGTTTGAAACAATAAAAATATAGGACAGTTTAAACGTAAGGGAAAGGAAGAAAGGTACCATCACTCCTGCTGCTGCTGAGACCCGGAGGTCTCACCTGAAGAACGGGGCTCACGGGACTCGCGCCTCCTCATCCAAGCCATTCTCCTATTATACATCATAGTGTGCAACTGTTCTGGAAGAGGCGTGTATGTCTGAGGTTCTGGCTGCTGCATCCAAAGCTCCATTTGACGATGTCGTGCGAAAATAGTGGTCACATGATCCTCCAACATCTCAAGCCGGTCAGAGAAAACCTCCCATCTCCTATCCTCGAGTGCATGCCTGTCCTGCAACAGTCTCATAATTGCCTCATAACCTCCCTGCTGCTCCGGAACTCTAGCCTCAATATTTGCCTCTGTGGCATCAATAGTCGCCTCTGTCTCACGCATCTCCTCATCCTGTCCCTCCTCCGCAGCATCACTACCCTCATCATCGTCATCTCCCCTCTGAATAGCAGGCAACTATCGTATATCCATATCTACCACCCCTTGCATCAGCCATGCACGTGGTGTATCCCCGACTGGAAAAATAGCCCCTCTATGGCACCTGATCGTAAGCCTGTCGTCCCCATGTATGAATGTAAGGGACGCATCATCTCCACGTACCTTTTCGAAGAACTCATATCGGGCCAGGTAAGGAAAATCTAAATACTCAGGCCCCTCCACGAACCGAGCTGCTGTAATGTGTCTACTAAGAAACTTCTCAACCAACAAAGTGATCATTCCTCCCACTGGAATGTTTCCCGTCCCCCTTGCTGCGATAATCTCACACTTCCTAATGAAAGCGTCAACCCAATCCGGGACTACAGAAGTGTTAGGGAGTGACATCCTCAACATGGCAACATCAAAACTATTCAACTGAGTTGGCTCCCCCTTTCCCAAGAAAGTGCTCGCTAACCCCCGGTAAAATAATCTCCATGCAGGGTGGGTGAGAAAATTAGACAACATGTAGGGCTTCTGCATTGGTTTCCCGGTTAGATCGAAGAAAAACCAGTTGACCAATTCATCTTCCATAAACTCCCCAGACGGTGACTGAACCCCAAATTGTGTCCTAATCTCCTCAAAGCTAATAGACTTGACTTGATCATTAAGGTGGAAACAGATGCCTTTTTCTCCATCCTCCTCTATCTGTTCAAATGTGGACAAGAATTCAAACGTGTATCTTTTGTAAACCACGGCACTCTTCCCCAAGAATTGTTCTAAACCCGTTGCCTTCATCAACATCCTCACCGGAACCTCTAAACCAAGCTTTTGAAGAGCCTCAATGTTTAAAAATTTAGTGATTTTGAGTTTCCGTTTTGGTGAATCTAACCGTTTCCATTTTATCTTTTGAGCCTCTGTCAAGTTTTTCAATCCCAAATAATTAACCCCGGGAGCGGGCGGTATAAACGTGGATTTCTTAGGCTTCCTTACACCGCTACTAACAACACCAATTTTTCCTCCTCTCGTCCTCATAGTAATCAAACAAATTGCTCACAACAATTACTCAATTTCACCCACACTATCAACGCTCACAAATACTCTCACCAGCAACAATATCAACAATAATCACCACAAGCTCAACCAACAATCAACAAGAGCCACACAGTTAAATCAACACTCCCCAACCCAATGCAATAAAAACCCTCCAACAATGTCACACCACAAATTTCCACCAACAAATGTACCAATCCCACCAATTTAAATGCGAGAGAATTGAGAAAATTATACCTCTAAATGCTCAAGTATGCCCACGTAATCTCTTTGTATCTCCAAAATTGCTCCAAGAAAGATGAACCAAAAACCCCAAAATTAAATTTCTAGGGTTTTGAAATTGTGCTTGAAATCTGGTGAATTGATGGATTAGGATGTTAGATTGGGTTGAATTGAGGTGAGAGAAAGTGATTTAAGGTGGGACAATGGCGGATTTTGAGGAAATTTGAAGGTGGGATGGATTAGGGTGAGTGAGAGAGAGTGGAGTGGAGATGGTGATTTTGGGGATTTGAGGGAGGGAAGGCGTTGGGGGGGGGGGAGAAGATGGAGGAGGGAGTTGATTTTAATGGAGGGGGTGGCGGATTTGTGGTGGGAAGGGGGCTTGGGGCCGGCGGCTATGGAGAGGGAGGTTTGCCGGTTTTTGGGAAAAAAAGATCGCTGGAACTTTTTTTTTTTTTTACCTGTCCAAGCGATTGGATTGGAAGCACACAGACTCCCAACTTGGATTTTTGGGAGCAGGCGTGCTGATAGACTTTGCGGTTGCTTCTCCCGATAAATCACGGCTCGGGCCTCCAAAAACACACACGGACTCCCGACACGGAAAACAGGGGAGCACACGTACTGGTGTTGTTACACAAGTCGCTGCTGCACTTTTTTTTTTTTTTTTAGCCCAGGTGCCCTCCAGATTTCCTGCACATCATCAAAAACAAAAACATACCTTTAGTAGCACCGATTATAGACATGAATAAAAAATACAAAAATTAAAAACATAATGTACAGAATAACCAATAAAATAAGCAATTAAATACGGGTTGCCTCCCGGTTAGCCGCCCTTCTTTACCGTCTTTAGCTAGACCAAATGCCGGAAAAGCACCCGGCATGCATCAAAGTTTAAAGTCTTAGACAAGACTCGGACCCAAAGCTATCAAACATATACCGGGTCTTGGAGATCAATCACATCCAAATCCGCGGTATTCACGATTTCGTTCTCAAAATACGGTTTTAACCGTTGACCATTAACTTTGAATCCTTTGTCATCATTAGGACTAGAGATTACCACCGTCCCAAGCGGGGACACCTCCCTCACCACATAAGGGCCGGTCCACCGAGACCTTAACTTACCCGGAAACAAACGAAGACGGGAATTAAAAAGAAGGACCTTTTGACCAACCTTAAAGTCCTTTCTAATGATCATTTTATCATGCCATATCTTCGCTCGCTCCTTATAAAGGAGGTTATTCTCATAAGCATCTCTCCTAATCTCATCCAACTCACTGAAATGCAATTTTCGCTCCTCACCGGAACACTCTAAGTTCAAATTGAACTTTTTGCCCGCCTAATAGGCTTTGTGTTCAAGCTCCACCGGTAAATGGCAAGGTTCACCAAACACCAATCGATATGGTGACATACGAATCGGTGTCTTATAAGCCGTCCGGTAAGCCTACAACACATCATCAAGCCTTTGACTCCAATCCTTCCTAATAATCTCTCTATTGGACACCTCGGCTTGACCATTTGTTTGGGGATGATAAGCAGTCGACACCTTATGGGTGATATGATATCTCTTGACTAGAGCTTCGGCTGTCTTATTGCAAAAATGAGTCCCCCTATCACTAATAATGGCCCTTGGCATCCCAAACCGACACAGAATGTTGCTCCTAAGGAAGTTGACCACTACTTTTGAATCGAGTAAACTACTTTTCTGCCCCTCGTACTATGGCCCCAACATCAATTTGACACTCGTACTATTGAAACAACAAATGTATTATGCGTACTATAGTTTTATTAGCAAAATTAACCAATTTACTATTCAGTCGTTAACTTTTTTTAACACACGTTATTTTTTTAACGAGCATTAATTTATAACTAACTTTTGTTATCTCCATCATCTTCCCAAACCCAACATCCACCCCACCCTTTCCCAGCCCAACACCGCCACCACCGCCCCCATCACCACCGCCACAAGACGGGATCCCCTGCAAAGCAGCCGCCGCCGGGACATGAAACTCACCCAAACTGGTTCCAATGCCTGCCTTCACCATAGTAAACCCCTCTAGAGTCCTAGGCGACAACAACAGGACAGGAATAAACCAAAAATTCCGGCCAAATGGCCAGAATTCGAACCAAATTCAGCAAAAAATCAAAACCAAATCGCATATGTAAAAATCGAATTTCGACTTCGTTAACCGTTGGATCGTCGTGAAACTTCTGGGCTTTGGTTGCATCCCCGAGGCGCACATGATGACCGTTGGGATCTTCCAAATAATTGCCGGAGAGGGAGAAATGGCCGGCGGCGAAAACTGGCGAAAATCTCCAAAAAATCGCTATATTAAAAATCAAATTCCCGCTTCATTAACCGTTGGATCGTCGTCAAATTTCTGGGGTATGTTCGCATCACTCAGGCGCTCATATTGACCTTTGGGATCAGCAAAATAATCAGCGGTACCGGAGATATGGCCGACGGCGCAAATCCGGTGAAAAAACTCAAAAATCGCCCCAAGTCCCGGCGGCGGCTGCTGTGCAGGGGATCCCGTCTTGTGGCGGTGGTGATGGGGGCGGTGGTGGCGGTGTTGGGATGGGAAAGGGTGGGGGTGGATGTTGGGTTTGGGAAGATGATGGAGATAACAAAAGTTAGTTTTGTTAAGATGAGTTTTCAATTTTTCCCTAAAAAAATTCCGTTAAGTTATTAATCTTTGTTAAAATAAATTAATGCCCGTTAAAAAAATAATGTTCGTTAAAAAATTTTAACAACTGAATAGTAAATTGGTTAATTTTGCTAATAAAACTATAGTACGCATCATACATTTGTTGTTTCAATAGTACGAGTGTCAAATTGATGTTGAGGCCATAGTACGAGGGGCAGAAAAGCAGTTTACTCCTTTTGAATCATCGGTGTGGGTAGGGATGGCTTCCACCCATTTGGACACATAGTCCACCGCAAGTAAAATATACACAAACCCACAAGAATTAGGGAACGGACCCATAAAGTCTATCCCCCACACATCAAAGATTTCACAATTCACAATGAGGATTTGTGGCATTTCATCACCACGCCCAATATTACCAACCCTTTGGCACCTATCACACGACTGACAAAAAGTGACTGCATCCCAGAACAAAGTTGGCCAAAAGAAGCCACAATCTAAAACTTTTCTAGCGGTCTTTTTCGCACCAAAATGACTACCACACGCATACTCATGACAGAATTTGAGAATAGAGGACACCTCACTATCGGGAATACACCTCCGAATGACTTAGTCGGCACAATGCCTCCACAAGTTGGGCTCATCCCACACATAATATTTGGCATCACTACGGACTTTGTCTCTTTTAGATTTTGACATCCCCGGAGGGAATTTATTCGAGACAAGAAAATTGACCAAGTACGCATACCAAGGGGCCACTGAATTAACTGCCCAAAGAACCTCATCAGGAAACTCACCCCGGATTGGGGCTTGTTTATAAGGCTTGTCCTCCTCCATTACAAGGCGACTCAAATGGTCGGCAACTAGATTTTCAGCACCCTTTTTTTCCTTAACCTCTATGTCAAACTCACTCAACAAAAGAATCCACCGTATGAGTCTCGGTTTAGCCTCTTTCTTAGACATTAAGTACTTAAGAGCAGCGTGGTCGGTGTAAATAATAATCTTAGTACCCAACAAGTAGGATCTAAATTTCTCTAGTGCAAATAATACCGCCAACATCTCTTTTTCAGTAGTGGAGTAATTTCTTTGTGCCCCATTCAAGGTCATAGACGCATAGTAAATCACATGCGAGGCACGCTCCACTTTTTGACCCAAAACCGCCCCCACGGCATAATCACTAGCATCACACATGATCTCAAAGAGACGAGACCAATCGGGTGCTCGAATAATGGGGGTGGTTTTCAACCTAGACTTCAACTCATTAAAAGATTGCTTGCAATTATCATCAAAATTAAAATCAACCTCTTTTTGCAACAGGGTGCATAGAGGTGAAGCAATCTTTGAAAAGTCCTTAATGAACCTATGGTAAAACCTGGCATGACCAAGGAAAGACCGGACTTCATGCACATTGGTAGGGTAAGGAAGTGAAGAAATGACATCAATCTTAGCTTTGTCAACTTCGATACCCTTTTTCGACACAACATGACCCAAAACAATGCCTTGCTCGACCATAAAGTGATATTTTTCAAAATTTAAGGCCAGATTAGTTTCAATGCACCTATCCAACACTAGTCCTAAATGAGTAAGGCATTCATCAAACGAGTCTCCATGGACAGTGAAGTCATCCATGAAAACTTCCATAAACTTTTCTACAAACTCGGAGAAAATACTCATCATGCACCTTTGAAAAGTCCCAGGTGCATTACACAATCCAAACGGCATTCTCCGATAGGCAAAGGTGCCGAAGGGGCAAGTAAATGTAGTTTTCTCTTGGTCTTCCGGGGCAATAGGTATTTGAAAATACCCAGAAAAAACGTCGAGAAAACAAAAATACGCCCTTCCGGCTAACCTTTCCAACATCTGATCAATCAAGGGGAGAGGGAAGTGGTCTTTACGAGTTACCTCATTTAGCCTCCGGAGATCAATGCACACGCGAATCCCCGTTTGCTCCCGTGTTGGAACCATCTCTCCTTTTTTATTACGGGAGACCGTGATCCCGCCCCTCTTGGGCACACACTGTGTGGGGCTCACCCACTCGATGTCGGAGATGGGATAGATGATCCCCATCTGTAGTAGCTTCAGGACCTCCTTCTTCACCGCCTCCATCATTGGCGGGTTAAGCCTCCTCTGTGGTTACCTCACTGGCTTCGCACCCTCCTCTAGGTTGATCCGGTGCAGACACAAAGATGGACTAATGCCCTTGAGATCGGCAATAGTCCAACCAATCGCAGATTTTCGCTCCCGGATCACCTCAATCAACCTCTTCTTTTGATCCTCAGTCAACTTGCTAGAAATCACTACCGGAAGCGTCTCTCCCTCACCTAGATAAACATACTTAAGGTGCTCAGGGAGGACCTTCAACTCAAGCTCCGGTGCCTTCTCTATAGATGGAACAAGCTTTTCCACCGGAACCTCTAACTTCATGTGACCATGACCCGGCGCGGTAGCAAACATGGCACTCTACATAAGACCCATAACCGCTTCCTTCATAGAATCCGAGATGTCAAACTCCAAATTAGCATACCCCAAAGCGTTCTCTAACGCGGTCTTGAGATCATCATCTCTACTAGACACCTCAAATACCTCCTCTACCAATGGCTCGATCACATCCACAAAACATAACGACTCCGTATCCTTAGGGTATTTCATAGAGTCAAAAGAGGTTGAACTCCATTACTTGCCCATCAAATTCCATTGTCAAAGAACCACTAGCCACATCAAGCTTGGTCCTAGCAGTCGACATAAAAGGCCCCCAATAGTATGGGAGCCTTTGGATCCGTCTCTATCTCAAGAACATAGAAATCCGCGGGAAATATCATCTTCCCCATTCTAACAAGAACATCCTCTACCAATCCCTTTGGGTAGGCATTCGACCTATCCGCCAGCTGTATCACAACTCTTGTGTCCTGCAGTGGTCCCAACTTAAGAGTTTCAAACAATGCATAGGGCATGACATTGATTGAAGCCCCCAAGTCTAACATCGCCTTATGCTCAGAAGCATCCCCCAAAGTAACTGGAATGACGAACATCCCTGGGTCACTGCACTTCTTAGGCATTTTCCTCTGATACACTGCAGACACATGCTCACTAAACTTAACCTTCTTTTTACTCCTTTCCTTCTGATTCCTCTTCAGAGTACACAACTCCTTCAAAAACTTCGCATACCTCGGGACAGTCTGAAGAAGGTCCAAGAAAGGAATATTAACCTCTAACCACTTGAAAGTATCGTAAGAGCCTTGTCGGGTTCTGGCTTTCGATGTTCTTTCAAGGCCTCCGGGAATGGAACCTCAGGCTCATATACAGGAGCCTTAACCTCTGGTGCAACTTCTGTCTGATCTGGTGCCTTCTGTACTGGCTCAGTAATCTTAACCTCTACCTCCGGTTCCTCAGCTACAACCTTATCCTGTAACTCCTTACCATTTCGAAGAGTGATTGCACATGCACTCTGCTTAGGATTCGGTTCAGTCTGTGATGGCAACTTCCTCGAATCCCTAGCTTCTATCCATCCTACTGCATCAGCTACCTGACCCATCTGTTTCTCCAAGTTACCTATGCTCGCATCTGTGCGCTGCTGATACTGCTGAAAGTTATGGTTCATGGTGCTAACACTCTGAGCCAATGAATTCAGTAACGCCTCTGTAGACTGTCCCGGAGCATTCTGCTGCTGCGGCTGCTGCTGCTGCTGCTGCTGCCCATATGGTGGTCTATAAGAGTTGAACTGATTACCCTGGTACTGCTGCTGCGGCTGATAACCCTGCTGATTACCGAACTGCTGTCCTTGACCACCCAGCTGATTCTGCTGTTGACCTGTACCCCATCTGAAATTAGGATGATTTCTCTAGTTGGGGTTATAGGTGTTACCCATCGGTCTCTGTCCCTGCTGCGCAAACCCAACTGCATTGACATCCTCCATCTCGCTTGACTGCAGAAAAGGGCACGAATCTGTAGGATGCGTGATGTCATAGCAAATCCCATCTGAAATTAGGATGATTTCTCTAGTTGGGGTTATAGGTGTTACCCATCGGTCTCTGTCCCTGCTGCGCAAACCCAACTGCATTGACATCCTCCATCTCGCTTGACTGCAGAGAAGGGCACGAATCTGTAGGATGCGTGATGTCATAGCAAATCCCACAAGGCTTCGGTGTCTATCCCAGAACCAACTGTTTAACTATACCCTTTAGATCCTCCATATCTGTCTCGAACTTATTGGACAACCCACTGCTAGAACCCGCTGCGCTAACCTGTCTCACATTAGACCTCTTGCCATGGGTCCTTGTACTCTTAGCTAGCTCCTCGATCAACCTCTTAGCTTCCTCAGTGGTCTTATTCAAGATACTTCCCCCACAACATGAATCCACTAGCCGTTTATCCTGAATAGTCAACCCTCCATGAAAATAGACGATCAGCTACTCATCAGTAAACCCGTGATACGGACAACTCCTACACAGCTTGTGGAAGCGGTTGTAGTAGTCATATAGGGTCTCATCTGCCTTTTGCTCCATATTACTGATGTCCCTCTTCATAACATTTATCTGATCCTGAGGGAAGAACTCTTCTAGGAATACCTCTTCCATCTGTTGCCATGTCGTGATGCTGTTGGGTGGCAAGTGATAGTACCACCCGTTCGCGTTATCTTTCAGTGTGAAAGAAAACGCTCTCAATAACAGATGCTCGATCGGAAGCGCTGCTGGCTTCATACTCTGACAGATTTGCATAAACTGTGAGGTGTGCTGATTAGGATCCTCTCCGGGCAGTTAATGCGGGGAATTAGACTGCATATGGTTGCTCATTCCAATTCGGGCAGTCCTTTGCCTCAATGTCTGTGGTGGGACTGCTTGTCTACCTCCTGCGCCACCACCACCAGCATTATTTCCATCAGCGCCACCACCACCTGCATTATTTCCGTCCTGCATCTCTTCAGCTAACAATATCCCCTTGACCCTCCTGCTTTGTTGTCGTCCTTTCCTGAAAGATCTTTCGATTTCTGGATCAAACGGAACAATCAAATCGTTAGTAGAACGGGTGTGGACCATACACGGTTCCACACTACAAGATAACAAGTAATAAATATAACTAAAGAGATAACAAATAAAGAACTAAAAGAAAAAAATAAAACAAATAAGAAAAGAAAAAGAACGCAAACAATAACACCGCTCCCCGGCAGCGGCGCCAAAATTTGGTAGGCTTAGTCGCACGCCTACTAAATTAGACCTAAACTCGGCCACTAATAATGTAATTAGGGTAAGTCAGGGTCGATCCACGAAGAACAGTGATTATTTGCGAACAGTCACTTGACCAGATTGGGGGTTTGATTGAGATTTTAATTAATTCCTAAGATGGGAAAATAAACTAAGTATTTGAAATAATAATTTAAAGAAACTTCAAACTTGATACTGTCACCGGATTTTAATTATAATATCACTGATAATTCTATTCTCCGTAAATTTTATTCACTTGATTACGAGATGTATTTCAATCTCTGTCTCTTCTTTCAGTATAGTTTATAGCAGTGGCACACTCACTATAAACCCTAATTAAAATTAAACCTAAATTGGCACAGAAAAGGTCTAGAGATTAATTGATGAAGTTTTAAGAGACTAAAATCAAGAACGCTTTCCAAAGTTAATTAGATAATCGTCTAATCTTGCCTACTTCCCGAATTGCTATGGCACATACACAATTCGTGAAGATGCTACAATGAAAACCCTAATTCTGGCACAGAATGAGTAATCTAGCAAAGATCAATAAAGAGGACAAGTGAATTGGCCAAATCCACAAACCCTAGAAATCAATCTAAATCAATACAAGCAAGATTATGAACAAGAATTAATTAGGAAAAAGAAATACCTCAATAGAAATAAAAACCCGGATCAAGATCTCAAATCCAAAGTAATGGAGTTTAGTTCTCCATGGAAAAGCTCAACACCAGAGAGAAAAGAAATGAACGTCGTATTCAAAAGTCAAGAGAGAATGATAACCTAATCTCCCTTAATTCTAAACTAATAATGACTTAAGAAAAAAAAATCAAAAAGAAATTAAAAGAATAATAATAAAAGAAAAAGAAAAAGAAAAGAAAAATAATATCCCTCTGCCAGAGATCGAGGTCGTCCGCTGAATAATGCGGAAATCAACTTGCCCAAATTTTCAATTAGGTCCCTGGAGTTTTAGTTATTTGCAGTTTGGTCCCTACAGTCTTTTGATTCTTCATAGCAATCCCTGGACTTTTCAACAATGCAGAACAGTGCTTAAACTTCAACAAATTGCAGTTTGGACCTATACTCTTCCGCCCGGTTGACTTTGACTTGACTTGACTATTCTTGATCCTTGAGACAAGACTTTGAAGCTCACCAAAAAATTACATCCGGAAAATAAATAAATAAATAAATAAGAACCATTCTATCTCGGATTACAATAAAAGCTCAAATGATAAATAATGCCCCAAATACATCAAATCTAGTCTAAGTACATCAAAATGAACTAAAATACATAGGAAAATAAGGGAATTAAAATATACAAAATCCGCCACATCACTACTATCTAAGTACCTAATGAACGTCTCTGAGCTGCGCACCTTCGTGCAGAAGCGCCCTGAACTCAAAGTTTCGTGCACCAAGACCTACTCACCTCTACTCACTGCGCAATGAAATTGGTCGCGGTGACTATCGAAAGATCTGGAACAAGGACACCAGCCCAAACAAGGAAGATTGGGTTGATAGTGATAATGATGATGACGCCCCTCAACCCAAGGCAAAGAATATTGCCGCGCAGCCTTCAAAGGCCACTGCGCTTGCTGAATCTGAAACGGCGGCTGCGCAGGCAAAACGCAAAGGCAAAGGTATAGCAGATCATGCGCCAGAAAAGGTGAAGGAAATTCCTAATGTCAGGTCAACTGCTGGCATTAAAATAGGATCTGACTTACCACCTCCTGCTCCCAAGCCTTCAAAGAAGCGCAAAGATCCTACTACGCCTGCTCCCTCTCCTGTAAAAACCAAGAAAAAGTCTGCATTTACCAGACTTCCTCCTGCGGCGGCTATGGTTGAAGAAGACAGCGAGTCTCGAATGGATGAGACTGCTGCTGATGCTGATGCTGCGGATGATACCGCGCAGGGGGAGCAAGATCCAAAGGCTGCTGAAGAACCTCCTGCTCAGGGTAAAGGAGATATTGATGACTGGATGGATTAAGCTTTTCCCGAATCTAGTACACCTTCTAAGGCCCCTGCTGCTGCACCTGCTAAGGATGTTCCTCTTCGAACTCCGCGCAAGAAACAAGTTGTGCGCAGCACTATGAAGGGACATCCAAAAGCTGCGGATCCACCTTCTCCTGAACCATCAACAAGTGCCTTTCAACGCCTCAATATTCCGGTTGGAAATACTCAACCTGGCACCTCTGTCCTCCATGATGGATTGGACTTGGAAGATGAGGATGAGGAAATTACCAAGTCTGCGCAGGCCGATGATGCTGCGCAGCGAACTGCTATTGATCCTCCTGGAGGTGAAAAGGAAGGGGATGTACGCACAACTGATACATATAGCAGCAGCACGCCCTCATCTACGCATAGGTCTCCTGCTGCTGATCCTATTCATCTCTCTCCCAATCTACCCTCACCTAAACACTCTCCTCCCAAAGAGACTCCTCCTCCCGCCTCAGAACAAGCTGCTCCTTCCGTTTTTCCTACTTTTCCCACCGTATCTACCTCCTCTCTCTCTTCCTCTGCAGACCTGCACCAAATTCTCCAAGATCTGAACACTATCCAAGTAAATCAGGTAGCTGCGCAGTCCCAAATGGCTCAACTTATTACTGCGCAGACAGCCATTCAGGAGCAACTTGATGCGCAGCGTATAGAGATTGCTGCCATTAAGGGGGAGAATGTATCAAAGGCAAGTACCTCCGCAGGTCCTTCCGGCCCCTCTGCGCAGCGCGTCCCTGATGCTTTAGATCAAATGGTTCTGGACTCTCTGAAGTCAATAGCTGGGATGCTTGAAAATGTTTGCATCTATACCTCTATCAATGATGGGTTTATAGGACTGCTTAAGCGTCTGCGCAAGAGCTTGGCCGATGGGTTACATGAAGGGTTTGCCAGGTTGGAAGCCATGATGTTGGAGAAATTAGAACAAGGTGGTCCTGCGTATGCCAATGCGCTTAATATGGAAAATGTCAGGGAGTGCATAACTCAAGCGATGACTGATTTCGCTGATGGGTTCAACGCTAGGATGGATCAAGCTATGTTCGATATTCAAGCCAGCGTGAACACTCAGCGCCTCCACACTGACCAAAGACTCGAAGCAACACAGACCACCGTCATCAACACCATTGAAGCTGCGGAGCAGTCATATTTCAACCAGATGACTGGACATCAAGTGCAATACAGAGCCAACTTCCAAGAGCTGCGATAGGATAACAGAGATATGCGCATAGGAATGTCTACCTATGTTGGTGAGGCTGTGGTCTTCAGATAGAGGTTTCAAGAAGTGAAGATTGAACTTATGAATAAGTTCAACAGTCTACAGAACGAGCTGCGCGAAGCCCTGCAACGGATCAACATAGACTAGGTTCTATGTAATTTTTTGTTTTTGCGTAAGGTATTCCTTTTTGTGCGCATTTTGTTTTTTTTTTTATTCAAACTTGTAATCTGCAACTCTTTATATTTCAAGTTTTAATGAGAAAAATCGCATCATTAGTTTCCAAAACCTTGTTCATTTCAAACTCTTCGTTTGTGGAACAATGATTGCATTATTTCATCTCATGCGCATAATCTTAACCGCTCATATTTTCTACGCATGAAGTTTAAACATTCAGTTTAAACGCATACTTAAACTAAAACTCATATTATTTGTATGCGCTGAATGATATTTCTGTCTTTCCCTCTCTGTAAGTTAATCTTTTGGATAGACTAGAAATATATAGCATTGGCTAGTGTGTGCATTGACTTGAGACATATTTTACCATTTTCATTTTTTATGGACATGTTATTATCAAGTATAATGAATTGCCTTTGTTATAGTAGGTAGTGGTATCAATCATTTAGGGAGAGATTGTTGGGTATGTTTATTTCTTAACCTTCCTACTTATGTTAGAATTGATTGATACCATCACCTATTAATATTTTATGGACTTTAGGTCCCTATGTAAGAAGTTTTATAACTTTAATTTTTAGCAGTCCATTTTATAGTATAGGCTTAGGATATAGGACTTGGAGCGAAAATGAATAAAGATCTAAGCAAGTCTGTGGTCACTGCGCAGGACTACTATGCGCAGGACACCACTGTGCAGGTATCTCCTGCGCAGCATTCTACCTTGCTCAGTTTTCGATACATTCAGATCACCTAACTTGGAAAACGCTTTAAAGATGTACGCTTATTAAAGTGCTAAGGTGTGCAGAAACGACAAAGCAAGCACACTCAGCAGATCCAACGGTGGAGATGCGCTCAAGAGAAATATTTCAAACAAAGAGAGCTGTCAACCTTCTAGAAGAAGCTTTTGAAATTGGTCTTCATGCTCAGTCTCCAATGACAAAGAAGATTTTGAAATTGGTCTTCATACTCTGGGACGGAGGTAGTATTTTAAAGAGTGTCGGTGCATGTATTTAGGGCCGACCATGATATGAACAAGGTGAGGCCATGGCCTAACGCCTAAAAAAATGGCCTATTTTTCGGTCCTCCAAATTCCTATTCATATACTCCCTCCGACCCAGCACAAGTAGGACTAGAGGAGTGGGTACAATAATTAAGAAAGAAAAAATAGTGTATGTGTGGTAGAAAATAAAAAGAGGGAATGAGTGGGGCAAATAGTAGTGTTGGTTGAATAAATTGAGTGGCGAAAAATAAAGAGAGAGAATGGGTGGGGTTAAATGGTGGGGTTGGTTGAATATAAATATATTAAAACATTTCCATTTTAGGCAGTCTTAATTGTTTTGGGACGACCTAAATGTAAAAGAAGTCTAACTTGTACTGGGAAAGAGATAGTATATAAAAGAGACCCAATTTCGTTCATCACTACACACTTATATTTATTTTAGGCCCACACATAGCCCAACCATATACCCAATATAACGAGTTAAATACTCATTTCATCTTCAACTTATTGACCTATTTTTTTTCCTTTTCGTCACGAGTAATTATTTTTTGTTTTGCTCCATATCGTATACTTTTCATGGACCATGTAGTCTTTCCGTCACATCGTCGTCCAAAACTCCGTTAAATCTGCTTATCTCGCATAATGATGTCACCAATTTTACTTACATGGATGAATGGTTGCTGACATAGAATTGTAGGGGGTAAAATTGTAAATTATAAAATTATAGTAGTGCTTAAAACTTGCTATCCCTTACATATAAAGGGGCTGGAAATAAAAATTAACATAATCTTAATTTTTTAGTTAAAGTTTTGATTTTAAAATTACTCACCTTAAAACTATCTCATAACAACAAATAAATATTTTTCTTTTCCAGAAAAAAATATATAGTAAATTATTTTTAAGTTATACACATACCAAGTATTGTAAAAAAAAAATATGTGTTCACACATCTTTTATTATTAATAAAACGATGTTTGTCAATATCCGTTTAAACATTTTTCTACCATCACAAGACAACCACCATCTCACTACCGCAACCGAGCATAACCACTGCAAAATTCAGCATAACAACCACCAACACAGCGACATCCACCACCAAATCATCCACTAACAACAATAAAGCCAGCACCATCCACTAATCAAAACCCATATTCAACACCAACAACCTCTCAAATCGTCACCGTCATTACAACACCAACATCTCATAACCACCCGCTATCCCCATTAAAACCACAATTCAACACTAGATTTCATAATTCGATTTCAAAAAAAAAAAGAAAAAGGAAAAAGGTTACATAGTTTCACTACAAGAAAAAACATCTTTGGCGATGGCATTTCGCGATGGCAAATAAAGCCATCTCGGTACACACCCATTTTGCGATCGCTCAAATAAAGCAATCGCAGTAGACTGTCAATTCTAGTGGTCTTCGTTATTTTATTTTAGGCAATCGTGTTAAATTAATTTACCCATCGCCTATGGAATTTTGATCGAGGCGGCAAGCCCAATTTGTTGGCGGGATTGCAAATTTTTTAGTGAAATTCTTTTGGCCTGACTTTAGCAATATCACCAATTGATTTCACACTAGCCAAAGAAAAAAACCCTTACCCTTTCTCAATATTATCCTCTTATCACTTTTGTTGAACTGAAACTGATCCTCACGCCTCTTTTCATCTCTCTCCCCTCAGCGACTCCTATCTTCACCGGCGAGTGTACTTCACCACCCACCACCCACCACCCACTTTATTCCGACTACCGGCTAGTCTTCTTCTCACCACCGTCCATCTTCCCCTCATCCTTACTATCTCGTTCTCACTCCAGAAAGCCCTAACCACATCCCCCTCGACTCAGTCAATTTCCCCTTTACAACTCACCTCAAAACCCTCTCACTCACAGTCATCGGCGGCTATGGAAGGGAGATCTGTTGGCTTCACTATCTTCACCATTGTTTGTTGCAGATCTGGTGTCGAATGGTGAATCTCACTTCTCTATTTCAGATTTATTAATTGTTGTATTTTGATATAAAGTCATCCCTTTCTAGCAAAAAAACCCTAAAGTAATTTTTTAGTGCTCATTCTGATCTTCCCTAAAATTTTAGTTCTATCCACAAATTTTCAACTCAATTATTTATGCGGTTTTTCTGTTTGTTGTAGTTTCGTTGGTTTTATTTATCTGATTTAATTTTGAATTTCCATGAGCTCTACTTTCCATGTAAAATGATCTTGCTTCATACTAGACCAGTAGACCCTGGTATTTATCTGATTTAATTTTTGAATTTCCATGAGCTCTACTTTGATTAAATTTAATCTTCCTCCGCAGAATTTGCAAAGTGCTGATGGTTGGATGTTCGGAGAAGTGAAAAAGTTGACAGCTGGGTAATTCTCATTTGTAATTTTCAAGTATAACCTGCTTCATAAAACACTGTAAGAATTGGAATGATTTCCAGTAATTTCGCTAGGATTGCAATGTCAAAAAGGCTGTTTTAATTTTGACTTGCACTGGGAATAAATTAGATGAACTGATGTGGAGATGAATTGATGTGGCAGTTCACAGAGTATCTAAGTTTACAACGAATGGAGAAGAAGAGAAGAAAGAAGTTTCTCCTATTCTTAGCTATTCGCAATACATCATAATTAGTTAATGTATTTGATATGGTTTCCATTTTGATTAATATTTACCACAATTTTCTTACTTGCTTGAGCATATATCTCACACCTAAATTATAGTCCCATGTATTTGAGTGTACTTTTAGCTTGTGCTATTTGTTTATCATCTTGATTTAGGTGATAGGATTTATCCTTTACTTTTTCCATCAGAGAACGAAGGGACTCTATTAGATTGTAGCTGCTGGTATTGAAGCTCACGGTGACTTTCGTGCTCTCCCAAAGAGTATTTTCTTGACTAACAGTGCAATCCTATCTGTAAGTTTTATATTCTTTATATTTCTTGCTATATCAGAATATATATACACATAAAAATAGTTAATATATCTGATATGGTTACCATTTTGATAAATGTTTACCATAATTTTCTTACTTGCTTGAGCATATATCACACCCAAGTTATTGTCCCATGTATTTGAGTCTACTTATAGCTTGTGTCGAAACGTTTGTCATCTTGATTTAGATGATAGGATTATCCTTTACATTTTTTCATCAGTGAACGAAGGGCCTCTGCAGGCATTGAAGCTCACGATGACATTCTTCTTCACCCGAATGGTACTTTCTTGACTAACGGTGCAATCCTAGCTGTAAGTTTTATGTTCTTTATATTTCTTGCAATATATATAACTGAACTTAAATTGCTTATTTGAGAATTTTGAAATTGGTAACCATTTGAAATTTGATGGGTTTAAGTTTTGGGGATTTTTACTCCCATCTGATCTGCCATCAACTCTCTATTGACAACTCTGAATATAATGTGTTGGTGTAATCTCAATAATCTTATGGCCTCAATAATCTTACCCAGGAAAAATCTTTTAAGTTTCCTATGCTCTCATCTTGAAGATGATAGTTTACTTTCATATGTAATGAATCTACATGTAGATAAATGATGTTTATAGGTCAAAGTGAATGAAAGTTAGCTTATACTCCCTCCGTCCCAAAATGATCTTCACACTTATTTCAACATTACTAAGAAGGATCTTTGAGCAATAATTTTAATAACAAATTTTAGATTTTCATTAAAATAATTAAATCAACCTGAAAGTATTGCTCAAATTTCCTTCGTAATACCGTAAAAAAAAAAAAAAAAAAAGGTGTGAAAATCACTTTGAGACGGAGGGAGTAATTGACAATTTTTTTGTTTACTTATTTGGTACACTGAACTTCTAACTATAACTCTTTTCATTTTTTTTCCAGAATTTTTATCTTTGCTTTGCTTCACAAAGGGAGGTTACCTGGCAATATGCTTGACATAGCAATTAGATGAGTGGAAGAACTTGGATCTTGTTTTCACGACCGGAGGAGTGAAGCTTTTTACTCAATTGCTGATGGTTGTTTGTGGATGAACACAATAGGTTACAAGGATTTTTGACAAACGTGATGTTTTTTGTATATTTTTTTTGACAAAAGTTAATACAAGTTATAGATAATTATGTTATGATTAATGTTTGTGCGCTATTCAATTTATTTATTTGGAGATTCTATGCTATTTGATTTTTTTTTCTTTAGCAAAGTGGGACAAAACAAAGAAATATGGGAAATAAGAGCAGCACTCTAAAGAGACGTTGAAAACAATCGCAAAAAATAAATAAATAACGTCACTCAGTTTTTTGCGATTGCTTTGACCATCTCTTTTTACAATATATATAAAAACAAAATAGCCGCCATGTGGATTCAATTTAACTACTGCGACTGCTTTTCCCACCGCGTAAACTTTACGCGACAAGGCTTTACGCGATTGCCTTAGCGATTGTTTTCCCAATCGCGTTATCTTTCCGCGACGGGATTAGCTCAATACGCGATGGCTTTTGGCAGTCGCGAAAAGCCTTTTTTCTTGTAGTGTTTTGTTTTGGGGGAAAGTTGATGTAGAAACGAATTTGGTATGGGGGATTTTGCAGAGATGTAGGTTTTAAATTAGGGTAAATAAGTTTATTTCACCCTTTTGCATTATAATGTGACTTTAGTTTAAAGTTCATAGTTTTCTAATTGTAATAATACCCCCTTATACTTTCATGTTCCTCAATGTATATGCGTTTGACTCCACATAAGCTAACTTGGTGACACATTTATCCCACGTAGGATAGAAATGTCATGTAAGTGTGTTTTAACAGAGATTTAGACAGCTAAGTGATAGTAGGACGACATAGACTATATAAAACATACAATCAGGAGCAAACCGAAAAACTAAAATGTCAGTGACCAAAAGGAAAAAGGTTACATAGGTTGCGGACTAAATGAGTATTTAACTCCCCAATATAACAGCCCACGTCAAGAAGAGCAGCAAAAACACAACAATTAAAAAATTAAAAGAAGGAAACGCAAACTGAACAAAGACGCAGAGACGGAGAGACGAAAATGTGAGAAGAAAAGAGAGAAAATTATGCCTCCACATTCACGCCACCACCAGCACCACGCAACCACCGCCGTAGCTCTTTGATTTTTGAACTGAATTGTGAGATTGAAAGGTACGCCGGTTCTTATTCTTCTTCTTTTTTCATAAAAATCCAATCAATTTTTTTAAAGTTACCCCATTTTATCTTGTAATAAGTTTTATATTTTGACATTTGATTTACTAGAAAGGTATAAGAATTATTTGGTGTTGTGAATTGTTGTTGTTTGAGATTATTGTGAAAACCCTCATTGCATAATTGGAAAATTGATTTTGGTTTTATTAAAATAAAAAATTAGACTTTAGGGTTTAGTTTTGGTTGATATATATTATACTAAATTGGTTTGGGATTGAATCAATATGTTAAATTGCAAGTTCTGTTTTTGTTAATTATTATTAAATTATTGGGTTAATGACAACTTAGGGCATGAACACAAGGGGGTCGTCTATCAGGGGGCCGGAAGTTTTTTCGCTAGACCAGGGCTTCAAATGTGAAATTTTTGCCAGTTAAGGGTTTTTTGACGGAAATCGTTAGAAAAGTCAGTTAAGTGCCATGTGCCTAGCACGTGATCGACTAGATGGATGGATTTGTAATGATATTAGTTAGTAAGGGCTTTAGTGAAAATTTTGAAACTCAAAAGGTTTAAAAATGAAATAAATATTGTTTTCTAATAAAATGAGTGTTTATTTAACAAAGGGTTAATGACAATTTAGGTTTAAAATTGAGTGTTTATTCAACAAAGGGTTAATTACTTTACGTTGTTTAAAATTTGGTGAATGTAAAAAGTAATTTATTATGCTCATAGAATAAAATTTAAATTTATTTATAATTTTCTTTATTTTAAATTTATTATTTAGAAAATAATCTAAATCCTTTTATATTTAATATAGCTATTAGATTAATTTTTTTAATAATTTTGATTTTTTAATAAATTCATTTTATATATGATAATTACTTATTTTATTATATACTTGATTATTTAGAAAAAGAATATTTTTTTTAGAAAAAAATATTTATTTCATTTTTAAACCTTTTGAGTTTCAAAAATTTCACTAAAGCACTTACTAACTAATATCATTACAAATCCATCCATTTAGTCGATCACGTGCCATGCACATGGAACCTAACTGACTTTTCTAACGATTTCCGTCAAAAAGCCCTTAACTGGCGAAAATTTCACATTTGAAGCCCTGAAATAGCGAAAAAAAACTCCTGGACCCCTGATAGACGACCCCCTTGAGTTCAGGCTCTCCCTAAATTGTCATTAACCCTAAATTATTTTCGGGTCAAAATCAAATTTAAAAAAAAATAAAAAATGGCATCATTCGAAATTAGCCTGGGGCCACAAATTTTACAGGCCGGCCCTGCATATGTTGTTGAGTTTTTGGATTTGTTTGAGCGTGTGTGTGGTATGTGCGTAACTTTAAAAGATTGTCAATGCATGTGTTATTGAGTGAATGTGTCTATGTTTAAAGTAAGGGTGGAAATGGTTCGGTTTAGCTCGGTTTGAGGTAATTTAGAAGCCAAACCGCTATACATCGGTTTGGAGAAATCCCAAACTAAGATGAACCACAAAATTGGCCAAGCCGAGCTGAGCTAAACCATCACGGTTCGGCTCGGCTCGGTTTGAACCACGGTCTGATTTTACGGTTTTAACCGTAGCTTAAACCGCGGTTTGAAACACAACTCTTACACCATACTATACCATTTAGCACTAGCAAGGACTGTAATCTTAAGTTACAATACAAATGTTGGGTATGTTTATTTCTTAACCCTCCTACTTATGTTAGAATTGATTGATACCATCACCTATTAATATTTTATGGACTTTAGGACCCTATGTAAGAAGTTTTATAACTTCAATTTTTAGCAGTCCATTTTATAGTATAGGCTTAGGATATAGGACGTGGAGCGAAAATGAATGAAGATCTAAGCAAGTCTGTGGTCACTGCGCAGGACTACTCTGCGCAGGACACCACTGCGCAGGTATCTCCTGCGCAGCATTCTACCTTGCTGATGTGGCGGATATTGTACCATTTATTTCCCTTATTTTCCTATGTATTTTCGTTCATTTTGATGTATTTAGACTAGATTTGATGTAATTGGGGCATGATTTATCATCTGAGCTTTATTGTAATCCGGGGGTAAAATCGTCATTTCTATTTATTTATTCTCCGAATGTAATTTTTGGTGAGCTTCAAAGACATGTCTCGAGGATCACGAATAGTCAAAGTCATAGAAAAGTCAAAGTCAACCGAAGCGGAGGAGTATAGAATCAAATTGCAATTTCTGGAAGTTGAGGTGCTGTTCTGCATTGTTGAAAAGTTCAGGGATTACTGGGAAGAATTAAAAGACTGCAGGGACCAAACTGCAAATAATTGAAACTCCAGGGATTGAATTGTAAATTTGGGAAAGTCTGCCTCTTTAGTACGCACATGATTTCCGCAAACTGGCATGGAGGAGGGCAGTATTTTCGTTTTGATTTTCTTTTAGTATTAATTATTCTTTTTAGTTTTAGTTTTAATTAGTCATTAATTAGAGATTAGAGAGGATTAGGTTTTTTTATTATATATGCTGGTGATCGATTTTTTTTGAAAAAAAAAGAGTACGTACCTTTTTCTTTGTGGAGCTTTTGTAAACAATTAATGGAAAACTAAACTCCATTGCTTTGGGTTGAGATCTTGAACCTACTTTAATTCAATTGAGGTAATCTTTCTTATTCTTTTGTTGATCTATTTATAATTTTGTCTGTTCTGATTTTAGATTAATATTTAGGGTTTGTGGATTTGGCCAATCCATTAGTTCTATTTCTTGATCTATGCTAGAATTCTCTGTTCTGTGCCAGAATTAGGGTTTTCATCGTAGCATCTAAACGAATTGTGTATGTGCCAGAGCAATTCGGGGAGTAGGCAAAATTAAACGATTATCTAGTAACCTAGAAAGCGTTCTTGATCTTAGTCTCTTAAATTGAATCAATTAATTCTGCGATCTAGACTGTGCCAATTAGATTAATTTATTAATTAGGGTTGCTAGTGAGTGTGCCACTGCTAGTAACTAATCTGTAAGAAGAGACAGAGATTGCAATATATCTCGTGATCAAGTGAATAGGATTAAGAGAGAAATAGAAGTACCGATGAAATTGAATTAGAGGACGGGGATAGTAATCAATCTGAAGTGCTTTTTAAATCATTGTTTTAATCACAATTAGTTTAATTTCCCGTCTAGGATTTAATTACAATCAAATCAAACCCCCAATCTGGTCAAGTGACTGTTCGCAAATAATCATCGTTCTTCGTGGATCGACCCTGACTTACCCTAATTACATTATTAGTGGCCGAGTTCAGGTCTAATTTAGTAGGTGTGCGACTAAGCCTACCAAATTTTGGCGCCGCTGCCGGGGAACGGTGTTATTGTTTGCGTTTTTTTTTTTTTTTTTTTTTTTAATTATTATTTTTAGTTATTTATTAGCTTTCTTTTTAGTTATCATTATTACTTGTTATCTTGTAGTAGTGTGGAACCGTGTATGGTCCACACCCGTTCTACTAACGATTTGATTGTACCATTTGATCCAGAGGTCGAAAGGTCTTTCAGGAAAGGACGACAGCAAAGTAGGAGATACAAGGCAATTTTGTTGGCTGAAGATATGGCGCGACAAGGTCAGGGTAACGATGGTGTCAATAATAATGACAATGCAGATGGTGCCGGCGGTGGGGGTGCAGGAGGAAATAACGCTGGTGGTGGTGGAGCAGGAGGTAGACAAGCAGTTCCACCACAGACATTGAGCCAAAGGACTGCACCGAATTGGAATGAGCAACCACATGCCGTCCAATTCCCTGCCTTACCTGCCGAGGTGATGTTTGAGTTGAAGCCGGGGCTACTGAATCAGCTACCGCACTTCACAGGGATGCCCGGAGAGGATCCTAATCAGCACATCTCACAGTTTGTGCAAATCTGTTAGAGTATGAAGCAGGCAGCGCTTTCGATCGAGCATCTGCTACTAAGGGCGTTTTCTTTCACTCTGAAGGACAACGCGAACGGGTGGTACTATCATTTGCCACCCAACAGCATCACGACATGGCAGCAGATGAAAGAGGTATTCTTGGAAGAGTTCTTCCCTCAGGATCAGATCAATGTGATGAAGAGGGACATCAGCAATATGGAGCAAAGAGCAGATGAAACCCTATACGACTACTAAAATCGCTTCCACAAGCTTTGTAGGAGTTGTCCGTATCATGGGTTTACTGAGGACCAGCTGATAGTCTACTTTCATGGGGGGCTTACGATTCAGGATAAGAGATTAGTGGATTCGTGCTGTGGGGGAAGCATTCTGAACAAGACTACCGAGGAAGCTAAGAGGTTGATCGAGGAGCTAGCTAAGAGCACGAGGACCCATGGCAAGAGGTCTAATGTGAGACAGGTCAGTGCAGCAGGTTCGAACAGTGGGGTGTCTAATAAGTTCGAGACAGATATGGAGGATCTTAAGGGTATGGTGAAACAGTTGGTTCTGGGACAGACACCGAAGCCTTGTGGGATTTGCTATGACATCACACACACTACAGATTCATGCCCTTCTTTGCAGACGGGCGAGATGGAGGATGTCAATGCAGTTGGGTTTGCGCATCAGGGACAGAGACCGGTGGGTAACACCTATAACCCCAACTGGAGAAATCATCCTAATTTCAGATGGGGTACAGGTCAGCAGCAAAATCAGCCGGGTGGTCAGGGACAGCAGTTTGGTAATCAGCAGGGTTATCAGCAGCAGCAGTACCAGGGTAATCAATACAACTCTTATAGACCACCATATGGGCAGCAGCAGCAGCAGCAACAACAACAGCAGCCGCATCAGCAGCAGTAGCAGAATTCTCCGGGACAGTCTACAGAGGCATTACTGAATTCTTTGGCACAGAGTGTTAGCACTATGAATCAGAATTTTCAGCAGTATCAGCAGTGTACAGATGTGAGCATTGGTAACTTGGAGAAACAGATGGGTCAGGTAGCTGATGCAGTGGGAAGGATAGAAGCTAGGGATTCGAGGAAGTTGCCATCTCAGACTGAACCGAATCCTAAGCAGAATGCATGTGCGATGACTCTTCGCAATGGTAAGTGTAGACACCCTGCCTTGGACCGATCACCCCGATTGCACATTTGATCTTGTGTTTCTCCCCATTTTAAGTGTTTCTCATTAGTTTTTCTGTCACTTCCGTTAAGTTTCTGACTGACTTCGTTAAGTCCAGGGACTAAACTGAATAACAGGGCTGACTTTCTAGTCCATTCTGTCAAAATCGCCTTCTCTGAGTCGCGCGCCTCCGATAGGAGGATCCATACGCGCGCGCCTCCCGCCCCCAAAGTAGGAAGCGCGCGCCTCTGGGCGTCGGTTACAGATTTCTGGCCAGGATTCTCTCCCTTGCTCAATTTACAGGATTTTGCCCGGGAAAGATTTCTTGGTGACTGAGTTTTGGCACCAAAAACATCTCTCTTTCACCTATAAACCCCCCCCCCCCTTTACCTCCATTTTCAAGGACCTTTGGGCTCTCAATCTTACATTCTCAATAAGACACTAAAATTTCACACTTACAAAGCATTTCCAAAGGATTTCTCCAAAGAATTCATCAAGAAGTGTTTGAAGTCTCTTGAAGTCTAGGTAAAGTTATTTCTTTCCTCTTCTTAACTTCATCTCTTTTCTCTTTCTTTTTGTTTTATCAAAGTGCAATCACCCAAATCATTTTGGGACATGATTCTAATGATCACCTCATCTCATTGAGGTCGGTTAAAGAGTTATCTCCTACATTCCAAACTCTATTTTAAAACCCCTTTTTATGATTTAAAGAAGAAGAAGAACGTTTATCATCCATGTAGATTTTGATCAAGCAAGACCAACTTTAGTTGGGCGAGATGGGTGTTTCGGTACTTCCCATCTCGTAACCTAACCCCCGAACCTCAAAACAAAGAATCTCTGTTTTCGTAATCAAACTTAGGCTATTATCAATAGGTTTTTCTTATGTTCCTCAAAACATAGGTGGCGACTCTAAAAACAAGTTAAACATCCTAGGATAACTCACGCGCTCTAGCCAAGCCGTGGTTCCCCCGGGGTATCTACAGTGGCGACTCCGCTGGGGACGTTTGAGGGTTAAACTTGCATTCTGATCAAAATCTACATCTTTTCTGGGCATTCTGACTCCTGATGGGGGAGGCGCGCGCTTCTGGCCTCTTCAGCCTAAGGCGCGTGCATCCCGCATCAAGGACCAGAATCGCCCGCTTCTTCATGTTCTTCATCTTCTTCTTCTGCTATTCTCCACTAATCATTTCTGCAGGGGTTACAATATGCACATAGGACCAGGGCAATCCCCTGAGTCCAAAATCTGACAATCCGACAGATGTGCCCAGAAGCGCGCGCCTCCCAATAGCATCGCGCCAGGCGCGCGCGTCTCGTATCAACACTCAGAGGCGCACGCTTCTGGGTTGGTTCCCAGAACAGAAACAGGTCTCAGAACAGAGCAGTATGATGGGGGTGTGGGCACAGTTGCCTGCATCAGTGGTTATTCTGAACTTCGGACTGTTTTAATTTTATGTTCTATTTTATCGGTCACACGGGTGATTCGAAAGTTGTAATTATGTGCTTATTTGTTTTTTTTTATTTCTTTTGAAAAAAAAAATATAAAAAATGTTTTGTCACTTGTTAGACCTCACACTACGCGCACAATTCTTATCAACTGCTCACTATCGAGTCGCACAAGTCCAACCCCAAACCCGTCGAGGCCCGTCCTAGGAAGTTTCAAGCTCCACTCGACCTTGGCTCTTTCAAAGCGGTAAACCTCAGCCCGTGGCGTAGTTCATGACTACATGCCGGGGGTGACCTTTGAGCCTCATATTCAAGCCGAGCACAAGCCACACAATTCTAGTTAGGGTCTAACACTCCGTGACTCAAGTCGGTTTCCATGTACCGAGATTTCCCTAAACTAATGTCTTCAAATCATACATGCCAACTTGTTGAAACGGACGCAATAAAAATCCGTCCCCAAAAGTGGTTATTTTGGACGAAAATAAAAATCCGTCCCCGCATGTATGCTTTACTACATTAATTTAGTTTAATCCCGATACATGTAGGATTCACAAACGCGATGAAATCCGATGAGTATATGGGACCGCGAGATGGTCTATATACTAGTGTGACGATTTCATTATTTTCTTAGAAACCCCAAAAGGGATCCATTCCCTCCGACTTATAAAAAAAAAAAAAAAAAAAGAGTCTTTTCTTATGTGGTTCGAGTCGTGTGCCCAACTGTGTGTTCTAAGCCTCTTCGTGGACCGCAAGTGTTACTCAAGACTGACAAGGGCCTCTTCTGCAATATAGGTTCAATCGGTACTTACAGAGTCTACCGGGATTCGGCAAATCGGTTAGTCCGTGAAGAGATCACTCCAACAGCTCCTACATCAACAATGGCCGGCGGCTCCAACACCAACAATACCATGACTCTCGAGCAACTCGCAACCATGGTCCAACTCCTCCAAGAGCAAGTCTCCACCCTTAATAAGGAGGCATAAAGCAAAGACGACATTTGGCAATCCCAACTCGACAGCCAAAGGGAGGCCCACGAGGCCGAGATGGAGCTAATGAAAGAAAAGCTCACTAATCTTGCCAAGGGGAAGAGAAAAAATGACGATGACGAATCAGAATGGACCGAAGGTTTGTTCAAAAGTCCTTATGTCAACACCAGCACCAAGAAAGTGGGAGAGCCAAGTTCCGAGAACAATGAGCCCAAAATGGTGGATTCTATCATGGCCTACATCGACCAAAAACTCAATAGGCTCAACATGGGGAAAGGCTCCGACACAAGCCTTTATCAATCATCCATCCTCATGAGTACTATGGCCGCTCTTCCTGATAAGTTCAAGATGCCCGACATAAGCAAATTCAAGGGCAACTCTTATCCTATGGCTCACATTGAGACTTATATTTGGGCAATGGTTCCGAAGAAGGTCTCCCCCAAGGTGATGGCTCAATGCTTTCCTCTCACTCTCGAGGGGGCGGCAAAAGATTGGTATGCTACTCTCCCGCTCACTGTCCGTCTTGATTGGGACTCCGCCATGCTTGCCTTCAAGAACCAATACCAAGGCAACACCACTCACCGGCCCACAAGGAAAGAGCTAGAGAACACTACTCAACGAGACCACGAGTCCTTCATCGACTTCACAAGGAGATGGAATGATAAACTCTCCGAGATTGTGGAAAGGCCAAATACCAAGGAGCAAATGGACATCTTTCTCAAATGTCTCAAAATTGATCTCCGCACCCACCTAAGTGGGGCTTGCTATGCGGATTTCTCCCAAATGTATGAGGCGGGGGTCCGAATGGACGAGTTGCTCAAGGAAATCAAGAAAAGTGCTCCTAGCTACCGCTACAAGGCCGCTTCCAACTCCACAAAACCTTAGTCAACGCCGTCACTATCGACAAGGGGAATTACAAAAAGGTTCCTCCACCCCAAGGGAAGAAGTCTCGAAATGACCGTGTCTACACGCCTCTCTAAGGCATGACTCAAACCGAAGCTTTCGAAGTCCTCAAAGCAAAGGGTCAAGTCACACCCGTACAAGGGTACCAACCCAAGACGGTCAACCCCAATCATGCTCACCACAAGTATTGTGGCTACCACCAATATAGTGGCCACACCACCGAGGAATGCTTGGTTCTCCACAATGTCATTCAAAATCTCATAGACAAGAAAGAATTTGTAGTGACTAATGGCGAACATGTCAATGTAATAGAGATAGGAGAACTCGAGGGGACCACCCATTCAATCCCAATTATGAATGGGGGCCCCAATGTTATGAATAAACTTGACAATTCTTGTTATGTTGTGACTTACGATGAGGTAATGAGGGAAGTACTAGAGAATAGGAAAAAGAAGCAAGATGGGAACGTCAACATGCTAACTCGATCCGGTCGAGTCATAGCAAGCAACCCTTCCACTTCCGCACCAAGCTCCTCTTCTCAAAGGCCGCAAGCTCGCGACACTCCCGAAGATCCTCTACTTGTCCAACTCAAGAAAACTCAAGCCAACATCTCTATTTGGGACCTCATCGCATCCTCAAAGAAACACCGAGAGCTTGTCATCCGCAATCTCGATGATACATCAATTTCTCCCGATACTACTCCCGAGGACCTCACGGTAATGATCGGTCACATTTATTTTGGCAACGTCATCACCTTTGCCGATATGGACCTTCCACCATTTGGTTCCGACCACAACAAGGCTATTTACCTCAAGGTACGAGCAAGGGGGAGGCCCATCTCAAGAGTCTTAGTGGACGGTGGTTCCGCACTCAACCTCATGCCTGGCAGAATCATGGGCATACTGGGGCTTAAGGATTCCGATTTGAAGCCTTCTACTCAAGTAATCCGAGGTTATGACAGCACCGCCCGTACAGTCATGGGCATGATCGAAATAGACATTGAGTTTGGGAGCATGGTCATGTCCGTTCCATTCCAAGTGTTTGACATCCCGGCCTCGTTCAACTTGCTTTTGGGTCGACCATAGATTCACAGTTCTAATGCCGTCCCGTCAACTCTCCATCAATGTGTCAAGATCCGAAATGGTGATGAAATAGTGACCGTCATGGCCGAAAACGTCACTATCCACAGGAAAGGTGAGCCCGTCCACCAAGTTCAGCATGGTTTACCAGACTCCACTCTCTCCGGCGTCTCAATCAACGCCATTGACAAAGAAGGGGGAAACGGATCATGGACCCCCAGCAATCACAAAGTCCTCCGCATGATGAGGAATATAGACTACTTCCCTGGTTTAGGCCTAGGGAAATATACAAGGAATCCTACATCCTGTGCAAGTCCCATTTGTCAAGAACACATTCGGTTTGGGGTACGAGCCTTCCAGAGAGGACTTGAAACAAGAGAAAGCGATCAAGAATGAAAAGGCCCGAGCTCGTAAAGAAGGCCGTCGTTATGAGGTCCCTAATCTAAGGCCTTACCGCAAGACGTTGAATGGCTATTTTGTCCGCCAAGGGGAAGACGTTCCATACATGATCTTTCCTGAACCATGGGTTAACAATAAGGGTGTCAAAAAGCCCGGTCTAGAAATCTTCTCCGATTGTGAGATCCAGAAATCCGAAAGGGAACCAACTCCCATGTCGCCCCGTGAATGGTGGGGAAGGAAGGTGACTATAGAGTCCGAGACAGAAATCATCGTGGGGGAAGAACCGACAGATTTAGCCTCCATGTTCGAAGAGCTTGCCATAATGAATGAATGCCAAGTCAACGCCATCCATGACACCATCATCATGAATGAGACTATCAGTGAGATCCCGCCAAGCTCCGAGCCGATCAACAATTGGTATTCTACGAAAGGGCCCGTGGTATCCGAGGAATTCTTTGTCCAAGAAATGGGTTGCATACCCCGCACAGCAACAAAGGAAGAGCGGCTCACACTTACTTTCGAGTCCGAGAGTGTCTCTAATACCCTCACCCAAGAGGATATGGAGTCCATAGCCGAGCGTGTGTTTCCTTTCTTTGCTAATGAAAAATTGATATTTCTGAGTACCCTGAGATTGCAAATATCATAAATGATGAATTAACTAATAATGAACTTAATGAACAAGTTAATAACGATTCAAATTATGATGAAATAGACCACGAAAACACAACATACTTAAATGAACTTGCTCAACGGGTCCGTAGTCGTGGTGAAAATGGTCCAGGGGCTGACGAAGAATTGCATGTTGTTAATCTGGGTACCGACGAAGAGCCAAGGGAAACTAAGATCGGAAGCTTCTTCAAGGGGGACGACAGAGACAGATTGACTGCACTACTACGGGAGTTCGTGGATGTGTTCGCATGGTCATACAAAGACATGCCGGGTTTGGACAGAAAGGTAGCGGAGCACAGAATTCCGATCAGAGAAGATGCCAAGCCGGTAAAACAAAAGCTCAGAAAGATCAAGCCAGAATGGTCTCTGCAAGTCAAAGAAGAGATCGAGAAGCTCCTCAGTGTGGGTTTCATCAAGGTTATCGAGTATCCGACATGGTTAGCCAACATCGTGACAGTCAGAAAGGCAAACGGCAAGGTTCGAGTTTGTGTGGACTTCCAGGATTTGAACAAAGCTTCCCCGAAAGACGACTTTCCACTCCCTAACATCGACATGCTGGTCGACTCCACTGCTGCCTACGAGGTTCACTCATTCGTGGATGGGTTCGCTGGGTATAATCAGATTCTCATGGCCGAGGAAGATCAACATAAGACAGCCTTCACAACACCGTGGGGTACCTTTTGCTACACAGTCATGCCATTTGGGTTAAGAAACGCTGGGGCTTCCTACCAAAGAGCCGTGACAGACTTGTTCCTCGATATGATTCACAAAGAAATCGAGGTCTATGTGGACAACATGATCATTCACTCCAAAGGGACCGATTGTCAACATTTAATCGATCTCCGTAAGTTCTTCGAAAGGCTTCGTCAATACAAGATGAGGCCCAACCCTGCAAAGTGCACGTCCGGGGTTATCCGAGGCAAAGTCCATGGTTATATGGTCACTGAAAGGGGAATTGAAGTAGATCCCTCCAAAATCAAGGCAATCATTGACATGCCCCCTCCAAAGACGCATAAAGAGATCAAAGGTTTCATGGGCAGACTGCAATACATCAGTCGGTTTGTGCACCAACTCACTTCCATGTACGAGCCAATCTTCAAGCTACTCAAGAAGAATGTGGCTCTAGAATGGACCGACGCGTGCCAAGAAGCCTTCGACCAAGTGAAGCATTACTTGACGTGCCCTCCTGTTCTAGTTCCGCCGCACAAGGAGAAGCCTCTTTTGCTCTATCTCACTGTCAATGATGAAGCCCTAGGGGCTATGTTAGCACGAGAGCAACGAGAGTCCACAAAGGAGAATACCATTTATTTTGTCAGTCGCCGATTTCAAGGAGGCGAAAATAACTACTCTGTCTTAGAGAAGTCATGTGCAGCATTGGTTTGGGTTACTCAAAAGCTCAAACACTATATGGAAGCTTTTCCGATCAAGCTAGTAGCAAAGGTGGACCCGCTCCGCTACATCTTCGAGAAGCTTTTCATGTCAACAAGAATAGCCAAATAGTACTTCATGCTCGCCGGCTATGATATCACTTACGTCACACTAAAATCCGTTAGGGGGAAAGTGTTCAGTGACCAGCTTGCCGAATTCCCGTGTGACGAAGTGAAGGGGGAAGACGTACACTTCCCCGACGAGCATTTAATTTGTACTGCAACCGAGGAAAATAAGTGGCAACTTTTTTTCGATGGCGCCGCCAATAAACACGGTTTTGGTATAGGAGTATTGCTTGTCGATCCAAAAGACATCTACACTCCCATTGCCATCCGTCTGGAATTCGAAGCTGCCAACAACATTGCCGAGTACGAAGCATGCATAGCAGGGCTCGAAGCAGCTCTCGAAAGAAATGTCACGGAACTAGAAGTATTCGGCGACTCTTTGGTCCTTATCAATCAGCAATCGGGTAAATGGCGAATCCAAGACTCGACCCTCCAACAGTATGGTCAGCACCTTGAAGAATTGGTTGAACAATTCCAAGAGATCACTTTCAACTACCTGCCAAGGGATAAAAATCGCTTCGACGATGCACTGGCCACCATAGCTTCATTAGTCGAAATGCCCAAAGGGAAAATGGTGAAGCCTTTCAAAATTGCCCGAAGGAACAGTCCGGCGTACTGCATAAGTATCGAGATCAACGAGGTTCAAACAAACTCTCCGTGGTATTCAGATATCATGAATTTCCTCAAAGATGGCACTTATCCCGAGAATAGCAATAAGAAGTCTCAAGTGGCTCTGCAAAGGCTAGCCTCTCGGTACGTACTGATTGGGGACCGAGTCTACAAAAGGCACCACGACGGGATCAATCTCTTATGCGCCAATGAGGCCGAATCTCAAGAGATAATGTGTGAAGTGCACGAAGGAGAGTGTGGACCCCACATGAATGGGTTTATGCTAGTCAAGAAGATACTCCGCATTGGTTACTATTGGAGCACTATGGAACGAGACTGTATCGAGAAAGTCAAAAGGTGTTCCAAGTGCCAATTCCATGCTAATCTGCAACATGCTCCACCCTCGCAACTTTACAGCATGGTCACACCTTGGCCTTTCCCTTGTTGGGGGATAGACATCATCGGTAAAGTCCATCCTGCCGGAAGCAATGGGCAGTCATTCGTCCTAGTGGCCATCGACTACTTCACAAAGTGGGTCGAAGCACAAGCCTATCGGACCCTCAACGCCAAGAAAGTGGCCGAATTTGTAAAGATTAATATCATGTGCCGATACGGCGTGCCTCATGAAATCATTTCTGACAACGCCTCTCACTTTGAGAAGGAAATGGATGCACTTTTGGTAGAATACAAGATCACCAAGCACAAGTCATCTCTTTACCGTCCCCAAGCAAATGGCGTGGTTGAAGCAGCAAATAAGACCATCGAGACCATCGTCAAGAAAATTGCCTCAACAGGAAGGGATTGGCCCGAGAAGCTACCATTAGCATTGTGGGGCTACCGCACATCAATACGGTCAGCAACAGGAGAAACTCCTTATGCATTAGTGTATGGTTCTGAAGCTGTACTCCCAATCGAACTTGAAGTCCCATCTCTACGGGTCCTCCTCGAGAATCAAGTCAACGAGGTCGACTGGATGCAAAGTCGATATGAACAGCTAGCCTTACTCGACGAGAAAAGGCTAAGAGCTCGAACGCACAAGGGCGTATCAGCAAAGGATGGCAAGAGCTTTCAACAAAAAGGTGAAGCCTCGAAACATCAATGTGGGAGATTTGGTCTTAAGACAACATCCTCCTAATGCCATGAATCCCCTGGGGAAATGGAGACCCCGATGGATCGGTCTGTACGTGGTCAAGAAGATACTAAGCGGCGGTGCAGTCCGACTCGTGGATTTAGATGGTGACCAGCTGCCAAAGGAGGTCAACCCCGACAAGCTCAAGAGGTTCTATGCTTAATAAACAAAGACCATAAAAAAAAAAAAAAAAAAAAAAAAATCGCTCGCTAGGTTGAAAACCCGCAAGGGCGGCCTAGGCAAAAATTAGAGCACGTGCAAAAAAGAAGCCCGCTAGATTGAAAAACCCGAAAGGGCGGTCTAGGCAAAAAACAGGGTGCACAAAAAAAAATGGTCTTTGTTTGTTTGAACTACGGAGACCTGAGCCTCCCAACTGGAGGAACGTAGGCAACCTTCGGGTGCGGTCTAAAACATATCAAAAATACCCAATTCACTTCAAATAACAAGATGCAATTTTTATTCATTCAATGAATTATTCAAGCCATTACAACGGATTTATTGAGCAACAAAAGACATCAAAACATTAAATCCTAAAACAAAGTGGTCTAATTTAATTGCAAGCTCTTAGGGTACTAAGAAAAGTCCAATTTTCTCTTAGCCTTCAAAGGACCACCCGATCGTCTCTCAATCCTTTTTTTCTTGGATAACGGAGGAGCACTAATACGCACCGAAACCTTCTGTGTTGCGGCACGTCTCCTAGCATAAAAGTCATCCAAAGGAGTACCGAAAGGGTCAGCAAGAATGTTACTCGAATCAGCAGCAGCCTCCCTATATCTCAAGGCGCTGCTAGGCTTAAAACCCTTTCCCAACAACTCGGCACGAAGCACATCGACCCAAGTGATGCCACGGTAAAGGGTGCCAAACAAATAATCCAAGTAGCTCTCGGGAAGGAAGACATTCCCCCGATGCAGAGGAGCAAAAGCCCAACGGTTGCGATCATCTCCCCAAGCCGACTGAAGCTCACTCGAGAAGTCTGGACCCATGTAAGCAACTGGACGAAGCATTTCGTCCCTCGGAAAAGGAATTATCTGTTGGCGACCAAACTGCCGCAGAACCCGCTCTGGCTGGTAAAATGAAGAATCTCTCAAGCCAGGTACAACCACGTGCTGAAAACCAAGAGTCCATTCCACAAAAGGACGAAGACCCCAAGAAGGAGGGCACCACTCAATATCGACGGTTACCCGAGAGGCAAATGATTTCTTCCAACCATCTTCAGATAAATCCCAGATCAATAGCTTCCTCCTATGAACAGCAAAAGGAGACAAATCACCATCCGGGGAATAAATCTTGAAGTGTTCTCGGAGCCATATGGTCAAGAGAAAAGGGCTTCCCCGATACATCTTGTCCGTCCTATGTAACTCATCAAGGCCGCGCAACATCTCCCCTACAATAAGAGGGATTATACTAAATTGTTGCTCTTTGGCTTGCAAAATAATCTCAGCCAACTGCGCATCCGCAGTCCCGAAGGGTGTGACAAGCAGTACTTCACTAAAGAGACAAGCGGCCATGGCATTCCTCTTGAAAGATTGAACCACCGGATCCTCCGAGTGTAAACTGAAGAACATCGGCAACTCAGTTATGTCAATCACAGTACCGTGCAACATCTTCCTCACATCCTCAACAGGGAGATTCAGTAACTCAACCCAAGAGTCAATGGCACCACGGTGATATTTAGGGACGGCAATCGGACCGGCCAAAGGCATGCCAAGGATGGCCCCGAAATCATCAACAGTCGGCACCATTTTATTAGCTGAAAAGTTGAAGGTATGGCTATCGCAATCCCAGAAAGCCGCGACAGCTCTCAACAAATCCCAATCCGGCTTCAACGTCTGCAAAGTGAAAAGAATTCGGAACCCGAAGTCTTTAATGAAGGCCTTCTTGGGATGGGTCTTGAAAGAATACACAAAAGTGTCCAAGTCCTTTTTATACCCACTAACAACCTTGGCATCAAGAACAAAAGAATTGGAAGCCATGGAAAATATTGATCACAAGCAAAGTTGAGCAATAATATGATGTTCAAAAATGGCAGAAAGGAGCTGTGAGAATCAAGTGGTTGAACAGAAGCTGATATTATAGCTGTTGGGGGGTCTTTTGGACAGCAAATGTCAAGCCTGGAATTCCGCCTCCCAGACGCGCGCGACACCCGCCAGCGGTCTGAAATGCGCGCGCGTCCCAAGCCTACAGAGGAAAGCGCGTGCCTCCCAAGTCTAGATCACTTCAGAAAAGGCCTTGTCAGAAATCTCCAGCCTAAATCAAGATATAGCCCCGGTCCTCGGACACCCAGTTGAGGCACACCTTCTTCTGGTCCGCCCTTAAGGCATGTCAAAGATTGAAAGTAGGATAGAAACTCCCACTCAAAAGTAGGCTGTCCTTCTCCAGATTCCGAACTCCCTAAGTTCTGTCACGGGTGCCATACCCCCCTCAAGAGTCAATCTCAACATTTCATCCCCAGCAGGAACATTCTTCTGGTCGCGGTCAACTGTGCCCGCACCCCACAAGTCAAAAAGTCAAGTGTGACTCCAAGTGGCACGCGACTTCAAAGCAATATTTCATCAACGAATTTCACTAACGGATTCGTCAACAAAGGTTCACTAACGGCCTCTTCAAAGGTTCACTAATGGCCTCTTCAAAGGTTCACTAACGGCCTCTCCAAAGGTTCACTAACGGCCTCCTCAAAGGTTCACTAACGGCCTCTTCAAAGGTTCACTAACGGCCTCATCAACGGATTTCACTAACGGATTCGTCCTCAAAGGTTCACTAACGGCCTCCTCAAAGGTTCACTAACGGCCTCTCCAAAGGTTCACTAACGGCCTCCTCAAAGGTTCATTAACGGCCTCTTCAAAGGTTCACTAACGGCCTCATCAACGGATTTCACTAACGGATTCGTCAACAAAGGTTCACCAACGGCCTCTCCAAAGGTTCACTAATGGCCTCTCCAAAGGTTCACTAACGGCCTCCTCAAAGGTTCACTAACGGCCTCTTCAAAGGTTCACTAACGGCCTCTTCAAAGGTTCACTAACGGCCTCTCCAAAGGTTCACCAACGGCCTCTCCAAAGGTTCACCAACGGCCTCTACAAAGCTTCACTAATGGCCTCATTCAAGGGTTCACTAACGGCCTCATCAACGGATTTCACTAACGGATTCGTCCTCAAAGGTTTACTAACGGCCTCTTTAAAGTTCATTAACGGCCTCTCCAAAGGTTCACTAACGGCCTCGTTCAAAGGTTTACTAACGGCCTCATTCAACATATTCAGCCGGCAGGTTCACCTAACAGATCATGCCACCCCCTCTATCAACAAAAGCCGCTCACACAGGGAGCGCACCACTATCTCTCGCAATTTCAAATTCCTGCTTTCATCGAGTCTTTGCTTTTTCTTGGTGATGTCCTCGGCGGGTGTTTTTTACTTTCGTCGACGCGTTTTGCTTTGCAATCCACGTCGCCGAGGGGCTCTGTAGACACCCCGCCTTAGACCGCTCACCCCGATTGAACATTTAATCTTGTGTTTCTCCCCATTTTAAGTGTTTCTCGTTAGTTTCTGTCACTTCTGTTAAGTTCCTGACTGACTTCGTTAAGTCCATGGACTAAACTGAATAACAGGCTGACTTTCTAGTCCATTCTGTCAAAATCGCCTTCACTGAGTCGCGCGCCTCCGACAGGAGGATCCAGACGCGCGCGCCTCCCGCCCCCAAAGCAGGAAGCGCGCGCCTCTAGGCGTCGGTTACAGATTTCTGGCTAGGATTCTCTCCCTTGCTCAATTTACAGGATTTTGCCCGGGAAAGATTTCTTGGTGACTGAGTTTTGGCACCAAAAACATCTCTCTTTCACCTATAAACCCCCCCCCCCCTTTACCTCCATTTTCAAGGACCTTTGGGCTCTCAATCTTACATTCTCAATAAGACACTAAAATTTCACACTTACAAAGCATTTCCAAAGGATTTCTCCAAAGAATTCATCAAGAAGTGTTTGAAGTCTCTTGAAGTCTAGGTAAAGTTATTTCTTTCCTCTTCTTAACTTCATCTCTTTTCTCTTTCTTTTTGTTTTATCAAAGTGCAATCACCCAAATCATTTTGGGACATGATTCTAATGATCACCTCATCTCATTGAGGTCGGTTAAAGAGTTATCTCCTACATTCCAAACTCTATTTTAAAACCCCTTTTTATGATTTAAAGAAGAAGAAGAACGTTTATCATCCATGTAGATTTTGATCAAGCAAGACCAACTTTAGTTGGGCGAGATGGGTGTTTCGGTACTTCCCATCTCGTAACCTAACCCCCGAACCTCAAAACAAAGAATCTCTGTTTTCGTAATCAAACTTAGGCTATTATCAATAGGTTTTTCTTATGTTCCTCAAAACATAGGTGGCGACTCTAAAAACAAGTTAGACATCCTAGGATAACTCACGCGCTCTAGCCAAGCCGTGGTTCCCCGGGGTATCTACAGTAAGGAGCTGCAGGATAAGGTTGTAGATGAGGAACCGGAGGCAAAGGTTGAGATTGCAGAGCCAGTACAGAAGGCACCAGTTCAGACAGAGACTACACCAGAGGTTAAGGCTCCTGTATATGAGCCTGAAGTTCCATTCCCGGAGGCATTGAAATAACATCGGAAGCCAGAGTCTGACAAGGCTATTTACGATACTTTCAAGAGGTTAGAGGTTAATATTCCTTTCTTGGACCTTCTGCAGACTGTCCCGAGGTATGCGAAGTTTTTGAAGGAGTTGTGTACTCTGAAGAGAAATCAGA
This sequence comes from Campanula takesimana, assembly GCA_026119855.1. Lineage (NCBI taxonomy): Eukaryota > Viridiplantae > Streptophyta > Magnoliopsida > Asterales > Campanulaceae > Campanula > Campanula takesimana. The sequence continues at coordinate 180,291 of JAOWBW010000848.1, forward strand.
AGGAGAGGAGTAAGAAGAAGGTTATGGTTAGCGAGCATGTGTCTGCAGTGTATCAGAGGAAAATGCCTAAGAAATGTAGTGACCCAGGGATGTTCATGATTCCAGTTACTTTGGGGGATGCTTCTGAGCATAAGGCGATGTTAGTCTTAGGGGCTTCAATCAACGTCATGCCCTATGCGTTGTTTGAAACTCTTAAGTTGGGACCACTACAGGACACTAGAGTCGTGATACAGTTGGCGGATATGTCGAATGCCTACCCGAAGGGATTGGTAGAGGATGTTCTTGTTAGAGTGGGGAAGATGATATTTCCCGCGGATTTCTATGTTCTTGAGATGGAGACAGATCTAAAGGCTCCCATACTATTGGGGAGGCCTTTTATGTCGACTGCTAGGACCAAGCTTGATGTGGCTAATGGTTTTTTGACAATGGAATTTGATGGGCAAGTAATGGAGTTCAATATCTTTGACTCTATGAAATACCCTAAGGACTCAGAATCACTGTGTTTCATTGATGCGATCGAGCCATTAGTGGAGGAGGTGTTTGAGGTGTCTAGTGGAGATGATGATATCAAGACCGCGTTAGAGAATGCTTTGGGGTATGCTAATTTGGAGTTTGACATCTTAAACTCGATGAAGGAAGCGGTTATGGGTATTACAGAGAGTGCCATGTTTAGTACCGCGCCGGGTCATGGTCAGATAAAGTTAGAGGTTCCGATGAAGAAGCTTGTTCCATCTATAGAGAAGGCACCGGAGCTTGAGTTGAAGGTCCTCCCTGGGCACCTTAAGTATGTCTATCTAGGTGAGGGAGAGACGCTTCCGGTGGTGATTTCTATCAGTTTGACAGCGGATCAAGAGAAGAGGTTAATTGAGGTGATCCGGGAGCAGAAATCTGCGATTGGTTGGACTATTGCCAATCTCAAGGGCATTAGTCCATCTTTATGTATGCACCGGATCAACCTAGAGGAGGGTGCGAAGCCGGTGAGGCAACCACAGAGGAGGCTTAACCCGCCGATGATGGAGGCGGTGAAGAAGGAGGTCCTGAAGCTACTACAGATGGGGATCATCTATCCCATCTCCGACAGCGAGTGGGTGCGCCCCACACAGTGTGTGCCCAAGAGGGGCTGGATCACAGTCTCCCGTAATTAGAAGGGAGAGATGGTTCCAACCCGGGAGCAAACGGGGATTCGCGTGTGCATTGATATCTGGAGGCTAAATGAGGTAACTCGTAAAGACCACTTCCCCCTCCCCTTTATTGATCAGATGTTGGAAAGGTTAGCCGGAAGGGCGTATTTTTGTTTTCTCGACGGTTTTTCCGGGTATTTTCAAATACCTATTGCCCCGGAAGACCAAGAGAAAACTACATTTACTTGCCCCTTCGGCACCTTTGCCTATCGGAGAATGCCGTTTGGATGTGTAATGCACCTGGGACTTTTCAAAGGTGCATGATGAGTATTTTCTCCGAGTTTGTAGAAAAGTTTATGGAAGTTTTCATGGATGACTTCACTGTCCATGGAGACTCGTTTGATGAATGCCTTGCTCATTTAGGACTAGTGTTGGATAGGTGCATTGAAACCAATTTGGTCTTAAATTTTGAAAAATGTCACTTTATGGTCGAGCAAGGCATTGTGTTGGGTCATGTTGTGTCGAAAAAGGGTATTGAAGTTGATAAAGCTAAGATTGATGTAATTTCTTCACTTCCTTACCCGACCAATGTGCGTAAAGTCCGGTCTTTCCTTGGTCATGCCGGGTTTTACCGGAGGTTCATTAAGGACTTCTCAAAGATTGCTTCACCTCTATGCACCCTGTTGCAAAAAGAGGTTGATTTTAATTTTGATGATAATTGCAAGCAATCTTTTAATGAGTTGAAGTCTAGGTTGACAACCACCCCCATTATTCAAGCACCCGATTGGTCTCGTCCTTTTGAGATCATGTGTGATGCTAGTGATTATGCTGTGGGGGCGGTTTTGGGTCAAAAAGTGGAGCGTGCCTCGCATGTGATTTATTATGCGTCTATGACCTTGAATGAGGCACAAAGAAATTACTCCAATACTGAAAAAGAGATGTTGGCGGTGGTTTTTGCACTAGAAAAATTTAGGTCCTACCTGTTGGGCACTAAAATCATTGTTTATACCGACCACGCTGCTCTTAAGTATTTAATGTCTAAAAAAGAGGCTAAACCGAGACTCATTCGGTGGATTCTCTTGTTGAGTGAGTTTGACATAGAGGTTAAGGACAAAAAGGGGGCTGAAAATCTAGTTGCCGACCATTTGAGTCGCCTTGTAATGGAGGAGGACAAGCCTTATAAACAAGCCCCAATCCGGGGTGAGTTTCCTGATGAGGTTCTTTGGGCAGTTAATTCGGTGGCCCCTTGGTATGCGGACTTGGTCAATTTTCTTGTCTCGAATAAATTCCCTCCGGGGATGTCAAAATCGAAAAGAGACAAAGTCCGTAGTGATGCCAAATATTATGTGTGGGATGAGCCCAACTTGTGGAGGCATTGTGCCGACCAAGTCATTCGGAGGTGTATTCCCGATAGTGAAGTGTCCTCTATTCTCAAATTCTGTCATGAGTATGCGTGTGGTGGTCATTTTGGTGCCAAAAAGACCGCTAGGAAAGTCTTGGATTGTGGCTTCTTTTGGCCAACTTTGTTCTGGGATGCGGTCACTTTTTTTCAGACTTGTGATAGGTGCCAAAGGGTTGGTAATATTGGGCGCCGTGATGAAATGCCACAAACCCTCATTGTGAATTGTGAAATCGTTGATGTGTGGGGGATAGACTTTATGGGTCCGTTCCCTAATTCTTGTGGGTTTGTGTATATTTTACTTGCGGTGGACTATGTGTCCAAATGGGTGGAAGCCATCCCTACCCACACCGATGATTCAAAAGTAGTGGTCAACTTCCTTAGGAGCAACATTCTGTGTCGGTTTGGGATGCCGAGGGCCATTATTAGTGATAGGGGGACTCATTTTTGCAATAAGACAGTCGAAGCTCTAGTCAAGAGATATCACATCACCCATAAGGTGTCGACTGCTTATCATCCCCAAACAAATGGCCAAGCCGAGGTGTCCAATAGAGAGATAAAATCCCTCCTTGAAAAAACTGTGAACCCGAATAGGAAGGATTGGAGTCAAAGGCTTGATGATGTGTTGTGGGCTTACCGGACGGCATATAAGACACCGATTGGTATGTCACCATATCGGTTGGTGTTTGGTAAACCTTGCCATTTACCGGTGGAGCTTGAACACAAAGCCTATTGGGAGGTTAAAAAGTTCAATTTGAACTTAGAGGGTTCCGGTGAGGAGCGAAAATTGCATTTGAGTCAGTTGGATGAGATTAGGAGAGATGCTTATGAGAATAACCTCCTTTATAAGGAGCGAGAGAAGATTTGGCATGATAAAATGATCATTAGAAAGGACTTTAAGGTTGGTCAAAAGGTCCTTCTTTTCAATTCCCGTCTTCGTTTGTTTCCGGGCAAGTTAAGGTCTCGGTGGACCGGCCCTTATGTGGTGAGGGAGGTGTCCCCGCTTGGGACGGTGGTAATCTCTAGTCCTAATGAGGAAAAAGGATTCAAAGTTAATGGTCAACGGTTAAAACCGTATTTTGAGAACTAAGTCGTGAATACCGCGAATTTGGAGGTGATTGATCTCAAAGACCCGGTATGTGTTGGATAACTTTGGGTCCGAGTCTTATTAAAAACTTTGAACTTTGATGCATGCCGGGTGCTTTCCCGGCATTTGGTCTAGCTAAAGACGTTAAAGAAGGGCGGCTAACCGGGAGGCAACCCGGGATTTATTTGCTTATTTTATTTGTTATTTGTGTACATTATGCTTTTAATTTTTATGTTTTTATTCATGTCTAGAATCAGTGCTACTAAGGTATATTTTTGTTTGTGTGGGTGCAGGAATTCATAGCATGGAGGCACACAAGAACACACTCGAGCGGCTGGGTATAAAAAAAAAAAAAAAAAAAAGTGAAAAAAAAAAAAAACAGGGTACACGACTCGTGCACACCTACACGAGTCGTGTAGGTCAAGATACTGAAGGGGTGAATTTTGACACGAGTCGGGCATGTGCACACAAGTCGTGAAGAGCCAAGATACTGAAGGGGTAATTTTCTACACGACTCGTGCACTTCTACACAAGTCGTGTAACTGCTTGTTGACCATGAGCACGACTCGTGCGTGGGTACACGACTCGTGTTGAGTGAGTTGGGGCGCAATTTTGGCACTGGACAGACCTCATTCTTGCCATCATTCTTCCTCTCTCTTACCCGACTCCCCCTCTCTTCTTCTCTCTCAAAACCTGCCGCCGCCCCACACCATACAACCACCTCCCACCACCAAATCACCTTATCTCTTCATCTTCTTCCTCCTAAAACTCCTCGCTCCTCAATTCCTCCATTAACACACCCTTCATCAATTTTCTCTCTCTAAACCCTAACCACCCAAAATCATCAAATTGGCTCGATTTCTTCCCCTAAATCACATTCCAATCATCCTTCTTACCTATATTTCACCAATTTCAACCTACCCCATCATCAAAGTCCGAGTTCACACCAAATTTCAAGAACCCTAATTTTTCAAAATTGGGGCTTTTTGGATTTCTCTTTCTTGGAGCATTCTTGGAGGGACAAGGAGATTACATGGGCATACTTGAGCATCTAGAGGTATAATTTTCTCAATTCTCACATTTGAATTGTTGGGATTGGTGCATCTGTTGGTTGAAATTTGTGGTGGTTCGGTTGATATTATTGGAAAGTTTTTATTGCGTTGTGGTTGCGTTAAATCGATTGTGTGGTTATTATTATTGTTTCTTGTTGTTGGTGAGAGTATTGGTGAGCGATGCTATAGGGTGATTGCATTGTGGAAGTGTTGTTGTGCAAATTCTGGTTATCAAAGTAATGGGAAAGAAAGGAGATGGTAGTAGTACTAGTCGGGCTACCAAAAAGTCTAGAACATACGGAGTTGTATCACCCCCACCCCCTCCCGAGGATGCCATGTTTATGGGATTGACAAACTTGACTCGAGCTCAAAAGACTAAATGGAAGAAGTTAGATAAACAGGGCCGTCATCTTCAAATAACTCGGTTTTTAGATATAACGGTTTTAACAAATCTTGGGTTGGAAACGCCGGTTAAGGAGTTGATGAACAATGCGGGGCTAGAGGAATTTTTGGGTAAGAGTGCACCTGTTTATAAGAGATACACACTTGAGTTCCTATCGACGTTTGAGCGGGTGGTTAATAGATAGACTGGGCCGGAGATTAGGTTCCATCTCGATGATGAGGAGAGGGTGTTGTCGTATGATGATATCCGAAGTATTTGGGGAGTGAGTGGACCGGCTGGGGAGTTTGACGAGACTGAGGTGATGAATGCAACCGTTTTCTTTCGGTTGACCGGTTTCCCATTGTCTCGTCCACATAATGTTGCATCGAATCTCTCTCATCCGGCTTGGAAACTCTTTTATAGGGGATTATCTATGACCTTTCTGGGGAAGGGCGAGCCCGCACAATTGAGTATATCCGACATGGCCTTGATGAGATCGGGCTTATGTACATCACCTTGTGTACCATGTTGGGTAGATGCTTTCATTGCAAGGTGTAAGGGTTATCTTCTTAGGGACAGTGGCAACATCCCCGTTGGTGGAATGATTACCCTCTTGGCTCAGCATTTTATTCCGGAAGCTTCTGCGGATGCCGGGTTAATGGGTGGACCGAAATTCTTTGATTTTGCATACTTGTGTCAGTATGACTGCTTCGACCCTTTTCCTAATGATCCCAGATCCCTTTACTTCCGATATGGAAATTCATTCTCGGTACCTTGTTCACGGTATGCGACGTTTCCTTCGGGTGACTTTGCACAAGAATGGAGAATACCGGGGGTGGTTGATCTCGATGAACACCAAGTGCCGGTAGAGGATGATGACGATATGGATGAGCAGGAGGGAGCTAGAGCTAGACAACCCGATCATCATACCGGGTCCGGTTCAATGGGTAATTGGGGAGAGATGAGGTCATTTCTCGATGAGCAGCATCAGAGATATGCCTATGAGGACAGGAGGACCCAGGATAGATATGTTTATGAAGATCAGAGGTTCATGAGCCGGGTAGCTTTTGAGGATAGGCGGTGGGCTGAGTATGGTGATACTTTAGAGGAGATACGGGACAGACAGATTACAATAGACAGCCGCCAGATACAGATGGAGTCTTGGATGCAGCAACAGCAGGGACCTCCCGCATATGTCCCTGTGGCGGATGAGAACTACGCCATTATGTTGTCCCGTACAGAGGCCCGTGAGTTGAGGCGTTCATCTAGACGGATGCCTGCTCCTGATGTGGGTTCTAGTTCGCAGTCACAGTCATTTGATCAGTGGCAGTACCCAGATTGGCAGTGGCAACCATGGCAATGGCCCCCTCAGTGATGGTATTATTTTCCCCTCTTTTACGCTTTTACTGTCCTAGCACTTTTATTGTTGCACACACATTGAGGACACTGTGTAGTTTAAGCGTGGGGGACGGATTTGTAGTTGTATAGTATGTATTTTATTTCTAGATAGCTAGTTAGTTTTTCTTAAAAAAAAAAAAAATGCACAAGAAAAGAAGCCCGCTAGATTGAAAACCCGAAAGGGCAGTCTAGGCAAAAACAAGGGTGTGCAATAATAATAAAAAGAAAATAATAAAAAAAATAAATAAAAAAAATAAAAAAATAGAGAGGCTAAGTGAAAACCCGAAAGGGCGCTTAGGCAAAAGGTGAGATATTGAGTGTCTTATCATTTATTCACCGGTGTTGGCGTCATAAGGGGGGTTTGGAGTCTCGGGTTAGGATATTTGGATGTTGGAGGTTCGATTAGTGGGTAATAGGATAGAAAACCTCGTTTTGTTTTTGGAGTTATAAAGGGGTGTTGGTGCTAAACACGAGGTGAGTTTTACGCGGGACCACTACCCGGCCAAAAACTTATTTTTATGAGGGAGACTTGTAGTGTGAGACTAGCGTGGGGGAAATTTAGGATATTTTAGTTCCCCGTGGCTTTTATGAGTGGGCCTTAGTCCGAATACTGTGTTTCACTATTTTGGATGTTTGTATCGGGCTAAGGCCATTGATTTTTATTTGATTTTCTGGAGTTATATGGGGACGGAGTTTCTTATACTCCGAGTTTGTGTTTGTTGACTTTTGACTTGGAGGCTTAGAGGAGATTAGGGGTTATTTTCTCCCATGCTACGCTGATTTAGACCGGAGTTTAGAGTGGGGTTAGGATGTTACTCAGGGACGAGTAACGGTCTAAGCGTGGGGGAATTTGATGTGGCGGATATTGTACCATTTATTTCCCTTATTTTCCTATGTATTTTCGTTCATTTTGATGTATTTAGACTAGATTTGATGTAATTGGGGCATGATTTATCATCTGAGATTTATTGTAATCCGGGGGTAGAATAGTCGTTTCTATTTATTCTCCGGATGTAATTTTTGGTGAGCTTCAAAGACATGTCTCGAGGATCACGAATAGTCAAAGTCATAGAAAAGTCAAAGTCAACCGAAGCGGAGGAGTGTAGAATCAAATTGCAATTTCTGGAAGTTGAGGTGCTGTTCTGCATTGTTGAAAAGTTCAGGGATTACTGGGAAGAATTAAAAGACTGCATGGACCAAACTGCAAATAATTGAAACTCCAGGGATTGAATTGTACATTTGGGAAAGTCTGCCTCTTTAGTACGCACATGATTTCCGCAAACTGGCATGGAGGAGGGCAGTATTTTCGTTTTGATTTTCTTTTAATATTAATTATTCTTTTTAGTTTTAGTTTTAATTAGTCATTAATTAGAGATTAGAGAGGATTAGGTTTTTTTATTATATATGCTGGTGATCGATTTTTTTTTGAAAAAAAAAGAGTACGTACCTTTTTCTTTGTGGAGCTTTTGTAAACCATTAATGGAGAACTAAACTCCATTGCTTTGGGTTGAGATCTTGAACCTACTTTAATTCAATTGAGGTAATCTTTCTTATTCTTTTGTTGATCTATTTATAATTTTGTCTGTTCTGATTTTAGATTAATATTTAGGGTTTGTGGATTTGGCCAATCCATTAGTTCTATTTCTTGATCTATGCTAGAATTCTCTGTTCTGTGCCAGAATTAGGGTTTTCACCGTAGCATCTCCACGAATTGTGTATGTGCCATAGCAATTCGGGGAGTAGGCAAAATTAAACGATTATCTAGTAACCTAGAAAGCGTTCTTGATCTTAGTCTCTTAAATTGAATCAATTAATTCTGCGATCTTGACTGTGCCAGTTAGATTAATTTATTAATTAGGGTTGCTAGTGAGTGTGCCACTGCTAGTAACCAATCTGTAAGAAGAGGCGGAGATTGCAATATATCTCGTGATCAAGTGAATAGGATTAAGAGAGAAATAGAAGTACCGATGAAATTGAATTAGAGGACGGGGATAGTAATCAATCTGAAGTGCTTTTTAAATCATTGTTTTAATCACAATTAGTTTAATTTCCCGTCTAGGATTTAATTACAATCAAATCAAACCCCCAATCTGGTCAAGTGACTGTTCGCAAATAATCATCGTTCTTCGTGGATCGACCCTGACTTACCCTAATTACATTATTAGTGGCCGAGTTCAGGTCTAATTTAGTAGGTGTGCGATTCAGATCACCTAACTTGGAAAACGCTTTGAAGATGTACGCTTATTAAAGTGCTGAGGTGTGCAGAAACGACAAAGCAAGCACACTCAGCAGATCTAACGGTGGAGATGCGCTCAAGAGAAATATTTCAAACAAAGACAGTTGTCAACCTTCTAGAAGAAGCTTTTGAAATTGGTCTTCATGCTCAGTCTCCAACGGCTCTATATTACCTGCGCACCAATCATTTTGTGCCAGGTCATCAACCTTGATCAGAGCCCCAACGGCTATAAAGGACATCTGCTCACCAATCATATTGTGCCAGTTCATCGTCTTTGCTCAGAGCTCCAACGGTTAGTTTTAAGCTCTCTGCTATAAATAACCTGCTCTTCTTCATTTCCAAGTTGCTAGAGTTTGTGCTTACTATTATCCTTGAAGTTCTTAAGATTGATGCTCATATTCCCAGATTCAAGATCAACCTTCAAACCTTCATACCTTCAAACTCCTGCCCAGATCCTAAAGCCTTGTATCACCCAGAATTCTTCGTGCTCTTCATCTCATAGATTCATAGAGCCCAAAATTTCTGTCACACACACACCTCTTGAAGCTTCGATCATTTAGATCCTACTTCTTGAGATACACCGGTTTAGTCTAGGATTTACTCTTCATAAATTAGATTTTGATTTGAGTTTTGATTCATTGTAATCTTGTAAAAGCTCCTCACATCAATATAAATCTCATTAAAAAATCCAAGACTAACCATCTTGGTAGATGACGTAGATCTTTCATCGATCGAACCTCTCCAAATAGCTTGTTCGTTATTCTCGCTATTTATTTCCTGCTTAATCATTTCTGAATTACTGCTTTGTTTGATCTTATCAGATTGCTATTATTGCTGCTGTGTTTGTTATTGCTTATTGCCTTAGAATACTTTTTATCCAACATTTTAAGCCAAAACTTAGCGCGTGCATTTTTACCTTCTGCGCAGTATACCCTGCGCAGTTGCTGCTTAAATTTCCGCTGTGCATTTCACACTCTTTGCGCGCTATACTTAGCTTATTTGAGATCTGTGCGCATAAGCTATTGCTTTGCAAAAGGGTTTGAAAAGAATTTTTAAAACGCTATTCACCCCCCCCCCTCTAGCGATTTTCATACCCTTGTTGCCCCTTTGGGACCAACAACAAATAAATCCAATAAATCCTTAGAAATTAAACACTGATGTTCATATGAGTATAAAGTCTAAACATAATGAAAACTTGCAAATTACAGTGCAAGCTCTCTTTATTGTAGACACTGTAAAACAAAAAAATTGAATAAAAATGACAGCAAAATTGGAAGTAAAATTACAAGAAAAAGCATAATGGATGAAACTTACCTTTAATCGCCGGAAAATTGAAAGGTCGAGCTAGGGTTTCAATTAACAGATGTCTTGATTATCTTGAATAGGGAGGCCTGCGTAGGAGTGAGATGGAGGAAGGACGTTGGTCGGAGGAATGGCGTCGGCGGGTGGAAGGATGACGGCGGAAGCTAGGTCGTGGCCCGTGGGTGAACTAAAGAAGATGAGAGAATGGAGACGATAGGGATGACTGTGGAGAGATTTGTCGATTTTGTGAAAATGAATACTCAGTCGACGATAGGGTATCTCATTTAGGGTTTCTTAAAAAAATCTAACGGTTCATATTAAATCACTAAATTTAATCAATGGTCCATATAAGGGCTCTATCTATGGTTCAGCTAGCTCGGCTCCACGGTTCAGCTCAACGGTTCAGCTTTACGGTTCGGATCGTGGTTCAGCTCGAAACGGTTCAGCCGGTTTGGCTTGAAGGGTTAGACCGTGAGCCAAACCGAACCGTGTGGTTTATCAATTTTCGAAACCGAGCTGAACCGCATAAGTTTAAAAACTGAGCTAAACCGCACGGTTTGGCTCGGCTCGGTTCCAAACCGCGGTTTGAGCCGAACCATTTCCACCCCTAGTTTAATGACTGTCAGTGCATGTATTAACAAGTGTCACTTGTCGTGTTAAAAAGTATTTGAGTGTGTTAATAAGCTTCAGTTACTTGCAAAAATGTTATCGCGCAATTAAGAGAAGTTCCACTTATATACAAAATATTACTGCAAGCTAAAAAAGAAAACACTTATTTACAAGTATGCCACCGCGTGTTTTTTTTTAAACGCTTTCCGTTATCCTAATTGTTTGGGAAAAAATGATTTTTCTAAAATTTTGTGAAATCATATACTCCCTCCGTCCCAGCTCACTTGACACTTCCCAAAATAGCCTACTTTTTATAATTTTATATTCACTATACCCCACCACTCATTCTCTTTCTTCATTTTCCACCACTCAATTTATTTAACCAACACTACTATTCACCCCACTCATTCTCTCTCTTCATTTTTTACCGCACATTTTCCTTATTTTATTTTTTTTTCTTAGTTATTGTGTCCACCTCTTGGGTGTCAAGTGAGGTGGGACGCAGGGAGTATATGGAGTCTATCCAAAAAAGTAATATCATTTTATTTTTTGTGCAAGTAACTTAAGTGCACTTTAACCGAAAATATAAAGCAATTCAATAATCATAATGGCTTCAAAACAAATTCACTCATCAAAAATAAAATTAGACTATCTTTTTTTTATGGCGAGAGTGGTAAAAATCTTGAAACTTGTTTCTTCTAAACAATAGGAAAAATGAGTTTTTGAGACGCAATAAATAATTTTTTAAACAATAATGTGTCCTATATGTGTTTGTGCTACGAACGTCGAGTTTTAAATAATCAATTTATTTTAAAAAAATCAAGTACTTATTTTTTTTTATTTAAACAAAAATGTGACCCTTAAATTTATTGATTCTAACTTTACAAGTGCCAATTTTTTTATAAATGAAAAAATGTACTTCCTTCATCCCAGTTTCAGGTTCTCACTTTTCTTTTTGGTATGCCCCAGTTTAAGGTTCTTAGTTGCTTTATTCCTTAAATGGAAAAGTATGAACAGTGTTTTGGCAATCTTGTCCTCATAAAGTTCATATATTACAAAAAACCATCACTTACCTATCTACTTTTAACTCACTTGCTTTATGAATGGACAATTATATCATCCCCACACTACTATCGTTGACACAATTTTGCCTTGCTTCCTTAATAAGCGTGCGAAATCAAATTAAGAACCTTAAACAAGGACGGAGGGAGTATTAGTTTCTACTTAAAGATTTTTAAATACCATCTATAAGATTGCCTCTAAAGTTGGAGTAAACAGGCTCAAACCTCATATCTCATCCCTAGTATCCCCAAACCAAAATGCCTTCATACCTGGTAGACTTATTTTTGACAATATCCTCATTAGCCATGAAATCTCTGACTCTATCAAAAAAGCAAGAGCCAAAAACACCCCTAAATGTATGATTAAGTCAGATATAAGTAAAGCCTATGATCGACTCAAATGGTCTTTCATCCGCAATGTGTTAACCAAATGTGGCTTCAGCTCAAAGTGGACCGCTTTAATCTCCACTTTTATATCCACAATTTCTTACTCTATTCTTATTAATAGACCCCCTACCTCATCTATCAAACCATTCACTACAACATAAATGGCTTTTCCCGGCACTTATTTACCAGCACTTTCACAAGTGCAGCTAATTTTCGGCACTTTCTGAAAAAGTGCCGCTAATTTCCGGTACTTTTTCATAAGTGCAGCTAATTTTTGGCACTTTTTAACAAGTTCCGCTAATTTCCGGCACTTTTTATAAAGTGCCGCTAAATTTTCGGCACTTAAGAAAAAAGTGCCGGAAATTAGCGGCACTTATGAAAAAGCGTCAGAAATTTAGCGGCACTTTTGAAAAAGTACCGGGAATTAGCGGCACATATGAAAAAGTGCCGAAAATTAGCGGCACTTTTTCCAAAAGTGCCGGAAATTAGTGGCACTTATTAAAAAGTGCCGCTAAATTTCCAGCACTTTTTATAAGTGCCGCTAATTTCTGACACTTTTAGTTAAAAACAAGATGTTTGTTTTGAAATTTCTATTTAATTTTTAAATTAATTTAATCATATTTTCATGCAACTTTGCTTTAATTTGTTACTTAATTAAGATTTTTATGGACTACAATAATATAAATGCCCTAATATAAGTTTTTATTTTGTAATAAATAATTGTATGTGAAAATTTATGACAAAAAATGATTTAGCCCAGCGGTATAAGGTGTGCTTCATATGCAAGGGATCTTGTGTTCGAATCCGGATAAGTTCAACAATATTTTTATTTAAAAAGTGCAGAAATAGCTTTTCCGACACTTTTTTTCCCCATTTCTGGCACTTTTTAAGGTGCCGCTAAAATTCATTTTTGTTGTAGTGAGAGGCATTTGCCAAGGAGATCCTCTCTCCTTTCCTCTTCATCCTTTGTGTGGAAGCCTTCTCTACTACTTTAAACCACTTCAACTCTACAAAAATCATCCTAAGGATCATAATGGCCAAATCCAATCTACATATAATCCACCTCCTCTTCGATGATCGATGATTGTCTTCTGTCTTTCGAATTATCCAAATCCTCTGTTTAGTTCATCAAATGGACCCTTGAATCCTTTAGTGATCAAGCGGGTGAAAAAAAACAATTTTCAGAAGAGTGACATCTTTTTCTCTCCACTTGTTGACGCAGATCTTAAATCTTTCACCACATCCACCTTGTCTATCCCCTCTTGTAAGGAAGATAGCAAATATCTAGGACTTCAGCAAATGTTCTCTGGTAAAAAAAAAGAGAGATCTTTTTTAACATTCTGTCTAGGGTGAGTACCAGATTGGAAAGCTAGCAGGGTAAATTCCTTAATCTAGCAGGTAGAACTGTCTTGATAAAGCATGTTATAGCTACCATTCCCTGATACGCTGTGTTTTGTTTCAAATTTCTCACCCATTTCATCAAAGAACTTCATATGATCTTTAACAAATTTCTCTGGTTGGGATTAGATAAAGATAATAATATCCACTGGACGGCCTGGCCAAATTGTGTCTTCCTAAAAAACCGGGGGGGGGGGGGATTAGGTTTAAGACATATGTGATGTAGCACGAATGTTCGACCACGTCAAACATATTAATTATTTTTGTATTGTAATTAGTATTTTAGGATTTAGTTTACATTAGTTTCTATTTTATTTGTTATTTTCGTCATTATTTTTTATAGGTCATTTAAAGAGGGTTTTAGAGTAGGATTATGAGTGATTTTGCTAATTTTGAGTCCTATTATGTTACCATATAGGTTAGGGTTAATTATAGAAGGTTTAGGAGTGTTTTTCAAGGATTATGGGCACTATAAAATAGGCCTAAAGTTGTAATCCGAAAATTAGACTTTTATTCAATAAAATTTGATTGCTTTGCAATTGTTGGGTTTAATCCCCTAAGCCTTTGGCTTGCAAAAGAGTTTCTTCGGAGATTCTTGTTTGGGGAATTTCGATTCCTTGCAGAATAATCTTTTAGGAGATTATTATTGAGGGGTCATAATCCTTGTGTTAGAGAGTTGATTTCGATCAATTCTTTGTTATTTTCCGCTGCGTATTACATCAATATGTGTATCCTTAAACAAGCTTGTCTAGCTAAAAATTGCATGGAGAATTTTCTCAAATCCTAACATTCCTTAAGTTCTAATCTCAAACACAAATATTACCCTTGAACCACCTTCCTTAGCGGAGGTAATCCTAAACTGGGGTCGTGGGGTTGGAAAAGTATTCTTTGGGGAAAAGATCTCATCAATAAAAATCTAACCTGGAGAGCTAAAAATCGGCAGTCCATCCGAGCCCTTCTCCATAAATGGATCCCGGAATACCCATCTTTCCTTTCCCACCCCACCTCACAGTCTAGTCTCCCAGATCTTCTTGTTTCTGATCTTATAAATCCTAACACAAAAACTTGGAAAAACCTCTTAGTGAAAACCTTATTCCCCCATAATATCTCTGATGCCATTCTACAATCCTACATTCCCAATTCAGGCGCAGATGAGCAATTATGGCCACTCCCTTCAAATGGCACTTACACCGTTAAAACAAGTTATTTTGTTGGCCTATCCCTCCATAAAGACACCCAACACCTTATCCACCATCCCTCCTCCCCGTTAAATACCTCAGTATGGAAAACACTTTGGAAGTCTCCATTGGAACCCAAAGTTAATTTTTTTGCTTGGAGACTACTCCAAAACACACTTCCAACCACCCTCAATCTCTTCAAACGGAAATGTATCCTTCCCCGCTTTGTTCGAGATGCGGCCTTGACAATGAAAGCAATACCCATCTTTTCTTTTCATGCTGGCTCTCTTCACAAATCTGGATCTCATCCCCTCTACCTCCTCCCCCCCACCCAGTGGACTCAACCGGCCAAACTCTTGTACAATGGTTCTCGGTTTGGATTGAGGACAATATTCATATTTTGGACTTCTGTCTAATCTTTGTCATTGCATGGGAGATTTGGATAAATAGGAACAATATTATCTTCAACCAAGCTGCCCCTAACATTGATGGTATTATCCCCCGTGCCTCGGAAAGGTTACAAAAAATCAAAATGATTGAAGCTGAAAAGAAATCTGCAGCAAGCAACCAAACCTCTAATGGAAGGAACTAATCCCAACTGAACCCTGACAGCTCATCAATATCTTCCCGAAGAAGTCTTGATTCATTGAATGGAAATACTTTTGAAGAATATATCAAAACAAATATTACAAGTAACTCTCTTATCCTAATCACAGATGGCGCCTGAAAAAAGCAGTCGAGATAGGCAGGCCTAGGATGAGTATTATGGGATCCAAAAAAGTTTCAAGGAAGAATTTCAATTGGAAGCATATCCTGCAAATCACCTTCTAGCATCCAGACAAAATGTCTAGCCATCAAAAGTGGACTGGATTGGGCTACTCAACGTAACTACGGAAACAACATTCTCCTCACAGACTCCAAGCTCGCAGTTGATTATATCAACAATGAAAGAAGCAGCCCCTTTAGTCTGGAACCTTTAATAGCTAATATTAAAGACAGCATATCACTTTGTAATTCATTTAGTATTTGTAAAGTAGATAGACTTACGTTCTTATTGTCACATAAAAATGCCACATTTGCTAGGAAAATGTACCATGCCTTTATTGGGCCGGAGGCCACTTTTCTATATAATTGAAGCTAGTTTTCACGGTCATTTTTTTAATTGCAAATTTTGATACTCATGTTAAAGTATTAGTAACTCTAACCATCAAAGTGAAGGGTATAAATATTAGATAAAGTACTAGCAAAGGTAGCAAAAATGCTACATTGCTTGGTACCATCACGTGTATTCTACGCTGCAAGTGAGCTATTTTGGTTGAAGACAATCTCACACGAGTTTGTCCTCTCCCTCCCACAAGGCCACTTCATGTAATACTCTATCTCACGTCCGATATGTGTGGGAGTTTAGTATGCCATTTATAAGCCCACAAAGCTACCATTGAGCATCAAATCATCCATTGGACTTTTGGAGGTCTGTGATGGGCTGTAGTTAACCCAATTGAGGAGGTGCTCAGTGGCCCAATGCGTGGTTCTTATGTAATGAGTGGGGCCTTCGCGATCGGGTCGTTAGACTTTAAGCTCATTGGACAAACTAGGTTATGACATGACATGTGGCTAGAAAAAAAAAGAGAGAACTATTCTTCATTACTCGTACCTTTTAAAATAATCATGTGGTCATAAATTTGTGATGATTTTTAAAAATATTTATAAGTGATGGTAGTTAATTTACACTTTTTTGTTTTCAAAATAGGGCATCACATAAAAAGAAATAGAGTAATGATCATACTTTAAAAATATCAATAATAATTTATAACATATTTGAATTTTTATATAATAATAAAGTAATACTATATTTTTTGATAAAGAAATTAATTAAATCAATAGTCATAATTTAAAATAATCAGTATGTTCATAGCTATAATGAACTTAACAAATACAAAAAATTAAATTGATATCATTAAATTGGTACTTATTTTCAGAGAAGAAAATTAAAATTTTGTGAGTGACTAAAAAGTATTTAATTTTGATTTTAATACTCATCACCATGCTAATTTAAAAAAAAATATATAAATAAAAATACTTAATCATACTAATACTCCCTCAGTCCCTAAGGTTCTTACTTTACTTTTTGGTTTGTCTCCCTCCGACCCAGACTAAGATTTTTACTTTCTTTTTTGGTTTGTCCTATAATAATAATAAGGTTGTTAGTTGCTTTATTACCTAAAATGGATAATGAGACCTACTTGTCATTCTCACCACAAAATTTTTTTACCCACTTTGTCTCTCTTACTTTTTCCTACTTCACTTTTCATACTTATAACAACGTTTATTTTTTCTTAATCTCCGTGTAAAATCAAAACTAAGAATCTTAGTCCGGAACGGAGGGAGTACTATTGTTTGTTGGAGTAACCCTAAGGGGGCGTTTGGTTCGGCAGAAAAAAAATGAAGGAATGGAATGGTCAATGGAATGGGAATCCTGAAGGAATTGGAAAGGAAAAATAATTGGTCAAACATTGTGTTTGGTTGACACGGAATGGAATTGAATTTCCATTCAATTCCTAGGTAATTCATGTTTGGTTTCAAGACAAAAGTGTTGGAATGGAATAATAATAATAAATAATAATAATAATAATAAGAAATAATAATAATAAATAAAATAATAATAATATTAATAATAAGAAATAATAATAATAATATTATAATAATAATAATATTAATAATAAGAAATAATAATAATAAATAATAATAATAACAATAAATAATATTAATAATAAGAAATAATAATAAATAATAATAATAAATAATAATAATATGAAATAATAATAAGAAATAATAATAATTAATAATAATAATAATATTAATAATAAGAAATAATAATAAATAAATAATAATAATAAATAATAAATAATAATAATAATTATTATAGTAATAATAATAATAAAAATAAAAATAATAATAATTTTATTATTGATTATTATTATTACTATTATTATTATTTATTATAATGATAAATTAATATTTATTATTATCACTATTATTATCACTATTATAATAATAATAAAAAATAATAATAAAAATAATAATAATAGTAAAAAAATATTATTATTATTTATTATTGTCACTATTATTATTATTATTACTATTATTATTATTATTATTTATTTTTATTATTTATCATTATTATTTATTATTATTATTATTATTTATTATTAACATTATTTCATATTATTATTATTATTATTTATTTGTATTAATATTTATTATTATTATTATTATTAGTTATTATTATTTATTATTATTTATTATTATTTATTATTATTCTTATTCTTATTATTATTATTATTATTTATTTATTATTTATTATTATTATTATTCATTATTTGTTATTATTTATTATTTGTTAGTATTTATTATTATTATTATTATTTATTTTTATTTACTATTATTATTTATTTATTTATTTATTTATTATTTATTATTATTATTATTATTAGTTATTATTATTTATTATTATTTATTATTATTCTTATTCTTATTATTTATTTATTATTTATTATTATTATTATTATTATTTATTATTTGTTATTATTTATTATTATTATTTATTTTTATTTTTATTTGCTATTATTATTTATTATTATTATTATTATTATTATTCAATTCCATCAATGGAATGATTTTGGTGGAATTGAACTTTCCATCCATTTTGTGAAGGAATGGACAATTCCTTCATTTGAAGGAATTCATCATTGCAATGGAATGGAAGAATTTTACCAAACTTGATAAAAGAATGAGTCAACCGGAATTGACCATTCAATTCCATTCCATTCCCCCCAATTCCCCCCAACCAAACGCCACCTAAGACTGCAATGACTAGAATCTTTCCACGGCCCAACAATTTGGGCTTTTTTAGGCCGAAGCCCAATATTTACCCACAAAGCACAAACCCTATAATCCTCTTCAAATATAAACCCTATTTCTGATTTAGGGTTTCAGTCTCTCCACACTACGCCCACACACACTACACCCCTCGCATTTCATCTTCTCTTCTCTATCTTCAACAATCATGGCTGAGAGAGGCGGCGGCGATCGTGGCGGTTTCGGCAGGGGCTTCGGTGACCGTGGAGGAAGAGGAGGCCGTGGAGGCGACCGTGGCAGAGGCCGCCGTCGTGCAGGTAGACGCGACACCGAGGAAGAGAAGTGGGTTCCGGTCACAAAGCTCGGCCGTCTCGTCAAAGATGGCAAAATCAAATCTCTGGAACAGGTATACCTCCACTCTCTCCCCATCAAGGAGTACCAAATCATCGATGCAATTCTTCCTTCCCTCAAGGATGAGGTGATGAAGATCATGCCGGTTCAGAAGCAGACCCGTGCCGGTCAGAGGACCAGATTCAAGGCTTTCGTCGTCGTCGGCGACGCGAACGGTCACGTTGGGTTGGGAGTCAAGTGTTCGAAGGAAGTCGCTACTGCGATTCGTGGAGCCATTATATTGGCTAAGCTGTCTGTGATTCCTGTTAGGAGAGGGTACTGGGGTAACAAGATTGGGAAGGTGCATACTGTGCCGTGTAAGGTCACCGGAAAGTGTGGGTCTGTTACCGTCAGGATGGTTCCGGCGCCGAGAGGGGCTGGAGTTGTTGCTGCTAGAACTCCCAAGAAGGTGCTTCAGATGGCAGGTATTGATGATGTGTTTACCTCATCTCGTGGATCTACCAAGACCCTCGGTAATTTCGTCAAGGTATATTAGCTCTTCTTCTACTTTTTTTTAACTGAATAAATTTTGTGTTTGCGTTTGCTTTAGTAGTTGATTGATGTTGCTTTTGATTGTTACAAATGTGAATTGTACTATAGTTACTTAATATGGTATGCAATATCTGTGCAGTTAAATTTGAGCCATCTTTTATCCGTTTACGGTCAACTGCTAGTTTTCCTATATTAATCAATATTTGCTTCAAGTTTTTTCCTTGTACGAGTGGCTTCATTACGATTCACTTTTGCTTGAAATTTTACGTTTATATGCTGTATTTAAATTGATGGAAATGTGTAATTGAACATTAGCAATGGTGTTTATTGTTATGAAAGATGGCAAGCCTTGTAAGTGGCATTTGAAAATCATTGCTAGTTCCCATCTACTGTTTTTCTGTTGTTTGAAATATAAGTCGTCGTGTTGGGAGGCATTGATAGCCTAGTTGTGTGTATTTTCAGTTTTGTACTATTATATCTATGTCATTTGAATGGCCGGAGAGGCTATAGTGTGTTATATTGTTGGGCTCCGTAACAAAGTCAGGATATCGGTGGAAGGGTTCAATAAAGTACTTAGAGATTGAAAACTCTATATAATATTGAAATTTGTTTCGAATAGGGGCTGCATTGTAACGTGTTTACGATTTTTCTCATAATATAGTGTCAAAATTGGAAGATCCTGGCATTTAGTATTGATAGACATTAATTGAATTTCAAGTTATTGAGTTGGTACATTTTCGTCCTAAAGGTGCTCAATTTACCCCTGTAATTTGCTGTATCCTCTTCACTGGATATCCTCATTGCGAAGCTCATTTATAGTTTTTTGTTTTCTTACGCATTCTAGTGTTTTTACAAACCATTTCTTTAAAAAGCTCGCTAGTCATTTACAATATTGAGTTTATTTTTTGGACCATTCTTTTTAGCCTCTTGTATTGGCTTTACCTGGTTATCTTTTGTGGCCACCTGATAATCTGTCCAACTTTGCAAGTTGGTTTTTGTTTAGTCAATACTTGGATGGACAATCTGGCTTTTATGATGTTGGTTTTTGATATTAAAAGATTTGAGTGAGTTTGTTTGTTTGTTGACAAATTCCAAATAAATTGGGGCGGAGCAATCCAATATCCTCAAAACCCAAAGGTAATTTGTCATAAATCAAGCCCCATTTTGATGCTGTAGAGTCATCCTCTCCGGAGGAAGATTCCGGTGATTTGGAATGGGAGCCTTGTCATATCCTATCGCCTTGGGGAGCAGGATCCCTGCCATTACCTCTTGGGATTGGCCATGAGAATAACATTTTTTCAATGAAAAAAAATGATATTAAATGATTAACTGATTTTTCTTACTTAACTTTGGTGTGTTGTTAATATGAACTTGGTCAAGTAACCTGATTTACAGTACTTAATATCCTCAAAACCCAAAGGTAATTTGTCATAAATCAAGCCCCATTTTGATGCTGTAGAGTCATCCTCTCCGGAGGAAGATTCCGGTGATTTGGAATGGGAGCCTTGTCATATCCTATCGCCTTGGGGAGCAGGATCCCTGCCATTACCTCTTGGGATTGGCCATGAGAATAACATTTTTTCAATGAAAAAAAATGATATTAAATGATTAACTGATTTTTCTTACTTAACTTTGGTGTGTTGTTGATATGAACTTGGTCAAGTAACCTGATTTACAGTACTTAATATCTTAAAAAGCATGAGCTCTAGCCGTCTTTGAAATCAATTTGGGAAATCACTGGCTGCTTGTGGATATTACTCTCTCGTCTCTTAATAAACTTCACATCCGACTATTCAATGTTTATAAGAAATCCTTACCTTGTGTGATTCTATTACTTGTACTATAATATTTCAGTTACATTGTCACCTTATTTAAAAGCACAATATTTGTGTTGGGAAGGACAAAAAATGAAATTACAACGTTTATTGTGGGACGGAGGGAGTCCCATTTACTAGTATTTTTGCAACTGGTTTATACTGATTGGAATACATATTTATCGATTGACAGGCAACCTTTGACTGTTTGCTTAAGACTTATGGCTTCCTCACCCCAGACTTCTGGAGAGAGACCCGATTCAGCAAGTCCCCATTCCAAGAGTACACAGACCTGTTGGCGAAGCCTACCGCCACCAAGGTGGTGTATATTGAGGACACCCCTGCCGAAGCTTGATCTGTTTAGCACCATGAACAAGAGAGATTTTGTTTGGCCCCCAGTATGTTCTCTTTTAGGACATCTTGGTTTAGGTCACTGTTTGGTTAAATTTCTTACTACTTTATGAGCATTAGTCTTGTTTTTGGTTGTTTTAAGACACAAGAATTTTTTGTTTTGAATATTATGTTTTGAATCTTATGTTTAATGATTGCTTTTCTTGATTGATTATGCGTTGTGTGAATCTCAAAGATTGACACTCATTAGTTGTTGTGAGTGATTAGTTGTTGTGAGTGGTTAGGAGAGAAAATTTTGGGTAAGTTCCAATAAGTGGGGGACGTCCAAAATAGAAAATAGAAATAAGTAAGTAGTCATAAGTATGGGACGGAGGGAGTATTCACTAATTAATTCTTAACTCATTTTCTCCTTCCTACTTTATTTTTATTTTTCGTACTTATTATATTTACATTATGGGTTAATGATAATTTAGACCCTAAAGTCATATACCCCTCCCAAAAGAATCATGATTTTTTTTATTTTTTTTTATTTTTGCCCGAAGATCAGACTCTGAGATATGAAAAATTCTCGCCAGTTAAGGCATTTTTGACGGATTTCGTTAAAAAAACCCGGTTAAGTAGTAGGGATGGCTAACGTCGGCTCCGGTTGGGCTTTTATGTAAACCTTAACCGGCACTCGGTTACACCGGATCCGGTCCGGTTCCACGGTGCCTTTTTAAAAAAAATAAAATAAATAAAAATCATACAATAATGAATAAACAACTTAAAAATTATTTCATAAGTGTTTTTTTTTTTAAAAAAAAAAAACTAAATCAACATTATATTGAAAAACAAACATAGAAAAAAATAAAATAAATGATACTCCCTCCGTCTCAGACTAAGAGTCCTACTTTCCATTTTGGTACGTTCAGACTAAGACTAAGAGTCCTATTCTTAAATGGCAAAGAATCTTTACTATTCACCCCACTCATTCTCTCTCATATTTTACTTTTATACTCACAACACCAATCAATTCACTATTCTCTCTCACTCATTCTCTCTCCTACTTTACTTTTACACTCACAACATTTACATCAATTCCAATATTTATTAATAAGCATGCAAATGAGGGTAGGACTCTTAGTCCGGGACGGAGGGAGTAGTATATAAAAGAAAAAAGGGACGGTACGCTTTAAATTTTATTAATTAAAGGCAAATTTACAATGAGGGAGACAACCAAATTTTTATTATTTTCATTCACTGAATTTGGCTAAAAAATAAGTCAAAACACAACTTTTCTTATCAACCTTCTATTAGTAACGGTTAATTCTGATGAAACTGTTATAAATCTAATGATTTTGATTGTTTTTTAACGGTTTTACTGACGGTTCCGGTTCACGGTTTGGTTGGGCGGTTCGGAACCGCCGGTTCACGGTTTTTTGGGGGTTGAACCTTAACCGGCCCTTATCCAAAACGGTTCTGGTTCCCACGGTTCCGGTTTTCATGGCGGTTACGGTTTTTTCTGTTCCGGTTCCGGGCCGGTTCGACGGTTCCGGTCCGGTTTGGCAATCCCTATTAAGTAGCATGCCATGTCCCTGGCACATGACAGACGGATTGGATGTTTCAAACAACTTCAATCAAAAAGATTTCTTCTCCCCCATTCCCACACCATTTCTCAGTCACTTTCTTTGACTTCTCCCTCCCTCTCTCTCTCTCTCTCTCTCTCTCACACACACACACACACACACATGTACACTGATGGATGTGGTCCTAAAAGACGTGAGTTTTGTTACCGTCGGAGTTTCTCACCGACGACGACATACTCATAGGTAAGGAGAACTTTAATGGGAATGGGAATAGATTTTGCTTTCTTAATCAGTTTTCCGACGAAGATGATATAACGGGGTTGAGTCGGCAATTCTCGCTC
The DNA here is from genome assembly GCA_026119855.1 of Campanula takesimana. Classification (NCBI taxonomy): domain Eukaryota; kingdom Viridiplantae; phylum Streptophyta; class Magnoliopsida; order Asterales; family Campanulaceae; genus Campanula; species Campanula takesimana. Next base: position 203,712 of record JAOWBW010000848.1, read on the forward strand.
AACTCTTCAAATCCCTCAGAAAATCTCATTTCCTCCCTCAAATCAAGAGGTATTTACTTTATCTTGATTTGAAACTTTTTTCATGAAAATCTCTTCTTATTTGGGGTTTTTTTTAATTGTTCAGTGTTAGTGGGTCTTCTCTTGTTCTCGCCGCAATCGACTCTAAGTGCGGCCGGAAGTTGGTCTTAATCGAGCAACGAGAGTCTAAATGGCTTCTGCCCCTACCGCCGGCGTCGACCATTACCTTGCCATACATTGCCGCATCTTTTCTCTCTCCCCAGCAACAACAACTCAGATCTGATGTGGGTTGTTTAAATTTTTGGATTTCATTTGTTTATGTTTATTCAAATTGTAGGTTGTTTCTTGAATGAAACTTGATTTAATTGTAACTATATCTATTGATTTGGGTTGTTGTTCAAGTTTGTGGTGGTGGTGGTGGTGGTGGATGACGGCAGTGTAGGATAGGAAGGGATGAAGAAACAGAATAGGATAAACTGGGTATTATTTTTTTATATATTTTTTTATGCAAGGATAATATGTGTTGTTAACTGTTGACAATTAGACAAATACATAATCAATAAGTTTATGGCAATTATGAGTAGATAATTATTTATTAATAAATAGGCTATTATTTAATTTAGTGAATAATTTTTCATGATTTTTATGTTTTTTTTTTTGAGCAATTCATGATTTTTTTTGTTAAAATGTGATGTATCACGCTCGTAATAACATCAGCACATATATATATATATTTTTTTTGATAGAAAGAGCACATAACAATATAAATAAATAGACAATTATTTATTATTTTAGAAAGGAAATAGAATTGTTGTTAACATTTGCGTATGATTTCAAAAAACAAAAAGTTAAATGTGTACACAATAATTGTTTGCTTTTTCAAAAGTTTTGTAATTTTTTTCTTGAAAAAGAGTATAATTATTTTTAAAATTTTTGATTTATTAATTTCCATTATTTTGTTTAATATTAATTTTCAATTACAGACAAATTATTTTATTTAAAATTTATTATTTAGATTTTTTTTTCTCAAAGAAAGAAACAAGTTTGAACCCTTTAAGTTCTAAACTTTCCACTAATTGTTATTAACCCTTACATTATTTACAAAATTTCATTAATTCCCGTTCTTAAAATAAAAATGTATGTTTTAATGATAATGGGACGGAGGAAGTATGTATTATCAGAAATTGTGGGAGAGAGATTTGTAATACTCCCTCTGTCCCAGAATTGTAGTCCTATTTTCATGGGTTTTACTAAGGAACTTCGAGTAATAATTAAGGTTACTTTTAATTATTCTAATGAACTTTTTGAAATTGTTCTTGATACACCATTACAAATACTATTAATATCAATTTTTAGATTCACATTAACATAATTATAAGTAGCATTTATAACTGCTCAAAGTTCCCTTGTAGTAACAACGAAAAAATGTGGACTATCTTTCTGGGACGAAAGGAGTATTAAATAATACTGTACCATAAATTCGATAACAAAATCTGGTACAAGCCATCTGATGAGGGAGAATGTGATAACATGCTTATTTTTTTTTATGTGCATAATCTTAAAAGAAAATTAATCAAGCAACTTGGTAATATTGGAGTGAACATGAAAGCAGGGGATAAAGTCACTGGAGCGGATAATTTATTTTAATAATCTGCTCATATGATATTACTCTAGAAATGCAAATTACGAGATGATGACTGGATAAATGTATCATTCTCATTCTAATCGAATAAGCATTCATTTAGACAATTAGAAAACGAAATCTTTGGATTAAAGTTCATAAAATGTGTTGTTGATTTACAATATAAAGTGTCATTCAACGAGCGAAATGAAAAGCGCAACGCCCATTCCTAGTATCAGTGCTGTTAATTGTGTTGCTGTATTTCTCAGTGTCGAGCTGCCATCGTTCATCTCTGCCAACACCCCAGCAACTGCTATATATATAAATCCACCCGCCGTGAATCCCTGTCAAAAGAAGAGGGGGACAAAATTTTACAAGTTCCAAACGTGCCGTTACTGCAACAAACATGGAAATTAGAAAAGCTTATTTCCAAAATTTAAAGCCAAGGTATTTAATTTATCTTTTTCAATCCAATGTTTGACTTTCAAACAATTGACTCCTTGTGTTGTGGGGAATGGACTTTAAGGAAGAATCACTAGATGGGAAGTACTCCCTCCGTCCAAAAATGAATGTCTAATTTTATCTCTAAGTAAGATTTTAAAAAGCTAAACTTTAAGCATTTTTAGTAGCTCAAGTACATATGAACTCGTAATGTCTCCCAATATTGCATCATGAGTGTAAGTGTAACTTAGAACTTGTTGTGTGAGGATGGATTCTCCCAGAATAGACACTCATTTGCGGACAAAAAGTTCGAAAAATTATAGATTCATTTTGGGATGGAGGGAGTACGGTATAAGAATGAATGGCACCAATGAGCTCTAGCTCAAGCGGTATCCGGTGTTAGCTTCCCATGCGGAGTCACGAGTTCGAATCCCGTTAGGGAGATTTGTGTTAACCTATTTATAGGCCCAATTGTAGTCTTCATGGCATTATGAATTAACAAAAAACCCAATATTTTTTATTGGGTTAATTGCAATTTGGTTCCTGACTTTGTTCAAAATTTGCAATGTTGGTGCTGTCTTTTCGATTTCGCCAATTGGTATACTCACTGTCATTTTGTCGCAATCCAATTACAAAAGTAATTAAGTGTTAGTTTTCTAACAGATTTTATGTCATGTGACTAGCACATGACGTTTTAATATATTTTTGCAGTTACACATATCCGATTGATATGATTATTTTTTAAATTGAAACTAAAATTTGAATTTACAACATATATTTTTTTGGTAATTTTTTGGGTTATTGGATTATTTTATATTAAATCTTCATTTTAACTATTAAAAAACAACAAGTGAAATAATAATCTAAAAAAACATGTTAGCCCCAAATATGTTTCATATGATGTAAATGTTATATGTAGATTATCAGTTCATAAAAATATTTGATAGAAAAAAAGGGAGAGGTAGAAAATGATGAATCTGGGGTAGAGTGTATGTGGAAGGGGTGATGCGGGAACATGGCTGAGGGGTAGAGGATATCAAACGTTAGGAAAAAAGGTATATCATGGTGGTAGTATTTTTTTCAGATTATTTTTCCTTGTCCTCTATTTTTTAAATATTTTCATTTATTTAAATTACAAATTAATGTAATATAATTAGTTTACCAAAAAAAAATTGTCAAAAAATATATGTTGTAGATTTAAGTATTAGCTTCTGTTTAAAAAAAGAATCATACCAATCGGATATGTGTAGCTTCACAAACATCTTAAATCGTCATGTGCTAGTTATATGACATAAAATCTGTTAAAAAACTAACACCCAGTTACTTTTGTAGTCGGATTGCAACAAAATGTAAAAGTGAGTATACCAATTGGCGAAATTGAATACACAACATCAAAATTGCAAATTTTCGAAAAAGTCAGGAACCAAATTGCAATTAACCCATTTTTTATTTTATTTTTAAATATAAGAATGAATGGCTGCGTTTTACATTTCCTCTTCCTTTTCTCTCACACTTTTAAGGGTCAAATTCAGTTCCCACCTTTTTCCTTCACATTTTTCATTTTCAATTGTAACTACATAAGGGTGGGCCCTGATATTTGGCCGACAGGGGTGGGCACTGAATTTAACCCTGTTTTCAACCATCCCATTAGTGCATATAATCTTTTTGAATAAGAAGTCTTACCTCTATCAAAGATGATTGCCCTGGATTTTGTCCCACCAGAAGGGCCTAAAAGAATATTCATCAAACAAGTTTTCTTTGTTATAATTTACATAGTCAGGGACGGAGAAGGCCATTATTTTTAAAAAAACATAAAACTCACCAATGCAGTTCCAGCTAGTGCCACCAATGCTGATAGGAAGTTGAAGAAGAGGGCTTTGGAGACACTGAAACCGGACCTCACCAAAATTCCAAAATCACCTATCTGCAAACGAAGTTAAAATATTGCTATAAGAACAGACGGTTTGACAATCGAAGGAAGTTTGAAATCCTCTATAACTAGCAAAAAAAGCAAGACTATAATAAAGAAGAAAAGCACACTACTGCTAATTAGTACTACAGTCCATACTCTACTGAAACCGACAGTCCCCAGCAAGTATTCATTGATTTACCAGATTCATACGTGGGGTAATCAAACTTTTAGAATAGAGTACCCTTTCACCTGGCTAATTACTCGGGACAGAAATTTTTGAACACGAAACTCGATAGATTTGGGTTGAAATGTTACAAAACGGTTTGCAGCTGTGCTTGTAACTTTTCCATTGTGGTACACAAGTAGTATAACTTCTTATAGCTACTTCACATTTCTTTATTCGATAATAAAGCTGTTAAATTGTTAATAAGTTAATCCATCCCAGGATAACTGACAAAATGGGACCAATTGCGGACATTAGTCATCCTTTGTAGGCCATAATATGTGTTATCTTTTTTTTTTTGGGGGTGTGTGTGTGTGCGTGTTCAATTTCATATATCCTCTGGCTTTGTTTGAGACTAATCACTCAAGGTGCTGTCAGGCGCCGAAGCGGGAACCTCTCCCAGTATAGTTAATTGCATTCACAAGGGCTAGAACCGGATACCTCTTAAATGTATGCTCATTTTGAGTCGGAGAGTAATATCATAAAAGGGTCATTTCATTTTCTTAGTATGTGTGCCAGCTTAAACAAACTTATATTGACAAGGACGGACTTGTAAATTTATCTGAACTATTGATTTATCTTGTTCCCATGTTGAGCATTGAAAAGCGTTCAATTTTTTGGAGATGGATCACGATCACGTCTTCTTGCTGGGTTCTACAAGATTTGAGTAATCATACGTAAAAGATACATCAGATCCTATAGTATTTTCTGTGTGTGTGTGTGTTGTGTCTCAATCTTTTCCTAATGATAATTCTATCGTTAACCCTAAATGTACTCAAAACAATTTCGTACATTCATTTTGGGACAGAGGGTAAGACAAAGGTAGCAAGCTAAACATGGAGAAATTCAGAATAAAAGATCACAAATCACAAAGGTTCAGTTATTTTTCTCCAAAGGACATAGTCCCCCCGGTCCTTTACAATTCAAACAATCGAAAAAAACCACCTATTCATTATCTGATATCATAACGGTGATTCAATAAAAGGATATATACTCAATGTCTAGTGTGGGTGTAGAAAACTGAGGTTGTTATGAGTGCTACGGCTTTTCATTTTTTGTCTAAAGAAGTTAACTTTACATGATCACTAGACAGATATGGATTTTTCAGGAAGCGTTCAAAAAAATACTTGCACATACAAAAGAGAGAAATAAAACCTCTTGAGGAAGCTCATGTGCAAGTAAAAAGAGAGTTCTTGACCACCCGCCAATAGATCCATGAAGGAGGAAAGCACTTCCCAAAGCCATCCCATCAGTAAAATTATGCTGCAGCATCAAGCATTCCAGATAAATAAATTCATCTCAGCCATTAAAAATAAGGGGTCAAACTGAAAAACAATTCATGGATATGTTGAATGCCCACTAATTTTGTTAGCTGAACTGTATGAACCCCGTTTTACACCGTAAAAGAAATAGATTTCAACAAAATATGAACAAGGTATAGGAAACTCAGCCGGTTAATATCATGAACAATGCTAATTAGCATTCTACATGATTTTCAGCTTTATCAGAACGAAGAAAAAAGTTCTGATTTGTTTTTAGGTTTTATCAAGTCATCAACGTTAACAAGTCCTTGAGAAAAAAATTGACTAAAAGCATAAAGAAAATTTATGTACAGTAACAAGAGAAAGGTGATAAATTCTAGGTTCACTATTCCTGTTTTTATATCAAATATCGGATTCCGTTGATGTTAATAATGTTTGCCAAAAGTGAAATATTTATGTTATATGTCCATAAAATTATGATTTAGGTCAAGTTCATCTTAGATTGCCATGCATACTTCTTTGGTCAATTTGCAGACACACATCTCCTGCACTACAAGGGTATCCAATTCTGCCAAAAAAATATTGTTCAAACAAAATGATGCAAAAGGCTTTTGGTCATACAAATACAAGAACTCAAAATTCAATTTATATGGACCAAGTACCTAACTATAGGAAAGTGAAAATCTGGTAAATTGTTATATAAATTCTGGGCATGGACATTACAACTTAAGCTTTTAGAATAAACTGTAACTTACTGCATCTGTACTGTGCTTTCAACAAATTTTAACATATGCGTTTATTTGCTACTTTTGCTAGTTCAGCAACTAAAGTCCATGGATTTCTCCCCACATTTTTTTTTCATTTTAAGATATCCCTTTTTATTTTACACGGTAGCTCAAACTCAATACAATATCGATACAAAACAAAAAGAAAAGGAAGAAAAAACTTGGTGACATTTTTTAACACTTAAATTAAATGATAATAACCGGGGGAAAAAATCTCCACTACCAACTCGTCGCCGAAATAAGTATCTCACAGTTGCTATATTATTCACAATGTCAATTGCATATGGATGCAATACATTCACTAGCGAGGCAAGACACCCCATTCTAGAAATCTAAATAGAATACATGGTGACATGAGTGGACGATAATGATTCGTAATCCCTTCGATATAATTTATTTCACTTGGTCATTCTTGTCAGACCTAATAACTTATTCAGTATTGTTTGCAAAAGGTATAACAAGAAATGCTAATTTTTCGGCCAAAATATGTTTAGCCCCCCAAAGTATACACCCATTCCCACTTTACACCCTCGCGCGAATTTTGTCCCAAGGTGGTACCTTAATTAACCAAGAGTCCCACTTTGCCCCCTAGCACCAAACGGTGTTAGAAATTTAACGAAAAATTGTCATGTGCAGGTCATGTGAGGGATTATTTAGTCATTTTTATTGAAAATTAGAAGGGCATAGAAGTCAATTTGTTGTTGGTTGTGGCAATCAACTTCTTCCCGGTCAACTCACCAACAGTCTATAAGCACCACCCCCGTTTCCCCATATTCCGGCCACCCCAACCCAGATTTCGGCCACCCCAACCCAGATTCCGGCAAGCCCCACCAAGATTCCAGCCGCCACCACCATGTCTCCCGAAATCCGGCCACCACGACTGCTAATTACTCGAATCTAGCCACTACAACCAACATTTTTCCCAAAAATCAAAGATTCAAAATTATTGAAAAAAAAATCATATCTTGTGAAACAAACAGATCTGGATATGGGGGAATCGTGTCAGAATCAACAGTTCAAGCTCACTCGAATCTGGCCACCACCAACCAATGCATAATCGTGGAGTGGGGGAGGGTTACCACTACTTTGAATATCCAATATTTGGATCCCATCAACAAAATATCTGAAGATGTTATTGTGGAGTGGGGGAGGGATTGGATTGAGGGGAGAAGGGCAAATAGAATAGTGAGAGAATGGCAGTGAAGAGTAGGGCGAACTGGGAGAGATGGCTGGTGGGGGAGGGGTGGACAACGGCAATGGAGGAGAGGCAAGTATGAAGAGGAGAAAGAGCATAAGGGAGGGAAAGATGGTGGGGGGCGGGGGAGAGATGACGAAGTGGCGCATTGGGGTAGGCTGGGCGATCGCCGGAGGAAGGTAAGGGAGAGTGGATTGGGGAGGAGAGGGTAGAAGGGGGAGATGGAGATGTAGTTGGGAAGATGAAGATAGGGGGATGCACCTGGACACTTGGGGTTTTTTTCTTTTTGATTTCTTTTCTTTTGTTTTTATTCTTTTATTTTTGTTTATATAGGACACAATTTTTTATAAATATAAAATAAAGATTGTTATTATTTTATTGTAAAATTAAGTTATTATCTTATATGATAAATACTATTTTATTTTGATATTAATAATGCATATATTTTCAAATGGGATGATAATTATTTTAAGAAAAACATCAAAATTTAAAATTAGATTGACCAAAATATCCCTCACATGATATGCACATGACATTTTTCGTTAAATTTCTAACGTCGTTTGGTGCTAGGGGGCAAAGTGGGATTCATGGTTAATTAAGGTACCACCTTGGGACAAAATTCGCGCGAGGGTGCAAAGTGGGAATGGTTGTATACTTTGGGGTGGTAAACATATTTTGGCCTAATTTTTCTACTGGCAATCCTTTTATCAGCTTTAGAAACAGGAAAACATACTAATAGTCCTATGATGTAAGCACAAGATACCCAACATATGAAATAACTAACTTTGAAATTAGAGAAAAAAGATTATGGAACACCTACTACACCATCAGAGAAGAGATTGAGATAACCGAAGACTAGGCTCGATGAAGATCGAGCAGGTTCTTTCTCAACCACTGAATCATCGCCACGACCATTTGCCTTATCTAAGCTGGGTTTATTTTCATCAGCACCAGTACTCGTGTTCCTCTACAAATGAAAGGACATTATAGCAAAATCAATTGATAATATCCTTAAACATCAAGCTAGGTTGTAAGTTCAAATAATATCTGAGTTAATATTATACGGGTAATATTTGTTTTACCTTAACCAATTTAAATCATGTGGGTGATCATGCTGTCAAAAAAATCATAAGAAAAAAATAGAAGGCAGAAACAGGTAAATGGCAACTTAATCACCTTAAACATCACCTTAAAGCCAACACAACCATAGCTTGAACTACCTCTGCCCACTTGAAGAGTGTGCATTTCTTTTTGGGCTATCATTTTTCAACCAATTTACTACACTAACCTTCCTTCCCCGCTTAGTTCGAACAAATGTTCTGTCCTAGCTTTGAATCCTAACGCTTTTAGAAGACATTTAGAGAAGTAAACAATTGTCTATCACTTTTCTTAATTTACGTGTTTGGTCAAACCACAGTACCACACCTGTTCAAGTGGAAGGAAGAGAATATCTAATATCAAACCACAGCTGAACAATTAAGGATTTGTAGGCATATCATATATATGCATACCTCCTTCCTAAAGCGGGTATCCTTATTCACTAGAATTAAGAGGTTGATAGTTAAGCAATTTTAGCAGCACAAATACATGAATACGCTTGTGAGTTTTGCAAGTCCATAATAATTTGGAGTTGGCAAAGTGAGCTACTAATTTCATTGAATAGAGTTTCGGTTGGAGAGACATTTTTAAAGGACAATAGTTTGGAAGAGAGCGTACTACTGCTGAAAACCTATACTCTGTGGTGTAGCGCTTGGTACAACTGAGATTATGCACCAGGATACTACCACCTCATATAACGAAATCTTAAAACAATCAATGGTGATAATAAAGAAAAGAGGAAAGTTAACATATAGAAATCTTAAAACATAACATATTTGTGAAAGCTTATCTGGAGTCGAGGCAAAAGCTCTGTTAGGATCGGTGGTTATTTTTTGGTTAATGGTTATATTCATTTTCATTCTCTCTCTTTGGGCCCACTTTCATTCTATCTATCTCTCCTACTTCCTCAACTATGCTTGATTGCTCTGTCTCATTTCATGTAATCCAATCACTGAAATTTGATGGTACTGTACATCCATTTATTGAAAGATCTATACCAGCATCCACACCAATTTAGGGGTAAGATTTCACCTCACGGGGTGATAAAATTAAATAAACTATGAATAGTTATATGTTACCTTCCGAAGAACAGAAGATTCGCCGGGAGACAGCCTCTTTACTGTATCTTCAGCAGATCTCTCCGATATGCTATCATCCTTCTCACCGGGAGACAGCCCCTGAACATGGTCATGATCATCATTATCATTCACCAAATTTTCAATCTTCTTATGATGATGGTGATGATGACCATGACCCCCACTTACTCCTCCAGACATGTGTTCAACATACCTAACAATTTTCTCTACAAGAAGAAAAAGTACGATTCCCGCTGCAATAACCAACAATTTCTTTTTTTGTAAAATACTCACGGAAGATAAAAAAGAATAAAACCTAACAAAATAAAGCATATAAAGATATTATATGATGGCCAATAGATGAAACTGAAATGCAAATGTTTACTAGTAAGCTAAGTACTGACACCAAAACCTCAACACTCACTCCTCGGACACAGAAACACAGACTTTTCAAAAAGGTTCCTCAACCGACTTTCCTGGAAAATGTTACATATCAATGATTATTCTTACGAATTTCTCATAACCTAAGCCCCCATTAAATAAAACTACAAAACTCACAAATAAAGGTCTCATATGAACCATCAGACTACATCAATTTCACTTCACTCTACTTCAATTGTGAACCTCTGATAAAAACGACAGTCACAAGCAGTTGTAATACCAAGACCATATTTTAACTTTCCTTTAATGAAAGCTTACATTTAAACCCATCAAAATATTCACTTTGGCCTTCTACAGTGTCGCAAAAAAAGTAACCTATAGTATCCAAGCGTGTTGAGGCGTGCCCAAAAAGGAATATAAAGCAGCACTTTTAGGCCTGTAGAACATTTCAAGTGACATAGTTTTTCGAAACATGACAGACCTGGGGTGTTGATGCTTCCTAGCTAGTAGGATAACAAATTCCTGTATCTCCGATCTTTATTTGATTCTCGTTGTGAGAAATGCAATACCGAAATCAACAAGGTGTAACAATAATACTAGCTCATTGCACTCAACCGCCTTTATTCATTTGCCCTTCTGACCACATGTATAATTTTAGTATTTATTTTGATACGAAAAAGTATTATTACAAAAAGAATAAGATAAACAATTCGACATACAAGGTGTCAACTAATATATACTCCCCTCAGTTCCATCACAAGAGGTACAAATTCCATTTTAGCCCGTCTCAATTGAAGTGGTACCGCTCCATTTTAAGGAACATTTTCCTAAGATAATCATTTCAATAACATGAGACAGGAATCACCGTGTGAAATCAACTAGCTCTTTTTAAATTTGTGACCAGTCATTATGGCCACTTAAGACGGTTACTAACTTTAGCTGTTTTCCTAATCATAGTAAAAAACTGAGGTGTGCCTCTTCAGTTGAAAACAGGGGGGGGGGGAGTACAGTATCAAATAGAAAGTAATTAACAGGTTTTTCTAGACTAGAGTGTAGTTAAAAACACATGTACAGTAACTTTTCCTGTTTTATTTTATAGAACACAATAATGCAATCCAGAAAAGTGAGTGTGATATAACATAATAAAGCCTCAAAAGAGTTACAAGCACTGTTTTGAAATGCCCTAAATTTCTTCTTCTTGCTCCTCTTTTCCTATCTTGTTGTTTCTCTTCTACTTCCCTGTATCAAAACCTTAAAAGAGGTCGGAAAAAACCAAGCCCTAAATTTCTTCTTCCCAAAGAAGTAAAATCATGCCACCTGTCAAGCAAAAAGAGCAGAGGCAAAGGTGGAGGGGTCGGAGACTGAAGATGTTAAGTTGGTGTTGCCCTTCAATCTCATCAAATATCTTCAATAGACACCCCTCTAACCCAAAGAAAATTAGTGCAAAACATGAGTTCTTCAATTTGATTCACAATATTGAGTATACGTTATTAACTCGGTGTTTGAAACAGAAGTATAGGATACTGTAACAAGCATAAGTTTGAGGAGTGAGAAGAAAGTCACAAATGCAAATATTCTAATTCAGAGAAAATTGCTATACTATTCTGATTGACAACTAGAGCAAGAATGTCATAACTTACCCAAAACAGACAGTCCCACAGAGAGATCTTTCAAAGAGTGCGCATGTGAGTGATTGTCTCCAAGGTTATCATGTTGGTGAGGATCGTCCACAAGCGAATCATGAGAATGGGAGTGTTCACCACCTGGAAAACAACCATGAAAAACTAGTCAGAGCAGGTAGTTCAAGGAGAAAGAAAGAAAATGGGAACAATATATATCATAACAAATATTCACTCCGTCCCATAACGAATTGCACCATTTTTCTCCGACACGGGAATTAAGGCGAGAATATATATATATATATTCAAAAATAATGTGAGCCGAAAAGAGGTTGTGAGTATGATGATTTGAAAGTGGGACCCACAATTTGAATGTGTGTTTGACAAGTGGGGTAGGTATAGTACTCCCTCCGTCCCACTATAAGGTTCCTACTTTGACTTTGCACGGAGATTAAGAAAAAGTAAATGTTGTGTGGAAAGTAAAGTAAGAGAGAGAAAGTGGGTAGGGAGTTTTTGTTGTGAGAATGACAAGTTTGTCCCAGTTTCCATTTTAGGTAATAAAGTAAGAACCTTAAATTGGAATAGACTAAAAAGGAAAGTAAGAACCTTAAATCGGGAGTCAGGACAGAGGGAGTATAAAAAAGAATAAAAGGTGGACATTTTAGGAAAGTGGGACTTACCAATGGGACACCCAAAAAGGAAACTAGTGCAAGTTGTTATGGGACGGAGGAAGTAGTAAACAAAGCTGAATAATTTCTTAATGGCATTGCAAATAATGTTGCAAACAGAGCCAGTGTTATTCCTCCAAATGGACTCACTCGGCATCTTACTTGCGGTTGCTTTTTTCCCGATATACAGTATTTAATTGGATAAAGAAGTTCAATTGTCTAGAAACAGAGTTATTACATAGTATCTGTCAGAGAAAAATCCATCCAACTAACTTAGTTATTTTCTGAACTGGTTGCACAGCGATGCAGATAGATGCATAACAATTAGTATGATTCTGCTAATCTCTCTAGGACTAAAACAATACTCCCTGTCCCATTTTATGCTTCAATTTCTTGGGTTTAAAAAATTTTAAATGAATATTTTTATTATAAAATATAGAAAGTGGGCTAGGGTGTTGTGAGTATAGAAAGTTGGTAGGAGAGAGAAAGTGGGGTAGGGAACAATTAGTGGATAGTTGTTGTGTGTATAGCATGTGGGGCCCACTAAATAAAGAAGTATAAAAGCTATCCGTTTTGGGTTTTCGAGGTTTAAAATGGGACACCCAAAAGGGAAATTTTTAAAGCGTAAATTGGGACGGAGGGGGTATAAGGTCTTGATCCCTTTTTGCCACCCCCACCGCTAGTGTTTCCAAAAAATTCATGCTGTGAGGTTCAACAGCATCACTTAAATTCTTTATTCTTATTACCTTATCAGCAATCACATAAAACATTCAAAGAAGGATTCCTTTTCAAGATGCATCTCATTAAGAGCCTATATATGTGTCTGGTGGCCTCTTTATTCATTCCTCAAAAAAAAAAAATGATAGGAAAAGTAATTATATTAGAATAATAGCAAGATACAAATGGACGGACAAGGAGTCCATCAACAAAATAAAAAATACGTGAAGCCTACATTAAACTAACGCAGCAACCCAGTCTCTCTTCAAGTCATTAAGCGATAATCCTCTAAAGGCTCCACTAGCATAGGCTCAAAAAGAAGCTAAAGAAACCACTTTTTCCCACAAGAGATATTTTGGTAAGACATGACTTTCAAAAATCCTCGCATTCCTTTCCAACCAAATACACCACATAATCGCAAAAACCCCGCAGTTCCACAAAAGGCGTCCATCTTCACCTTTTCCAAAGCCTCTAAACTCAATCTGAAAAAAAGTATAAATGGACTTTGGAGTAACCCAAACTTCCCCGGCCACCTCAAATAGACGATTCCATAGATATTGAGCCAAGCTACAATGGAGGAATAAATGATCATGTGTCTCGGCAGACGCCTTGCAATTCACACCAATTTGGCGATAAACTTTTAGTAGGCCTGCGGATCTGCAGTTTGTCATTTGTAGTGAGTTTATTAAGCACTACAATCCACACAAATGCTCGAATTTTGAAAGGAGTCCTTGATTTCCAGACACACGATAACCAAGGAAATGACGATGAAGTGGTACCCCGAATCAAAGAAGTTCAGAAATGATTTACAAGAATATTTCCTCAATAATAGATGTCTATTACAGTCAAAGCTCATAACCACTAGATCTCTCAAGCAACCTTCTTGAAGCCGTACCTTGGTTTGGGACAATTGTGACAGCAATAAACAATTACTCTAATGAAAGACGTTCATTTTTAAATATTGTTCCTCACCCTGCTCCAATTAGAGAGTCCTCTTTCCTTCTTGAATGCCCCAATCAATCTAATCAAGCGGAATCGGATTTGGATGGAACAAAAAAAGGGGGGATAAAATCACCCCTTTGATTGAGCCAATTGCTAATCAATTTCTACCTCTTAGTATTGACCAAATAGTGCAAATTACAATATCCAGGCGTGAATATTGATATTGATTCGATAAGGGCTTATTTGATCCACAGTCACATGTGTGTTAAATTTACAACTAGGACTATTAAAACTTATTAAGTAAATACTTAAGGATAGTGATGTATTCATTGTGAAAGCTTGACGTCCAGGCACAGACCCTCAGTGTCACCTCGCTTGGCCTTTAAAATGGCAGACCCTATCCTCTCGCCAAGAGCTCGCCTTCAATAAATATGATCACCGACTCTTAGTTAAGTAATATTCAAACATCTATTGCTCCCTTTATAATTTGCCGAATACCAAACTGAAGAGGCATAGCTTATTTAGTCCTAGGTTTCATAGAAGAGAAATGAAAAATAAGAGGAGGGGGCCAATACGCTATCTCCATCACTACGTTTTACAATTAGACTATGTTAGTGACGTAAGAAGACAACTTAGCTTCCTAACAATTTAAAATCTAACGTCAAAGGTCAATTGGTGTGCTCAGACAAACAAAGCCTTTCAAAGAGAAGACTGTCCTTGGAAGATTAGGATTTTTATTTTTATTTATATTTATTATTATTATTATTATTATTATTACCATAATTGCAGATTTATTTATTAGATTTACATTTTTTTTTTTTTGTATTTCCTAGTCCTTATTTCCCTTCGTCCCATAATTACTACAATTGAATGTGCGGGAATTAGGAAAAATGAATATAATATTGATAGTCGAGTAGGTGTTGTGAGTATGAAAAATAAAGTAGGTGAGAGAATGTGGGGTAGGAAATAGTAAGTGGACTGTTGTTGTAAATGGGCAAGTGGGTCCCATTAAATAAAGAATTAATATCCAGTTTCCATTCTGGGATAGTAACCTTTGTTATGGGATGCCCAAAAAGGAAATAAGTAACCCTTACTCTGGGACGGAGGGAGTAATTAGCATTTCGTAATTCTTGTCAAGCTGTATCCTAGTCGCTGTCATTATAGTTTAATCTTAACCTAGTACTATTATTATCTCGAAAGTAGTTTAGCATATATATAGTTGCATAAAGCTCCAAGAGTATTCATAGTGATTTAACAGTAATTGAGTTGTGGTTTTGCCGGGGTGGCCTCTGGGCAAGGCTGATCCCTTGATAGGCTAAGCATTCTTCTCTTGGTTCAGATCTTCTAAATCCTTCAACCTTCATCCGCTTTCATTTAGACTCTGTGAAAGCTCTAAACTCTTCATATATCCAGTTTATTAATTCTTGTTTACCCTCTTTCAGTCTTTCAGATTATTGTCAGTCCTAAATCTTTAGTTCTTATCCAGCAAATTCAGCACCATGTTCTTTGCATCCCCGGTTACTTAAGCCACCCTTCAGAAGCTTAGTAAATTTTAAGCATATGGACAAATTGTTCAGTGGTCCAACAAGGAATCCCAACTAAAGGACCCAGTTTCTCACCAAGAGAAACCACATCTTTTATCCATTCCTCATTTCAGAAACTAATATCCTAGGTTCATTATTAACAAAACAAAAAACTGCTTAAAAAGTGAAAGCAAAGTGTTAAGAATCAGTCTCAAGCACATTAGGTGAAATCAAATTTGAACATACCGAACGCATGTGGTAGCTGATGGAGGAAGGCGTCACCTAGCATTGCTCCAGCCTGGAAAGTATAAGTGATAAACAGTCAAGAGGCGCTCTTTAAAAGGCAGAATTCAAACAACCATTTTGTTTTTATGTATTGGCGGTAAAGTCATTTGCTCCAGGATATTATCTTAAGTAAATATTCTTAAAAGGAAAGCCATCAATACAAAATAACTTGATGAATAGCAGAACCATATGATGATGCCCATCATCCTTCAAAACAAAGAGCCAATACAATGATACATCATAGAAAAATATCACCAAAGAATCCGTCCAGCAGTAGTTAATGGTCGAACTTACCCCCCACCCACCCACCCAAGAACAAATCAAGGTCAATACCCCAGAAATTGAAGAGTCAAATAGTTAATTATAACCCAATATGTAATTTTCTCCTATACATCATTGACCTCTCTAATATAGCATGCGGTAGTTGATAACGAATTTAAGAGAGTAATTAAGTAGCAAGGCATGAAGACGAATCATAATGCTTTTGAAGCTCACAGATCGGGAACAATTCAAGGCTCAAGCAGAATAATAATAGAAGGAACAGGAACAAACTTCGAAATACTCAGTGTGGCATATCCTGTATAGGTACTCAAATTGGAATGTGAGTGGAATGTGAGTGATTTCAGAGTTCATTGTAAATCTCAACAATTACGTCTGTTACGTAAACTCAAAGTGGAAAGTTAGGGCCAGAAAACAGTGGTAACCCAGTTGAAAACATCCATCTTTTCAGAATGTTCAAAAATATGCATCAAGTTTCAATGTAAATGCACAAAAATTATTCTCAAGGATGTAAATAGTATGTTGTTCGAATGAGGCTAAAAGATTTACAGAACAATTTAGACGCAGAAATTGGTAACTGTGAAGATTCTGACCCCAAATACAGCCAGAGCATCAACAAACGCCTTTGATGGTTTTCCTTTTACTGCAATAACCAATAAAATGTTTGTCAAAACAAGGCATCACGATATCAGGAAAAAAAAATAGTTAGTTAAACAAACAGAAGGGCCAGAAATCAAGTTTATGTAACATACTGAAGATGAAAGGCAATAGAATCAGGCAAATCAGGGAAGCCAAGCTAACCAATAATGAGCAACCCATGGCATGAACCCATAGCCCTGCCAAATGCCAAGAACAAAGTTAATTTGGATACAGTCATCAAATGGATTCTGTTATCAACTTGTTTTTCATAAACGATATACCAGTTTTTGACAAATGCACATATCAGACTGGATACAGTTTATAGTTGACAGCCAAATTTAAAGACCAGAACTGAACAAATATGGCGAATCAAATAAGCAAGAACAAAAGATAAATTATAACGGCAATGAAGGAATCCTTGAAGACAACAAAGCAACAGATGTTTTCCACAAGGTAAAGGAGCACAAACCTTATAATATGTAAGTGGAGAAGTTAACATATTTGATTGGTCCTTCAGCTCTAGGCATCCCTCTCTGGACCGTTGAATACGGACTCTGAAATGCTACTATTACTTCTCATGTATGTCCTTTATTTCTATTTTTTAGCTAATAGCAACTGAGAGGCTATAATCACCATTCATTCCTCAATAGATAACATATTTCAATGGTTCCTCTCAAGGTTTTACACTTCTGAATGTCTGATCATCACATTAATGTTGTTGATGCATTGAGTCTTTGTCCATAGGCTAGTGGCAGAGCCAGGATTCTTTCATACAACAACAACAACAACAACAACAACAAAGCCTTAGTCCCAAAACAGTTTGGGGTCCGCTAACATGAATCATCATATGTCATCGTGAAGGGAAAAAAAATAAAAGAAGAAATAGGTGGGGGAAAAATTAAAAAAAAAAAAAAAAAATGAAGAGAAGAGAAGAGAAGAGAAGAAGAATAAGAATATTGATAATAAAATAATAGATATATAATAGATAGTGAAAATGAAAATGATAATAATAATAATAATTAAAAAAAATCAACCCCCGTCACACACATGAATTTTTGCCCTCCACTCTGGCCTCTCCAGCGTCATATTTTCATCTAATCCAAGTAAACTCGTATCATATTCAATCACCCTAATCCAAGTTTGCTTAGGTCTTCCCCTACCCCTCGCCATTTTTATCACTTATCCACTCTTCAGGTTTCTTAACTGGTGCATCACTCGGTCTCCGTCACACATGGCCAAACCACCTTAGACGATTCTCCCTCATTTTATCCTCAATGGGCGCAACTCCTACTTTGCCGCTAATCACCTCATTTCTCAATCGATCCTTTCTTGTATGCCCACACATCCATCGTAGCATGCGCATCTCGGCTACATTCATCTTATAAATGTGACCCTCTTTTACGGCCCAACCGCCCAACATTCAGTAAAGCAGTGCCTGCCTAATTGTCGTGCGGTAGAATTTTCCCTTTAATCTATTGGACATGCCGCGATAACATAGAAACTCTGTGGCACTCTTCCACTTCAACCAACCTGCTTTAATCCTATGAGCCACATCTCCATCCAATTGTCCATCCTTTTGGATAATAGATCCAAGATAGCGAAAAAAACTCAGAAGATTGGACAATCTTTCCATCGAATGTGACCATCCCTGACTGCGTGCTACGAACTATGATAAACTTACACTCTATATATTCAGTCTTGCTTATGCTCAGTCTAAAACCTCGGGATTCCAAAGTATGTCTCCACAACTCCAATTTACTTTCAACACCATCTTTTGTCTCATCAATCAGCACAATATCATCTGCGAACAACATACACCGTGGAATATCATCTTGGATTGACCTCGTCAATTCGTCCATTATCAGAGCAAAGAGAAAGGGACTAAGTGTAGAACCTTGGTGCACTCCAATCTTAATAGGGAACTCTTCTGTCTTCCCAACACTAGTCCGCACACTAGTAGTAACTCCATTATACATGTCCTTGATAATATCAATATATTTCTTTGAAACGCCTTTCTTTGCTAAAGCCCACCAAAGTACCACTCATGGCACTTTATCATACGCCTTCTCCGAATGAAAGAAAACCATATGCAAATCTTGTTTTTATCCCAATATTTCTCCATGGTTGCCTCATAAGATAGATTGCCTCCATAGTCGATCTTCTCGGCATAAATTCAAATTGGTTATCCGAAATATTCACATTTCTCCTTAGCCTTTGTGCAATCACCCGTTCCCAAAGTATCATTGTATGACTCATTCCCCGATAATTGGCACAATCTTGGACATCACCTTTGTTCTTATACAAAGGGATTAGAGTACTTTTCCTCCACACAATAGTTATTAAAGGCCCAAGGCGCATCAAGGCGCAAAAGGTGTGCCCGGAGCCTAGGCGCGCTTTTGATAACTATGGTGCGTCCCATAGTTATTAAAGGCTCAAGGCGCACCAAGGCGCAAAAGGTGTGCCTGGAGCCTGCGCGCGCCTAGGCGGGCTTTTGATAACTATGCTCCACACCAATGGCATTGTGTTACTTCTCCTTATCTTGTTGAGTAGTGTTGCTAACCAATCTATTCCCCTCTCCCCAAAACATCTCCAAACCTCAATTGGTATTCCATCTGGCCCTACGCCTTTCTTTAATCCCGTCTTTTTTATTTCCATTTCCACTTCACCCTTTTGAATTCTCCGCATAAAATCTCGAGTAACCATACTCGAAGGGATATTTATATCTCTAATATCCTGCTCTTGATCGCCATTGAACAAGGTATCAAAGTACGAACTCCGTCTATCTTTTATCTCCTTATCTCCGACCAGAACTTTTGGTCTACATCCTTCCCACATTTAACCCTCGATATCTTGTGTCCTCTTATCCGTCATACGAGCAAGTCTATAGATGTCCTTTTCCTGTTCTTTTGTATCCAATCCAGGGTTGCAGGATACTCTCACAATGGCATCGAATCGCGCATCGATTCGCAGGTATCGATTCGCAATTCGATACCGAATCGATACGTTGGAATACGCGAATCGTTATCTTCGATTCGTGTTCCGATACCTTGAAAAATCTGTTTGAATTCGCAATAAATGTCCTCTAAAAATGAAAAGCCATTGTTGCAATAAGTGAATGATGCACATTAACTTGTTATCCTTTCCAAGGATAAGTTCAAAACAACTATAGAAACTGAAAAGCCACAATGTTATTATCAAGGAGCTCTATGATCAGTCCCTCACTATAAATGCTTGTTGCCTGCCAAAGACTACTTTAACATACAAATCCTTTCCAAAAATCAAATTATACAACCAAATAAAGTCACTACAATTTCAAAATTAAAATGTTGATTTTCTATGAGGAGTAAGTTTATTATTATTATATATCTTTTAATATTTATTTAAATCAAACGTACTACTATTGCGAATTCGCGAATCGCAATAATTGTAGTACTCTACGTATCGGATTCCATAGATTGAGCGAATCGCGAATTCGTATCGCAAATTCGAATCGGACGAACTACGAATCGTGCAACCCTGATCCAATCTATCATAAAGTTCCTAATTCACCTCTCTTGCATCTCTTACTGCTTTCTTTGCTTTACTTCTAGCCTCCTTATACTTCTCATAGTTCTCATCACTCCCACATTTTCCCAATATTTTGTAGCATTCTCGCTTGCATGTGTCCTTACTTGGTAGCACGCTTTAGATTCTTCAAGGACTTCTTTGGCCACCTCCTATGGCGTGCTCCATCTTGGTCAAGGCCGAATCTATAACCATATCTTCCATATTACCCGAACAAATATTGGTAGTCGCCATCTTAGCTAAAAAAAACTTTGTTGATTCTCCACTTGAAGCCTCCACCACTTGAGAAAATCATCTTAATATAATTTAAAGGGGGGTAAAATTATATTAGTGTATTTTTTCTTGATATAAAGGGCCTTGATCGCTCCCTATTTCTTGATATAAAAGGGGGGGGGGGGGAATTCGTAAAATCATGAATTTTAATACTAACAAGACATTTTTTTAAAAAAAATAAAAAAAATCCAAGTGCTAATTTGTAAATTTTGGAACATGAATGGGGGCAGTTGCCCCCTTAATAGATAATGTTGCTCCGGCTGTGCCATGGGCGATAGCCACGACTTCTAGATAAAGAAATAAGACCAAAATCACCATGCATTACTCAATAGAGAGAATGCACTTTATGTTATTTTGTTGTTTTTTAAGTTGTTCTTATCCATTTTTAGTGGGTAGTCAAGAAAATGATTTCAACATCAGTACTTTACAAAATGTGTTGTTCCTGAATCAATCATAGTCACATAACTCGAACACATAATCCCATTAAAAGTGGTTTTGCTTTTCCATTTTATTTTTTGGTGCTGTAGAGTGACTACAGTCCCTTT
Source organism: Campanula takesimana (assembly GCA_026119855.1). Lineage (NCBI taxonomy): Eukaryota > Viridiplantae > Streptophyta > Magnoliopsida > Asterales > Campanulaceae > Campanula > Campanula takesimana. The sequence continues at coordinate 224,778 of JAOWBW010000848.1, forward strand.
ACTCTATTTGGGTTTCTATTTAGAGTTCCTGTTCAATAAATCACGTATAACAATTTTATTCTAACCTTGAACTCGAAGATATGGAGAAGATAATCAACAATATTACTCTAGACATTAATACTTGATCACCTTCAATGCATATAACATACGTCGGTATGGGGCCAAAATTAAGGATTTGGCATCAGCATCAAACTAAATTACTCCCACCGTCCCACTAAAAATGAAAAAATCTCTCTTTTTGGGTTTGTCCCATATAAATCTCATTTCTAACAACATGCTAGTAATATAAGAGAAAATTTTAAGAAAGGGCAATGCTAGGCTTACAAAAGAAGTTTACAAAATGAAGGATACAAGATGTGGTGGCGATATTTCATTGGCTACATCGATAGTGGACCCGGCACACTCTAATTAAAAACACCAACACGATTATGACACCTCATTTTGTAAGCCACATTTTGTAACCATCTTTTGTAACTTTATTATTTCCCATTAAGAAATTACAAGCGAGTAAAGCTACATTATGAATAAGTTTTCGACTAATCACATTGGACAACCTTTTCAAAAAAATTGTAGTCATTTGCAATTTCTCCAGTTGTTGCAACTTGTCCAAATTAATCCAGTCCAATACAAATAAAAGTCTGGCAGTTGAAATCAAGTAAGCATACACTCCCTATGTCCCAAAAAGATTGTCCATTTTCATTTCTTTTTTGTATGTTCATGATCAAGAACAAATAATGGATATTCATTTCTGGACGTAGGTGGTACGAAATTGCAAATAAACAAACACCCTAGGATTCTTCTGAACCAGAGCAAAACATTACCAATAATAGTTAACACTCAATCAACAGCATAAGAATAAAAAATATTACCAACACCAGATAGCTCCAAAACACCGTGATGGTGGTCATGGTCATGGTGGGACCCAAACTGAAGCAGTCGGAGATCCTCCTCCTCCGCCAATTCTTCCGGAAGCTTCTTCTCCCCAACCGAATGAGATTCACCATGATGATGATGGTGGTGATCATGACGGCCATGGTCATGGCCGTGACTACAGTGGTGGTGGTCGTGGCCGCCGTCATGAACCGCCGGCGAGTAGTGTGCAAAGCTCAGATTCAAATTTAAACAACCAATTACAAGAAATGAAATCAAGAGAGAAGAGAAGATCTGCAAATTACAAGTGGCCGCCATTTTCGACAGTGTGGGTGGGGGTTTTTGTAAGAAAATGAAATCCGGAATTAGGGAATTTATGTATACGATGGGTTAGGGAATTTAAGGGCGTGTTTGGTTGCGGGATAATGATAGTTAGGATGGGCGGCGTTTGCAGGTGCCCTCAATAGTGATGAAGCAAACACAGCCGAAGAAGAGTACTATTATCCCGACGATTATGCCGAAAGTTAACGGATCCATTAACGAAACTGTGATGGGCCGTTTATTTTTTTGTCAGCGACGGCTTGTGTGGGTGTCTTCTTTCTTGCACTGCCTCAGTGGTGGACTAGTGATGTAATTAATTGGTTAGAGCAATTGTGTGACTTTAGTAATGAAAGTTGGAAATTTGGTTTTAAAAAGGGTTTGATCAATTTTTGACAAAAAAAATCCATGTGATTTCATTTTATGTAAATGAAAATAAATTGTAATCTGGATTTGGAGTAGATTGTTGTGATGGTTTTATTTTCTTAAAACTTATTGTGGTGAATGAAAAATTAATTCTCAAGTATACTCCCTCCGTCCCACCTCACTTGAGACCTAAGAGGTAGGCACGATAAATAAGGAAAATGAATAAACTAAGGAAAATGTGTGATAGAAAATGAAGAAAGAGAATGAGTGGGGTTAAAAGTAGGTTGGTTGAATAAATTGTATGGTGGAAAATGAAGAGAGAGAATGAATGGGTAGGGTATAATGAATATAAAATTATAAAATGATGACTTTTTTGGGAGTCTCAAGTGAAGTGGGACGACCCAAAATGAAAATAAGTCTCAAGTGAGGTGAGACAGAGGGAGTATGCAACTTTAAATGGCATTTGTGAATAATTTTATGATTATGAAAAGTCATATCTCATATTGTTTATAGGGTTAATTGCAATTTAGACCCTGAAGTACAATACCACCCTTCCAAGCGAACCCTGATATGTTATTTTTGTCAAATCGGGTCTTCATGTTTTAAAAATTCGCCAAATAAGGTCTTTTTACGGATTTCGTTAGAAAGTCAGTTATGTAGCATGTGTCATGCACGTGACTAACGGAACTGGGTGACTTTAAATTGATATTAGCTATTAAGGGGCCTAATGAAAATTCTAAATTCAAAAGGGCTGAAATAAAAACAATTATCAAACTTTTAAAATAAATATTATTAAAGGAATATTTCATTGGATATAAATAAGTAATTACTTCATTAATTATTATATTAATATTATAAAATAATTTTTATTTCCAAATTTATGTGAGGAATATAATAATTTAAAAATGAAACAAAAAAAATATAGGGATAGTACCATATTTTAATTAAATATGGAGCATTTCTTTGTGAGGAATATATTTAATTTTTATTTTCAATTTTTTATTAATATCTATATCGACAAATTTTTATAGTTCTAAAATTTATATTTATTTCTTCAGTAAAAATTTATAAAAAATTAAAAATTAACTATTTTATTTTCCTTTTTATTACTTCTTAATTACTCTTTACTTCCCAAAATATTTTTTTTTTTTTTTTTTGCTCGTTTGATAGACCGGTACGTATAAGCATTACTTCCTCCGTCCCATCCGAATTAGGATTTTCTCTCCCGACACGGGAGGAATAATAGTATTATATTGTGAAAAGTGATAATGAAATTGAATTAAGAGATTTAACATTTATGATTAAGCACTAATCATTTACCTAAAAACTGTCCAAATATAAAATTTGAGTACAGTCAAATTTGTTAATGAAATTCAAAATACAAATTTTACAATTCAACCAAATTATCATCACCATTCTCTCCACCATTACTACCAGATATTTTTCTCAAATAATTCTTTTTTTAATTAATAATTCCCAAAGTGACAACCTTGTCAAACTATTTACCAAAATAACCCAAATTTTTTAAACTCGCTGCTTATTTCGTTTTTTCTGGCTTAAACTCTCTAGTTGCAGTAGCGGGTTTAAAATGGATCAAAACCAGTCTCAAAATTCCGGCCAAAATGGATCAAAAACAAAGGCTCAGACAACATAACCGACCTCCATATTGATCTTAAAGTTGCCTCCTTGATCCAAACTCAACACTCCCCAACTCAATTCCTCACCTCCAAATCCATAGCCCAATCTCAAAAAATCCTCAATCTCGCTGCTACCCAAATCTCTTTCAAGAAGACCGGACCACCACACCGGACCACCACCACCGAACCACCACTACCGGACCACCACCATCGGACAGCCACACCGCACACCGACCAAACACCGCCACAGATTATACACACAAACCAAGAAACACATACAAACACTCCAGATCTGAAATCAAAATCAAAACTTCAAAAATCAAAATTCAAAAATCAAGAATCCGAACGTGAGAGAGAGAGAGAGAAAGCGAGAGAGGGAAAGAGAGAGCGATGCTTCTCCATCCTCATAACCGTCGGCGCCTCCGCTATACCTTCTTCCGATGATGATGATTCCGACGACTCTGCAACTGTTGATGATGATATCGGTGGATCGGGTTAGGGGTTTTGATTTGGGGATTGTGAGCAGGAAAGGCGAGGAGGTTGTTTCCGGCGGCTATTTAGAGGGGAGTGGTGAGGGAGATCGGAGATGATGGAGTTCGCCGGTGGGGGAGAAAATGGTGATCTGAGTTAGAGAGAGAGTGTGTGTGCGTGTGCGAGTGTGTGTGTGTGTGTGTGTGTGTGCGTGTGTGACGGAGGAGGAAGAAGGATATAGTTTTTTTTTTTTCATCCCTTAGTTTTTGAAGATGTCATTTATAACCCCTTCAAACTTAATCTTAATTCAAAGTCACCCAATTCCGTTAGTCACATGCTACATAATTGACTTTCTAACGAAATCCGTCAAAAAGGCCTTATTTGGCGAATTTTTAAAACATGAAGACCCAATTTGACAAAAATAACAAATCAGGGTTCGCTTTGAAGGGTGGTATGGTACTTCAGGGTCTAAATTGCAATTAACCCTTGTTTATATAACATAAAATTGGAGAGTATTTAAACTCTCTATCATGCAACCTAGTAGGCAATTAGGCTAGTTTTTGGACTAGCTCAAAATTGAACCACGAGGCACCATCCGAGCCCGCAAGCCACATTGGGCCCTTTAGGACACACTTTGCACTTTGCTCGGTCGCTGAGGAGCCTTAATGTTTTTTGTCTAGCTAACCCAGCTGGCTGGTTCAACTCGTGGATCGAATCGGGTGGTTCGGTGTTTACAATGCTTCGAACTAGGAGAGCGGCTTGGTTCAGGCGTGTTGCCAGTTAGGTTTGGTCGAGTGAGGCGTATGGGCTTGGAGCATCAGATCAGATCCAATGTCCATTTGTGTCCTGGCGCGCACAGATCAGGTGACAGTTAGAGCAGTTGAGTGATACTCCCGTTCACACTGGATCGGGGCCGGTTCACTGAATCTGGTTCATCGATCGACTGTGACCGGACAGCTAGGATTCATCCGAATTGAATTGCGCTTATTCCTCAAAAGGCACCTAGAACTCTTCCAAAACTATAAAAGGACCTCTCAGGATTGTCAACTTCATTCATTCAGTCATTAAGCATTCAATAACATGTTAGAAATAGAGAGAGAGAGAGAGAGCGCATATTGATACATAAAATTCCTTTCAAATCCAGCAGTTCCACACATTCAGATTTGTTCGCCGAAATCGTTAATTTAAAGTGCTTATATTAACGACAATTAAAATCGTTGCACCTTAGAGAAGATTATCTTTAAGTTGTTAGCATCAGTACGGGGGAATTTTTTATTGCGAAGAATTAGGGTATGAGTTAATGAAGTGTGTAACAAAAGTTAAGTATATGACTAACTTTTGTTACACTAGTAACGGGATTTTGTGAACATTTTCAAAATTAAGGATAATTCATCAAGGGTGTTGTTATACATACCCGTAAAATTAATGAATACACCCATACCGTGCATCACAGTGTTGTATCATTTAAAATTTCAAGCATATTTACGGGTGTATTCATTAATTTTACGTATCTATTGTAATATAATAACAAGGAAGTGCTAAATTTTGCAACAATGCAGGGCAAAATTGTCTTCCAATATTTTAGCTTATTCACAGTGTTGTCCCTAATGTTTTTAAGAAAGTAAAAATTGGACAAGAAAGTAAACGGAGACGGGGAATAAGAAATACTCATTGCGGTGGTGGTTGTGGTGGAAAATTCTCCCAATATACTATCCTGTAGTCGTAAATCTGATCAACTCTCCCTTGGACATGATCCATACGTCTCTCTATGTTACCTTGGAAGAGGTTAAAATTTTGGGATATTTGGTTGACGGTTTGGAACATTTGGTTATTTTGAATGGTCATTTGATCAAATCGTTGGTAAAAATCTGGTGGCATGGGTGGGTTTTAGTGAAACTGCCCTTGTTCTTCATTCTGTTCATCCTCCTCTATTGTTTTGGGGGTTAACCAAGTCTCGGGGCTGTTGGCTCGGATGATAGAGAGGTTGGGGTTAGGTAAAGTGGTGTATGGAGAGAGTTTTAGAGAGAAAGAGAGTGAAGAAGATGAAGAAGAGTAAAGGAAAAATCAACAGACCCGTCTTTTTTACTGTAAAGTTGCGTCTGTCAGATAGCCGCGCACGGTAGTGCGTTTAATCTGGCACGATCGTGTTGGTTTTTGACACACGGTCGTGCCAATATTCGTCCCTTGTTCAGTCCTTGCGCATCATTATGCACGATCGTGCTGTTTTACAAGCACGGTCGTGCCCCTGTTTTCTTCATCATCATTTTTTTTTACTGCAAAACAAATATTAGAAAGACAAAATAATATAAAAAAATAAATAGAAATAAAATAAAATAAAACAAAAGCAAAAAATTAATCTATCGGTTACCATCCCGATGATGCTTGTTTAACGTCATTAGCTCGACGCCTTTCTCCTAATTGGAATGGGCATGACATGATATTGAGATGGCCTATTATCCTTGACAACTCGTCACTTCATGACTGTTGGATTGATTGAGGCCCTATGATCAACACACATGCGCCATCCATTTTTCTCTTTTAATGGGATTAGCTCTCGGTAGTCCTTGCATGCTCGCCATCCCGTTTTCTTTGGTGCTACCTCCTTTGACTTTTCAATTATGTCATCGCCATCATCATCGTCATGTAGCAACCTTTTCCAGTCTATACTTTTGTCATTGGCCCTTGTTTCCTTCATTTCTTTGATGTGCTTTTCATAAGTTTTAAATTCATCTTCATGATCCCTTTTGGAATCCATAGATTGTATAACATTTATTTCCTTATGATTTTTATCAAAAATTTTATCTTTTTGACAAGAGTTTTCAAAAGTTGAGTTTTGCTTACTAAATTCCATTTTCTCATTTCCCACATTTAAAGTAAGCGTACCCTTTTTAACATCTATAATAGCTCCTGCGGTGGCAAGGAAAGGCATTCCAAGGATGACTGGAATATCTTGATCCTCCTCAATCTCGAGGATCACAAAGTCGACATGGATGATTAGGTTCCCTATACGACAAGGCATGTTTTCCATAATACCTATTGGGTATTGTATGGATCGGTCCGCCAATTGGAGAGATATGGTGGTGGGTTTGAGTTCCCCCACACCTAGTCTCTCGCTCACCGAAAATGGCATTATACTAACGCTAGCCCCTAAGTCAAGCATTGCGTTCTCCATGTTGCACCTACCGATACTACAAGGGATTGAAAAAGTGCCGGGGTCTTTGAGTTTTGGGGGAAGCTTCTTTTGTAAAACGGCACTCACATCTTCCGCCAAAATGAAGTTCTCAAATTATTCTAAAGACTTCTTTTTGAAAAGCATTTCTTTCAAAGGTTTTGCATAGAAGGCATTTGCTTAACATTATCATAATAAGGAACTCTAATATTTAAAGACTTCAAAATTTTCAAAAACTCGGCATGTTGATCATTAACCCCTTTCTTGATTAATCTTTGAGGATAGGGTATCGGAGGATCAAAGTATCTATTAAAACCAGGGTATTTAATCTCGTCTTTAATCTCTTCTTTAGTCTCAACCAACGATGGGGTCGGACTATGGCTTTCTAATTCTTTGCCCCTCGAGATTATAGCGTTAGCGTGCTCATTAGGCCTTTGGGGTTGACCGGGAAGACTCCCTTGTGGTCTATGCGATACGCTGGCCTGTTGAGCTTGTTGGTTCTCAAGCATCTTATTATGTGCGGCTAAGTTATCGAACCTAGAATTCATTTGCTTGAGACATTCCCTAAATTCATTATTGATCTTTTCTTGATTGTTTTTACTTTCAACCATAAAGTCCATAAGACGATCTAACTTGGATTTAGGGGGAGGGAAAGCATTATTATTGTTGAAATTCTTTTGCACAAATCCCGGTGCTTGTGTATAAGGTTGTGGGTTTAAAACGTTGTTGCTTCTATAGGAAAAGTTGGGATGATTTTTCCGCTCGGGATTGTATGTGTTTGAATACATACCCCCTCTTTGTCCATTAGAGGCAACAAAATTGGTTTGCTCACTAGAAGTAGTGTCAAGCAATAATTCACAACCTTTAGAGTTATGTGAGTTTGACCCACATAACTCACAAAAAATGTTGACATTAGCCACGGGATTCACATTCAAGTTTTCAATCTTTTTAAGAATCATGTCAACTTTAGATGAGAGAATAGTAACATCATCTACATTATACTTACCTGGAGTCCCTTGCGGTTGCTCCATCTCGTTTGACCACTGGTAGTGGTTCAAGGCAATGTTCTCTATCAAGTCGTATGCATCGTCCACCACCTTATTCATCAATGCTCCTCCTGCTGCGGCATCTATGGTCTCTCTCGTCTTGAATGTGAGACCGTTGTAAAATGTGTGAACTATCAACCACCTTTCAAGCCCGTGGTGTGGGCACATCCTTAGGAGTTCTTTGTAACGCTCCCACGCATCGTAGAGCGACTCAGTTCCGTTCTGACTGAAATTAGTAATTTTGGTACGGATTTGAGCGGTCTTGCTAGGTGGGAAGAAGCGCCCAAGGAAAGCTTCTTGTACTTGGTCCCATGTTGTCAAAGAATTTTGGGGGGCCGAGTTTAGCCACTGCTTCACCTTATCCTTCAAAGAGAAAGGAAAAAAGGCGCATTCTGATAGCCTCCGGTGTGACACCTAGGATTCGGGTGGTGTCACAATACTCCAGGAAAGATTGGATGTGAAGGTGGGGATCTTCAAGTGCCGAGCCCCCAAATTGGTTGTTCATAACCATGTGTAGAAGTTGAGGTTTTATCTCAAAATGGGCTGCGTCGGCATTTGATACTACTATGGGTGTCCTAGTACCCGGGGTGCTCGGATTAACAAAGTCTCGAAGGGTTCTAGGTGGAGGTGTAGCGGGATATCCTTCTCCGTTCTGTGCCATTTCCTCTTCTAGGAATTCTCTAAATCTTCTTAACCTTTCGTGAAAGGTTCTTTCTGGTTCCGGATCAAACTCTTGGAGTAAGGTACGGGTTCTTTTCATATACTCTCGAGAGTACCTAAAGAAAATTTTCAAAGACACAAATTCTTCGAAGGGATGTTAAATAAAAAAAAAAAAAAAAAAAAATATAAAGCAAAAATTTAAAAAGATAAACCGTTGTCCCCGGCAACGGCGCCAAAAACTTGTTACGGCCTAAACGAAGGCTTAGTTTATAAACCGCAAGCGCACGGTGTAGTTATAATATAGAAAACGGAAAATGCGGGTCGATCCCACAGAGACAGGGTTCACTTTATAAAACGTTTGCTTTAAGAAAGATAGTAAAAAGAAAGATTGATTGGGGGTTAAATTGTTTGTCACTAAACAGAATTAAATAGTGAATACTCAAACTTTGAATCGAAAACTCTTATATTTAAAGATCTCTCGGGATTGGGACTCATACAATATACATTCATCAAGTAATCAGGCTCTTTTAGATTTAAAGATTCATTTTGAAACAAGGATGGTACGCTATGTTATGTCAACTTCTTAACCAAGGCTTAAAACACACGTATTTTAATACTAACACGGCCTTTCTCTCTATGGTTCCGTTCATTATAAAACCCATTAAGTTCATTAAAATCCACGTACTTCCACTCAAGGACATCCCTAAGCCATTAATCTACTCTCGTGATTAATAGAAACCCAGTCACTTTGTATGGTTTCATTAATCGAGATTCACCGCTAGGTCCTTCTCTCGATTAACTGAGATTCATACAAATCATGGACGTCATCATGGTTATAGGCGTTTTAGTACAATACAAAGAGATTGATTTAAGATGAAGAGAAATAAATTGAGCATGAACTAAAAATGATGAACATATAATTGTTGAGTATCCAATCCAAAGAATAGGGGGATTACTCACTAGCCATTTATGAAATCAAAACATGAATAAGATATATAAATAGAGAGAAGGGAAAGATAAACTTATTCAGATTAATGAAGATAGAATGGCTGAAAATGAACCTCAATGTATATTGCTTTCAATACTCAAGAACACCCTTTTGTGACTTGCACAAAGGTTGAGAATAATGATGTTGAGACTAAAATTCACTAGAGTAAGATTACAAATAAAATTCTGGATGCCTTATTCTGGCCTATACAATGTCTTTATATAGTGCTAGAGGCTAAAAGTCAAGCCCCTTCAAGAAAAAAGTCTTCAAACGAAAAGCCATGTCTGAACAGTCACTCTGGCACGGTCGTGCTTTGAAAGTGGCACGGCCGTGCTGTGAGACTTGGCACGGTCGTGCTTTGAAGTTGGCGCGGCCGTGCTGAAATCCATTTCTGATGCTGATTGTCGACTTGAATGGCACGGTCGTGCTGATTTTGAAGCACGGTCGTGCCATCTGAAATTTCTGATTTTTACTCATTTTCTTCCCAGTTTGCTCCATTTGGTTCCATCTTTAATTCCTTTGCTCCGTTTTCACCATATACGCTATATTTCACCCTGAAAAGTACCTATATAACCTGTTCCATCCACAAAACACCAACTGAATTAAAGTTAACTAAAATCTAACTAAACTAAGATGAAAATATAACATTATAGAGCCTTAAATGTCTATAAAATAGTCATTTATCACCGTCCCATCTGAAATAGGATTCTTGGTCCCGACATGGGGATTAAGGAATAATAATCTTTTATTATAAAAAGTTGTTTGAAAAGTAGGTGTTGTGAGTATGAAAGAGAGAGAAAGTGGGTGGGGAATAATAAATGAAAAGTTGTTGTGAGTATGACAAGTGGGTCCTACTAATAAAAAAGTAATAAAAGCTTTCCTTTTTGGGATGTCCTATTTTGAGTGGGACACCCAAAATGGCAAAACGTCCTATTTCGGGTGAGACGGAGGGAGTATACTCTTTTGTCCTGAAATAAATGTAGCATGTAGTCAATTAAGTTGAACTTTGACAAAAAAATTATGAAAATCTGAGCATTTTTATATTATTTTGTAAATGGTTATTGATACATCAATAGAAACACTATTCATAATTATTTTTGAATTTCAATGAATATAAATAATTTTGGATTAGAAATTGGTTAAAGCTTAACTTAATTAACCATAAATGACATTTATTACGGGACAATGATAATATCAATTTTAAAATGTGGACTATATCCAAATTTAAAATTCTTCCAATTGACTATTCAAAAACAAAATTAGCAATTCCTTTTAAAAAAGAATATAGCAATTAGCAATAGTGATAATGATATACTCCTCCTTTAATTCTTTGCTAGTTACGTTTTTGCCCCTATCTTCTACTCCCTCCGTCCCGCCGGAAATTGCAAAAAAAAAAAATCATGGCACAAGAATTAAGGGAAAAAGTGAAAAAGGTGATGTGTTGTGAGTGTTGATAGTTGAGTGGGAGAGAGAAAGTGGGGTAGAGAATAGTTAGTGGGTTAGTGGATGTGAGTGGGCAAGTGGGTTTATGGATTTTGCAATTTCTATGAGAGGTCCAAAATGGTAAGTTTTGCAATTTTAAGCGGGACAGAGGGAGTATTTATCACCTGACAAATATTTGAAGACCTACTTCATTTCCTTCCTCCATCCGCCGCCACCAACCTTGCTTGACCACCACCACCCTTAACCATCAACTAAGACCGAAGGTAAAACAACTTTCGATTAAATTAACTTAGGAAAACAAAATACAAACCCCCTCAACCTACATCTACGTGAAATCCAATCCCAAACGATGAAAGTTAGAAATTTGATTTTTATGAAATTATGAACATTAGAAGTTTAGAACTGCAACCAACATTCAAATAAGAAATGCTGGAATATTTTGAGATAAAAAAATTGACAAATCGAAAGCAAAATAAAGTCCACAAATGACATCACCAATGCCCACACCCGTAAAACCCTAAGAGCTAATAAACCCATCAGGGGCCGGCCCCTCCAATCTTAGCGACCAGAGCTGAACACAGAGGAGAGGCTCTTGGTGAGAGAGATTCAGGGCACACGGTTCATGATTGAAAGTGGGTGGGTTAGACCATCTCCAACAGTTTATTGCAAAAATTGAACTATTCTTTATAATAGTGCAATTTTTACACCAAATATTTTCAACAATTTGCTTCAAATCTTATACTAAATAAGAATATAATAACAATATTCATTATTGTTTCACATATATAAATAATAGTAAGTTATATAATTTTATATTGTAAAATATTTTCATATATATCAAAAAGAAAAACAAAAAACGGATATTTAAAAAGAAAAAGAAGAAGAAAAACGGGATAGCGCAGCACTATCCCTTGCACCAAATTTGAAGCAAGTGATAGAGTTGCTCTATTAATAGAGCAATGTTTAGAGTGCCATTGGAGTAAAACAATACTCTATATTTGGAGTTTTAGAGTACCGTTGGAGATGGTCTTAAGGATGTAAGGAATTAAATTACCAAAAATACCCATATATATACTTAATTTAATTTTTTGATTTCACTCATCCCTCTTTCCCTTTTTTCTCTCTCTCTCAAACAACAACGACAACGACGACGACGCGCACAACCACACGACGTCGACAATGGCGAGAGTAAAAATTTCGAAGGTCCCTGTCGGCGCTGCCGCCGCCTCTACCGCCACTGCCATCGCCGCCGGAGCATCTTCTAGCACCGTGCCTGTAAAGAAGGTAACTATGTAAATTTAAACATAATTTTAACCTAATTTTACATTCCAAAAATTCTCAATGTCTAATTTTTGTTTGATTGTTTCAAATTGATTGCCTGATTTTTGTATGAACTGGGTTTAGAGGCGGCGTTAATGGCAGAAAGCATCTCGTATGATTTCATACGAGACACATCTCGTGTGAAATCATACGAGATGCATCTCGTATAAGTTCACACGAGACATCTCGTATAAGTTCACACGAGATGTGTCTCGTGTGAACTTATACGAGATGCATCTCGTATGATTTCACACGAGATATGTCTCGTGTGATTTCACACGAGATGCTTTCTGCCATTAATTTTCTTTACATTGTTCATATTTACCATATGCTAAATAGCTAATTTATTGTCTCGTATTTGTTTTTTTGTAGGCGCGTGAACGTATGACCGCGTCCAATAGAAAGAGGAAGGCTGAAAATGCGAAGAGAAAAGAAAAACGGACCAAGTCTAAGAATGACAAGAAAGGCACAGATGAGGAGGAGCAGGAGGAGAGGGAGGAGGAGGCGGTAGCATCTGATGACGTTCAGGAGGAGGAGGAGGGGGGGATAGTGAGGATGGGGAGGAGGAGGAGGGGGATAGTGAGGAGGAGGAGGAGGAAGGGGATAGTGAGGATGGGGAGGAGGGGCAGGAGGGGGAGGGGCAGGATGAGCATGAGGTGGAGGATGAGGAGGAGGAGATAGATGTTAGACCTTTGAGGCATGGGAGGAGGCGGGGTCCGAATGTGGCTAGAGGGCAGGAACGGAGGAGGAGGCAGGATGCGGGTGAGGAGGAGCCACCATCATGGCAGATTCAGAGTGACCCAGGTGGCGGCCCAGAGGTTGTTTCTCTTATATACGGGTTTGGTGATCACAGAGCCCGAGAGATTTGAAGGGACGCCACTAGTGAGTCAGTGGTGACTTTCCATACGAGACTGCAGCATCTGCACAAGTAAGATAATCATTAATGTGAAACTATTAAAATCTTGAAGTTATTTGGCACACACTCTAAAAATTCCATTAATTATCATCCCATGCTTTTCTCGATCTCGAGTATTGATTATATTTTTTGTTTGGAATAAACAGGTTCAAGCGTGATGAACTGGAGGCTACTAATAGAGCCTGGCTGACCCACGTTGAGGCATCGGGCATCCAGCAGCTGCACGATGCCACCATTCAGAGGCCTAACCACGCGCTGCTAACGGCATTTTTGGAACGGTGGTCTCCTGAGACTAACTCGTTCCACATGCCGTGGGGGGAGATGACCATTACGTTACATGACGTCTTTCATATCCTGGGTATGTTGTTATATATTATCAATTTCAAGACTATATGAACTATCTACATTCATCTCATGTACTAAAATGTGTTATTTCATCTTCAATTTACAGGTATCAGCTGTGTAGGTGCACATGTTCGGTATCCGGATCCAGTGCCTGACGTATCCGGCATCAGTAGACACCTTCATTTGAGCGGCACTGGGTACTTATTAAAGGATGTCCGGCGTCTCTTTTCTTCCCGTATAGGTGGAATGACAGATGCCCAGCGTGCTTCTGCGTATATCCTGCACCTATTGGGTTGCACGATGTTCGTGGATAAGAGTCAGGATAAGGTGCCCGCAGCCTACCTTCCCCTGTACATGGATCTTGAGACACTCCCCACTCTCTCCTGGGGATCAGCTACGTTGGCATACTTATACCGAGAGTTGGGAAAAGCGTCCAGATCCGGATGCAAGCAGATGGGTGGTTGTGCGACTCTGCTAGAGGTACATCTTACTCTATTCACTTTCTTTTTACTCTGTCGACTCCCCCCATCTGTAATTACATGTTGCATTTGATTAGTATTTAATACTTTTTTACATACATCTCAGGCCTGGATATACGAGTACTTACCGGATTTCCGGCGAGTTTCTGACCCGCACTGGCAGCAGGGGCAGCCGAGAGCCCGTAGATGGTCACGGACTGATACAGCTGGGAGGGGATTAGAGCATCTAGTGCAGTATCGCCGCACTCTTGACACGATGCATGTTGACAGGGTGAGTTATTCATATTAAAACTTTTTCAAATTGTTACACTACCTCCGTTATTATGTAGACTTTGCCTAACAAAGTCTACTCACAGGTTCTTTGGACTCCTTATGGTACCGGAGCGGACGCGATTCTGCCGGTTTCATGCTTCAGGGGGGTTATACGTTTTTGTGACATCACTGAGGCGTACATGCCTGATCGTATTACTAGGCAGTTCGGGTACCGGCAGAGGATCCCCAGACAGCCCCCCGTGGCTCCCACTACATTCATTTTGTCAAAGGGTCAGAAGGGGTACCAGAAGGACTATGGTGACCAGGATCACACTTTACGTTCTTGATGTATTTGTACACGAGTTGGTGTTTATAAACTCGTGTATAAGTACACGAGATTATAAACTCCAACTCGTGTAACAATATACGAGATTGTAACCAGTAACTCGACTAGCAAAGGGTATAGATCTTCATTCATTTGTGGCTCACACTTTACGTTCTTGATGTATTTGATTTTCATGTTGATAGTATGAATGCTTCTCACTCTTTTCTTTGCCCTATTTCAGGTCTAGATCTGCATTCATTGCATCAACCCAAGCGAGTTCGGAGTCCACGCACAAACGGAAATCAGCTTCAGAACCCACACCATCTAGTCCTGATTGTACTCCTACGTCTCATCCACCACTAGCTGCTTCCGGTCGTGGGAGAGGACAGGGTCGAGGGCGAGGTCGAGGATGAGGACGGGATCAGGGTCAGGGTCGTGGAGAGGGAAATGGACAGCCCAATCACACTAGTATATACAGCTCTCCGTATATGACGTCTTTTCCGACTTTCATTATCCCATTTATTGGAGGCATCACAGATGTGGCATCTGATGGACATTGTGGCTATAGAGCCGTAGCAGCACAGATATACGGAAATGAGGAGATGTGGGCTCGAGTGCGCATAGAATGTTACAATGAGGTGCATGCTCGCCAAGACCTTTATCAAAGAGTTCTAACTTGGATAAATGTAAAGGAACTCTTACGTAGGATTGCTATGTATGTCCGGCCGACGCCGGACAATACTTATTGGATAGACCTCCCAGATCTTGGGCACATCATTGCCACGAGGTATAATGTGGCGTTCATTTCGTACTCGGCTAGCGGTGGCAACTTATGCCTTCCAGTGACTGTACCAGCAGGAGTAGGACCACCGATAAACACAGTTGTGGTGGGACAAGTGACAAACCATTTTATATTGGTATGATACTTTAATTCGTTAAATTTAACAATATTATTTAAATTCGTTATACTTAACTGTCTCATCTATATTAGTTATATTTAATTGTCTTACTTAAATTCGTTGTATTTAACTGTTATTACTTTTGCAGCTGCACTTGTCAGGCAATGATTACCCAATACCACCACCACCGAACACTTGGAGGAAACACTGTGATCCAAGCGCAAGTCAACTGATCCTCCAATACCGAGATAGGATAGCAGCATTCAATGAACTCTATGATCAGGATAACGATGCAAGAAGAGAAAGATTACGTAGGGGATAGTATATGTGTAATGGTTTTTGAATTATCAAGTTTGTATGAATGTTTGGATGTTTTGATGTTTGAATTATATGCATAAGCCTTATTAACATTTTTATTTCGTATACAATTTGGCGATAGTATATGTGTAATGGTCTATTGGTCCCTCCCACTGTTTTGTAGAAATGTGCTATCATATTAAGAATCAAATTTCAGTTATAGTTCTGTTTCTTGTTGCTTTTGCTGTTGCTGTTGTGAAAATGCAGGTTCAGACACTATTTCGTGTAAGTATACACGAGATGTCAGCTACAATCTCGTGTATATGTACACGTGAAATCTCGTGTGCATACACGAGTCATAACGTGTACATATACACGAGATTGTAGATGACATCTCGTGTATACTTACACGAGACGGGCAAGGGCAGCGTTGGAATATTTCATTCCCTGTATATAATTTTCTCTGTATTTAGTATTTACCGTTACAGAGGAATAATTCCAATTAATGATCATCCATTTTCAAGGTTCTTTTAATGGAGTAAGAATATCATCAAACAAATGAGTCTGCTTTTAAAATGCCGAGTACATAAGTTACAGATTCAGTTCACTAAACTAATTGAAGTTCCAGAATTACCCTTTCTCAGGTTTCCATTTGTATAGGAAGGTGTTTGAGCGGGAAACTTTTTAGAAAGGGGTTCCATTTACTTCAGCCTTTATTTATATATAGATACTATAAAATAATTTTTATTTCCAGATTTATGTGAGGAATATAATAATTAAAAAAAATTATAATGATTTAAAAATGAAACAAAAAAAATATAGGGATAGTACCATATTTTAATTAAATATGGAGCATTTCTTTGTGAGGAATATATTTAATTTTTATTTTCAATTTTTTATTAATATCTATATCCACAAATTTTTATAGTTCTAAAATTTATATTTATTTCTTCAGTAAAAATTTATAAAAAATGAAAAATTAACTATTTTATTTTCCTTTTTATTACTTCTTAATTACTCTTTACTTCCCAAAATAATTTTTATTTGGCTATTTTTTTATTTTTTTTTTGCTCGTTTGATAGACCGGTACATATAAGCATTACTTCCTCCGTCCCATCCGAATTAGGATTTTCTCTCCTGACACGGGAGGAATAATAGTATTATATTGTGAAAAGTGATAATGAAATTGAATTAAGAGATTTAACATTTATGATTAAGCACTAATCATTTACCTAAAAACTGTCCAAATATAAAATTTGAGTACAGTCAAATTTGTTAATGAAATTCAAAATACAAATTTTACATTTCAACCAAATTATCATCACCATTCTCTCCACCATTACTACCAGATATTTTTCTCAAATAATTCTTTTTTTAATTAATAATTCCCAAAGTGACAACCTTGTCAAACTATTTACCAAAATAACCCAAATTTTTGAAACTCGCTGCTTATTTCGTTTTTTCTGGCTTAAACTCGCTAGTTGCAGTAGCGGGTTTAAAATGGATCAAAATCAGTCTCAAAATTCCGGCCAAAATGGATCAAAAACAAAGGCTCAGACAACATAATCGACCTCCATATTGATCTTAAAGTTGCCTTCTTGATCCAAACTTAACACTCCCCAACTCAATTCCTCACCTCCAAATCCATAGCCCAATCTCAAAAAATCCTCAATCTCGCTGCTACCCAAATCTCTTTCAAGAAGACCGGACCACCACCACCGAACCACCACCACCGGACCACCACCATCGGACAGCCACACCGCACACCGACCAAACACCGCCACAGATTATACACACAAACCAAGAAACACATACAAACACTCCAGATCTGAAATCAAAAATCAAAACTTCAAAAATCAAAATTCAAAAATCAAAAATCAAGAATCCAAACGTGAGAGAGAGAGAGAGAGAGAGAGAGAGAGAGAGAGAGAGAGAAAGCGAGAGAGGGAAAGAGAGAGCGATGCTTCTCCATCCTTATAACCGTCGGCGCCTTCGCTATACCTTCTTCCGATGATGATGATTCCAACGACTCTGCAACTGTTGATGATGATATCGGTGGATCGGGTTAGGGGTTTTGATTTGGGGATTGTGAGCAAGAAAGGCGAGGAGGTTGTTTCCGGCGGTTATTTAGAGGGGAGTGGTGAGGGAGATCGGAGATGATGGAGTTCGCCGATGGGGGAGAAAATGGTGATCTGACTTAGAGAGAGAGTGTGTGTTTTCGAGGTTCTATTAGGGAATCCCGGGACTTGGGGCGTGTCACTCTATCATGCAACCTAGTAGGCAATCAGGCTAGTTTTTGGACTAGCTCAAAATTGAACCACGAGGCACCATCCGAGCCCGCAAGCCACATTGGGCCCTTTAGGACACACTTTGCACTTTGCTCGGTCGCTGAGGAGCCTTAATGTTTTTTGTCTAGCTAACCCAGCTGGCTGGTTCAACTCGTGGATCGAATCGGGTGGTTCGGTGTTTACAATGCTTCGAACTAGGAGAGCGGCTTGGTTCAGGCGTGTTGCCAGTTAGGTTTGGTCGAGTGAGGCGTATGGGCTTGGAGCATCAGATCAGATCCAATGTCCATTTGTGTCCTGGCGCGCACAGATCAGGTGACAGTTAGAGCAGTTGAGTGATACTCCCGTTCACACTGGATCGGGGCCGATTCACTGAATCTGGTTCATCGATCGACTGTGACCGGACAGCTAGGATTCATCCGAATTGAATTGCGCTTATTCCTCAAAAGGCACCTAGAACTCTTCCAAAACTATAAAAGGACCTCTCAGGATTGTCAACTTCATTCATTCAGTCATTAAGCATTCAATAACATGTTAGAAATAGAGAGAGAGAGAGAGAGCGCATATTGATACATAAAATTCCTTTCAAATCCAGCAGTTCCACACATTCAGATTTGTTCGCCGAAATCGTTAATTTAAAGTGCTTATATTAACGACAATTAAAATCGTTGCACCTTAGAGAAGATTATCTTTAAGTTGTTAGCATCAGTACGGGGGAATTTTTTATTGCGAAGAATTAGGGTATGAGTTAATGAAGTGTGTAACAAAAGTTAAGTATATGACTAACTTTTGTTACACTAGTAACGGGATTTTGTGAACATTTTCAAAATTAAGGATAATTCATCAAGGGTGTTGTTATACATACCCGTAAAATTAATGAATACACCCATACCGTGCATCACAGTGTTGTATCATTTAAAATTTCAAGCATATTTACGGGTGTATTCATTAATTTTACGTATCTATAGTAATATAATAACAAGGAAGTGCTAAATTTTGCAACAATGCAGGGCAAAATTGTCTTCCAATATTTTAGCTTATTGTACAAGCTTGGTAGTAATCCATATTTATAGTAATATAAAACAAGAAAGTCTTATCATTTTTAGAAGGGTTAATGACAATTTAGGGCCTTAACTCTAGGGGGTGCGTCTAAAAGGGGCCTCGGATTTTTTTTCCCCGCTAGATCAGGGCTCAATATCTAAATATTTCGCCAGTTAAGGGCTTTTTGACGGAAATCGTTAGAAATCTGGTTAAATGCCCATGTGCCGAGCACGTGATCAACGAAATCGTTAGTTTGAAATTGATTTAACTTATAGGGGGTTAAATGAAAGTATTTCAGCTTCAAGTGATTAGAAACCATAGACAAAGGGGTCGAAATGTAAATAACATTCATCTTCAACCTCTAGCTGTTTACCACAATCCCCCACCACTAATCTCCACCACCACTACCCAAAACCACCTACTCTCCATCCTGCCGAATTTAAACTTCCAATCATACCCTCCTCCGTCCCAACTTTCACTCTCCAAATCTATTCCCTCCACCTCCAGCACCCTCTCCAACCCCCTCCTTTCGATCAACCTCTTCTTGTTTCTCCTTCCCCAACAAAATCCACAAATATTTCCTCTTCAATCCCCTCCCACATCAACCCACCTCCGAATTCCACACTTCTTCTTTCAAAGACGACAATCCAGTCCCGGCGCAAGCCATCCAAGGTGCCAAATTACTCCCCTTAATCCTCTCTGTCTCAATCGGCCTCCTCGTCCGTTTCACCGTCCCTAAACCACCTAAAGTAACTGCTCGAGCATGGCAAATCCTCTCCATCTTCCTCTCCACCATCGCCAGCCTTGTAAAGAATGAGACCCAGTAGAAGAATGGCGCTGAAATTATGGAAAGCCAGAAATCGTCGGCGGTGAAATTATGGAAATCCAAAAATCGTCGGCTAAATAATGAGACCCAGTAGAAGAATGGCCCAGGAGAAGAATGCGCTGCCCAGGAGAAGAATGGATTAGGGTTCAGGAGGGGGAGGGAGGGAGGGACGCTAGTGTGGGTTGGGATTTGTTTTTTATTTTTTTTCTTTCTTTTTTAACTAAATATGTTTATTTAATGTCATTACCATATCTAAATAAATTTATCATATTGCTTTGTATATATTTATTTATTGAAGATATTGTAATTCTAATGATATAATGTTTTCTGAAACAAAAAAAATAAAAATTTAAATAAAAAAAGAGATTTTATATAAAATACCTTTATTAATTTTTTATTTTTATATATTGAAAATATGAAAAATATTTTTTTTTGTACTATTTATAATTTTCTTTATTAAATGTTAATTATTTTTGAAAAGGTTAAATATTTGGAAATAATTTTAATATTTTAAGTCCATTAAATTTAAGAATGTGCATTAAACTCCCCATAAGTTAAATCAATTTCAAACTAACGATTTCGTTGATCACGTGCTCGGCACATGGGCATTTAACCATATTTCTAACGATTTCCGTCAAAAAGCCCTTAACTGGCGAAAATTTAGATATTGAGCCCTGATCCAGAGAAAAAAAAAACTGAGGCCCCTTTTAGACGCAACCCCCTGGAGTCCAGGCCCTAAATTGTCATTAGCCCTTTTTGGAATGAGGCCCGCATGAACCTCCAAAATAGGAAAGTTGGGTAAATAAGGTCAAACATGTCATTATCTTAAAGTTGGCTTAAGTAGTCAACTTTGCATAAAAATTGATTTTTATATGATACTTTTTTTTTATTTAATAAAAAAATGAATTGTGATCAATATATAGTGAGAAATTACTAATAGATGCGGACGGAAGGCGTTGAAGTTTTTGGTCATTTGAGCGCATCGCGGAAACGGTCGTAACTTTTGACTCCGGATCAACCACGGAACACACCGCATATCATATTGAACGTTGGAGCGAGACGAACAAAGATATAGAGCGTATCCATTGATGCAAAGTTTAAAAGGCCCGAAAAACGCTGTTTAAGGCCTCAAACAGGTTGCTAAACTTTTTATAAGTTTTAAAACCTTTTCATTTTTTTTTTTTTTTGCATAATTATGATTTATTCAGTTTGACACTTATCGAACATTTAAATACTTGGTTCTAGGATTTCTGGAGGCAATTTTTGTCGTTTTATGATATTGATTATTTATCCCAATATTACTAAACGTTCATAGATAAGATTGTCGCGCTTTTAATTATGTTAAGTTTCTAGAAAAAAATCATTAGTTTTATAATTATTTTTACTGTTTGAGAGTATATTCTGACTATTTAAGAGGTCCGAAAGATGTTTCGTATTTCGCAAAAAAACCAATTTTTAACTTTAGATGTAATTACTGCAACTAACGAATATATGTGACATTAGTGTTGATCTTATATTAAAGAAAATATAGTTTTCTCAACTATTTGTTGCCCTATCTCGCGTTAGGTATTCAACTAACCTTAAGATATTGATATGTAACAACCTTTCTTGACCAAACTGATGTTATCACTGACAATATTGTCTTCAATATTTTTTCACAATTATAATGTGTTATTCTTACTCGACTCATCTAAATTTATTCAAATTGAATACAACTGACAGCCCATGCATCACATGCGACTCATCAATGACATTTTTTTTTTTGAAAGAAACCTTCATCAAGACATCTCTATATATATTAAAGCAGGTCATCTTGGAACAGTAAAGCGCCAAAAAAATTGGTGAAATTTCGCGAGTGACATTTTTGTAATTTGGATCTTATGTTTGGGCAAAGGTGAATGAGGGAAAGTAGGGCGTCCTCAAACCCTATCACTTCTTCCTACCTCCTCATATATTTTCTTATCTCTCTATCTCTAAAAAAAACACACACACCTCTCTATTTCTCTCCCACAACGCACGGTTTCTTTCCATCTCGCCGACGGTTCCTTTCCATCTCGCCGATTACCGTCTTTCTTCGCCGGAGTCACCTATTCTCCTTCATCCTAATTTTTCTCTCTCTCTCACACACGCACACCTTTCTCTCCCAACTCCTTTCTCTCTCTAACTCTCTTTCCCCATCTCCCCCAGTACCGGCGATCCTTCGCCGGAGACAACTCTTCTACTTCATCCTCATTTTTTCCGGCGATGTTTCTTCTTCTTCGTGTTTCGTCTTCTTCTTCTCCGACGAGCCCGTTCAGATTTGGTCGGACTGATTCAGATCCTGTCGCTTGGTCGGATTTGTTGTTGCCGTCGTCGATGTTTCCGTTGGAGACTTACATCAAATGTGGCCGTCGACCAAAAAACAATAATCATACCCAGATCTGAGACAAGAAATTGTTACTTCCTTTGTACCAAAATCAATGTCCCAATTTTTTAAAAATTTGCTCATGATTATGATCAATTTCAGTAATTTTAGGAAATGCATTTTGGGGCGTTCGTATTAGTTTGTTATAACAGGTTACCGTTTTGAATATGAAAGATGTTTTTGTCAATTGTATCCATTGAACAATACTAGGGGAACAATTCTTTTCTAATTTGTGTGAAATCTAATAAATACAAGTATTTTGAGACGGGAACAATTGTTTTTCTAATTTGCCGTCCCAAAATGATTTTTTTATTTGCCATTTCTCATTGTCCCAATTTTTTTCCTCATATTTTTAAAATTTAGGCTTGAAAAAACATGAACAAAACATGGCTAGAGAAACAAGTATTCATATACTTAATATACTTAAAAGTTTACTTAAAAAGTTTGAATAGTCAAACGCAAAGACTATTTTGAGACGGAAAGGACTATAGAGACTATTAAAATGATACTATGTGTTTAGACAAGGGAGGCCCGTAGTGTAATTGACACAAGCTACTGCATTGGGCTTGAAAAAAATTGGCATTGGCCTTGAAAAAAGTTGGGGCCCAATTTGATATAATTTACTCATTAAAGCCTATATCATTTTTCTATCTTCAAGTGCCTGTTAATATGAGGAAGACAACAAAGATACAAGACCTTGGTACAACGAAAATTAGTAGGTTTTTGTATTTGAATATGACCCAATAAATAAATCAACTGCATGAAGAATGTTTGTTCATATTTTACTATTTGTTTTTCTTTTTGAATTCTCTCATGTTCTAAAATCATATGAGGGTCCTTATTAAAGTTAAAATATACTTATAACATATGTTATTTGATAAGTATTTAATTTGTGTGAAATTCCAATAAATACAAGTATTTTGAGACGGGGAGTAAGTTATGTTAAAAATAGGTAATAAATAAATTTAATAAAATAGGAATTGAAATCATAAAATTGTATTCCCTTCGTCCCAACGTAAGAGTCAAAAAACTTTAGAGAGAAAGTGAGGTAGAGAAGAGTTAGTAAATAATTGTTGTGAGTATAACATGTAAGTCACACTTTCCATGTTTGGATTTTAACTCTTAAATTGAGATGTTATTTTTTAGGAAATTTTTTACTCTTAAATTGGGACGGAGTGACTATACTCCGTATATAGGGTGTCTAATCAGGCTGCCAGCCCATGCCTCACGAAGTAGTTGGGCAATTGAAAAATGTATGGGCCAAATGTCCTACCTAATTACATGTCTATGGTCTAGCCCAATAAATCAAGTACTTTTTTGATATTATTGAGATTTCTTAGCTTTGTTTTTGGTAGGTCAAGGATAAGGATATGGCTTCAACAGTAAATAGTCCACAATCACGGTCAATCCATCTTTGCCGAAATGCAAGGGGTCTCTTCCCCAGAAAATCCGGCGTGTGATATATTCTACCATATAAATGGATATGTAAAGGTAATTATAGTATCCCCCGATTAACATCACAGTTTTATTACCTAATATACGTTACCTTCCCGTAAAGTACCTTCCCGTAAAGTCATTCTCTGATTGATGTTATCTTTCGGTCACTTTTTATCAATTAACAAAAAATGAAAATGTCATCTTGATGGATGTGTTTTTACACATCAATATTGGATACATTCGGTCTTATCTTGGAGCGAATCTTCGGGTATTTTAGTGTTTTAATGGCTGTTTTGAGTGTCTTTGAGTACAGGGAAAAATGGAGAAATTGTGGTTGAAAAGCAGATAAAGGACCTGAGGGGAATTTCGAAAAAACTCACGCGAAGGACTATACAAGAATTAAGGAAGAAAAAGAAGACTTCTGAGGAAAATCAAAGGGTGCACACGCCCCCTCATATAGGGGTGCGCACGCCCTCGTTGATCAGAAGGTGGAGTTTATCAAGTCAGAAAGGGTGCGCACGCCCCATCCGTCTGAGTGCGCGCGCCCCCGTGAATCAGAAGCTTAGATTGGTGTAATTGAATAGGGTGCGCACGCTCCCTTTCCCGTAGGGCGCGCGCCCCCTCCTCCGATGCAGATTTTTGAAGTGTCCTCCTTGGTTTAGGATTTATTTTTTCTTTCCTTATTTTGAGATATCCTACCCTAGTATAAAAGAAACACAATAGCAGCCATTAGGGGGATTCTTAGGCTTTATTTTTCTCTGGGTTTTTAGAGAACGTGAAACGCAGACGAAGTATTTTCTTTTCATTATTCAAGATCCAGGTTTTATGTTTTTAGTTTTAGTATTTGTGTTCATTATGTTGAATATGAGTAGCTAAGTTCTTAATTCATGGGTTGGATGTAAAACACTATCTAGTGCTATGTTATAAATATTTTATTCATATTGATTTCATTCTAGTTGTTCAAAGTATTTTAATCAAGTTTTTAGGGTTTCAATATTTGAACTAGTCATTATTGGCCTTTTTAACAATTTAGGGTTTTAATTCCGCCATTGATTTGGGGATTAAAGCGTAGACCAATGCTTTGAGTAATATATTTATTTGATGCCGTGATAGAAATCAAGTGGGTGTAGGTTCATATGTTCTTTAGAACTTAATAACTGTTTAAATAATTACATGGACTTGATTTGCGAAGTGTGATTAGGTAGAGAGAAAAAGATTGCAATCCGGCCGCCTCACCGTCCCAATCTTTACAAGAAGTGAACGAACCCTGGAATGAATCAATAACTTTATTTTAAAATAACATAGAATGATGATAGTGTGAAATCCAACCCGTGAATCTCGTTAATCTGTTTACATCGTTACTAGTTGATCATTGCTTGTTAATTTAGTATTTAATTTCAGTCTTTAGTTAATAAAATAAAAACAATTAAAAACCCCTTTGGTTACTCTTTTGCACTAATTAAATTCACTTGTTTGTCCAACAAGTCCTTGTGGTTCGACCCTTACATTGGTACAATGCTACTTCGGTAACTTGTACACTTGCAAGGTTTTATTACTTGGAATTTTATCCATCAAGTTTTTGGCGCCGCTGCCGGGGACTTGTTTTGATTTACAAGTTAATTTAATCGGTGTATGCTTGGTAGGCGTTCATTGGACCCCGAGTTGGTTCCTTTGGACGATAATATCGATAGACTCGACAGGGGCTTTCCCCCTATTTGTGAGTCTGAGTCGGAGTCTGAAACTTCTGTCACCGAGACA
This sequence comes from Campanula takesimana, assembly GCA_026119855.1. Classification (NCBI taxonomy): domain Eukaryota; kingdom Viridiplantae; phylum Streptophyta; class Magnoliopsida; order Asterales; family Campanulaceae; genus Campanula; species Campanula takesimana. The sequence goes on from JAOWBW010000848.1 coordinate 250,330, forward strand.
GAGGTAGTTTTAAGTGAATTTGAAACTTCTTCCACCGGGGGAGAAGAAATTGAAGTTGTAATGGCTAATCCCTTAATGAAAGAATATGCTAGGCCTAAGGTTGACACATCAGTGTCGTGTATTGTCTTGACTGAGGCTGCTAAAACTTATGAGGCGAAGGGGCATTACTTCAGTCAGTTGCCCAAGTTTCAGGGTCTTCCCGCTAAAGACTCTTTGAACTTCTTGAGAGAGTACATGATGATTATATCAGGATTCCCTGTAAAAGAGGGGGTTACTGATGAACAATTAAGGCTTAAATATTTTCCTTTCTCTCTTCAAGGGGAAGCTAAAACTTGGCTTATGTTGCTTCCTGCTAGGAGTATCACTACATGGGATGGGTTGCATGATGCATTCTTAAAGAAATTCTTCCCGCATGCTACTTTGGCCACCTTTAGACAGAAAATCATAGGGTTTACTCAAGAGGTAGGTGAGCCATTTCATGAGGTTTGGGATAGGTTCAAAATGTTGCAAGTGCAGTGCCCCCATCATGCTTTTCCTGAGGCCCTTTTACATTAAACATTTTATGGTGGGTTAACTGCAGCAGACCAAGCTATGGTCGACAACGCAGCAGGCGGCTTTCTAGGAGCCAAAACTGTTGACCAAACCCAAGAATTATTTGAGATGTTGGGGGCCAATTCGCAAGAAAAAGGCTCTAGAGGGAAACCTAGGGGAGTGCATGAGTTGAGTTGTATGGATGAGTTTACGAGGCAGATGTCTTTGTTAAACCAAAACATGGCTAAAATGAATTCTAATATGTCTTCCTCAAGTGCTAATGTGGTATCTGATTTCTGTGCTAACTGTGGATCTAACACTCATGCTACTAATGTTTGTCCAGTTGTTGCACAGTTTGATTCTGAACAGGTGAATGCGATGCAAGGGTACCCCCCCAAGGCAAAATCAAGGTGGTATGTATTTTAACACTTATAATCCAGATTGGAAAAACCACCCCAATTTTTCTTGGAGGGGTAACCCAGGAATTCAGTACCAGCAGCAGAAACCTCTCTATCCTCCTCCCCCACAAGGGAATCCAGAACAGCAGCCCAAGCAATATCTGGAGGATATGATGAGGTCCATGATGCAAGAGCAGCAACAAATGAAAATGATGATGGAGCAGCGTGAGAAGCAGCAGGAAGCGGTCAGCAAAAAGATGGAGACCCAGATTGGTCAACTAGCTGTGGGTCAGCAAGGGCATAAACCAGGAACCTTCCCTAGTCAAGGGGAGCAAGCCAAGGCCATCATGACCCTGAGAAATGGAAAACAGGTAAGCAATGAGGTATGTCCTAACTCTCCTTCTGAAACTGCTGAACCACTTGTTGTTGAGAATGTTGTTGGTAAGAGTGCTAATGGCATGGGGGAAATTCCTGTTACTGATTCTTCCACCCCCAAGCCATATGTACCTCCTGCACCGTTTCCTGGTAGATTCATGAGAAGTAAGCTGGATAAGCAAATGTCTGATTTATATGACATGTTTTCAAAAGTGAACATTAATCTTCCTTTGTTAAATGTCATTAAAAATATCCCAGCTTATGCAAAGTTTTTCAAAGAACTTAACTCCAGGAAACCCAAGTATAGGAATGATGAGAAATTGATTATGGGTGAAAGTGCCAGTGCCGTGGTACAACAGAACCTCCCACCTAAATTGAAAAACCCCGGAAGTTTTAATATTTCTATATCTATGGGGGATTCTAAAAAGGTGAAGGCAATGTTAGATCTCGGTGCTAGCATTAATTTGTTACCACATCATTTGTATCTTGAGTTGGGTTTACCTGAGCTAAAACCCACCACAATGACCTTGCAACTGGCTGATCGTTCAATCAAGAGGCCATTGGGAATTGTGGAGGATGTTTTGGTGCAGGTAGCCAATTTGATTATCCCTGTGGATTTTGTTGTGCTTGAAACCGTGAATGGTGTTGGGAATAGTCAGGATTCTCCCATATTGCTTGGGCGTCCATTTATGGCTACTACTAACACCATCATTAATGTGGGTGATGGGACTCTATCTATGTGTGTGGCTAATGAGAAAATAGAAATATCTGTGTTTGATGTCATGCAAAGTCCCTTAGATGATGAGTCTTGTAACTGTGTGGATATTGTTGAGGATTGTGTGAGTGAAGTCTTATGGCATGAGAGAGATTGTGAGGAGTTAGAGTCCTTGTTGTCAAGGGGCGGTGAGAAATCTAGGGATAATGCGGATGTTCAACTGATGGCTGTGGAAAAGGCCGACGAACACCATCCTAGTGATGGCCCGTTTCACCCTCTAGGCCACTTCAATGAGAAGTCGGTGCCTTCTATTGTAACCCTTCCAGCTCTTGAGCTGAAAACCCTTCCCTCAAATTTAAAGTATGTTTTTCTTGGGGAGGGAGAGACTTTGCCCGTGATAATTGCCTCAGATTTGACCCTAGAATAAGAGGCCAAGTTGATCAAAGTGCTTCGTGAGCACAAGCAGGCTATAGGGTGGACCTTAGCAGATATTAAGGGTATAAGCCCCTCCATGTGAATGCACAAAATTAATCTCATAGATGGTGCTAAGCCGTCTAAAGAGAGACAGAGGAGGTTAAATCCTCATATGGAGGAGGCGGTTAGGAAAGAGGTCCTAAAATTGTTGGATGCAGGCATTATCTATGCCGTTGCTGATAGTGAATGGGTGAGCCCGGTTCAAGTCGTTCCAAAGAAATCGGGTTACACGGTCACCACTAATGAGAAGGGTGAGGAAGTCCCAATAAGGGAAGTGACTGGGCTTAGAATGTGCATAGATTTGCGCAAACTGAATGCTGCAACAAAGAAAGATCACTTCCCTTTGCCCTTCATTGACCAAATCTTAGAGAGGTTAGCTGGACATGAGTATTATTGCTTCTTGGATGGTTTCTCGGGATATAACCAAATTCCCATTGCACCTGAGGACCAAGCCAATACCACTTTCACGTGTCCCTTTGGCACATTCGCTTTCAGGAGGATGCCCTTTGGGCTATGTAATGCACCTGCGACTTTTCAAAGGTGTATGACCTTCATATTCTCTGACTTGATTGAGAGACGTGTTGAAGTCTTTATGGATGACTTCTCGGTCTTTGGTAATAGTTTTGATGGGTGCCTCGAGAATCTGACATTGGTTTTAAAACGTTGTTGCGAGACAAATTTGACCCTTAGTTGGGAAAAATGTCATTTTCTTGTGAGGCATGGTATTGTGCTAGGGCATTTGGTGTCAAGTAAGGGGATTGAGGTAGACAAGGCAAAAATTGATGTGATCTCTAAACTACCTCCTCCTATTTCGGTTAAGGGTGTACGAAGTTTTCTAGGCCATGCAGGGTTCTATAGGCGTTTCATTAAAGACTTTTCAAAAATTTGTAAGCCTTTATGTAACCTGCTGGCCAAGGACACCGAGTTCATCTTTGACCAAGAGTGCTTGGATGCTTTTAATTTGCTTAAAGAGAAGTTAACTTGTGCCCCCATCTTGTCTAGCCCCAATTGGTCTCTACCATTTGAGATCATGTGTGATGCATCAGATTTTGCGATTGGGGCTGTTTTGGGGCAAATGGTGGATAAATTACCTCATGTGATTCATTATGCAAGTAGAACTTTAAATGATGCACAACTGAATTACACTACCACTGAAAATGAATTTTTAGCAGTTGTGTTTGCTCTTGAAAAGTTTCGTTCTTACTTGCTTGGGTCCAAGGTGATTATCTACTCTGATCATGCTGCATTAAAATACTTGTTAAATAAAAAGGATGCTAAACATAGACTTCTTAAGTGGATGCTCCTACTGCAGGAGTTTGACATAGAAATAAAAGACAAAAAGGGGACCGAAAATGTGGTGGCGGATCACTTATCTAGGCTAGAGAACTTTACTTTTACTAATATGATAGATGGTGCGATTCCGGTTAATGAAAATTTTCCGGATGAGCAACTATTTGCTTTACATGTTCATGAGCCTTGGTATGTGGATTTTGTGAATTTCATTGTTTCTAATATTATGCCACCACACTTCACATACGATCAACAACGAAAGTTTAAATCGGATGTGAAGCATTACATTTGGGATGATCCGTATTTGTGGAAGATTTGTCCTGATAAGCTTTTGAGAAGATGTGTCCCCGAGCATGAACAAGAGAGTGTGTTGCGTTTTTGTCATGAGCTTCAATGTGGTGGGCATTTTAGTGGTCAAAAGACCGCTAGAAAAATTTTCCAAGCCGGTTTGTATTGGCCCACCATATTTAGAGACGCATGTGAGTTCAGTAAGAGGTGTGATAGATGCCAGAAGATTGGTGGCATAGGTCAAAGAGATGAGATGCCCCAACACTTTAATTTAGTTGTTGATATATTTGATGTGTGGGGTATTGATTTTATGGGTCCGTTTCCCCCATCCCATAGTTTTGTCTATATATTGGTTGCGGTGGATTATGTGTCAAAGTGGGTGGAGGCTATTGCCACCCGGACTAACGATGCTAATGTGGTCTCCAAGTTTGTTTGTGAAAATATTTTTAGCAGGTATGGAGTGCCACGAGCAATCATAAGCGATCAAGGAACACATTTCACCAACCGAATGTTCAACAATGTGTTGAAGAAATATGGGGTGGTTCATAAATTAGCCACAACTTATCACCCTCAAACCTCGGGACAAGTGGAGGTAAGTAACAGACAAATAAAATGGGTCCTTAAAAAGACAGTGCGTCCGAATCGCAAAGATTGGGTTCTAAAGTTGAGCGATGCATTATGGGCATACCGGACGGCATACAAGACTCCAATTGGCATGAGTCCTTTCCGGATTGTGTATGGGAAGGAATGCCATTTACCGGTTGAGATGGAGCACAAGGCATTTTGGGCAGTGAAAGAGTTGAATATGGACATGGACGCCGCGGGTGAGAAGATATTACTAACTTTGAATGAACTTGACGAGTTGCGGCAAGATAGTTATGCAAGTGCAGAGCTGTATAAAGAGAGAACTAAAAGATACCATGACAAGCATTTGAAGCCAAAAGACTTGAGGCCGGGTATGGAAGTTCTCCTTTTCAACTCTCGTTTGAGGCTATTTCCGGGTAAACTGCGTTCCAAGTGGACGGGGCCATTTGAGTTGGTGAAAGTATTCCCCCATGGAGCAGTTGAGCTTAAGAATTTGAAAACGGGAAATTTGTTCAAAGTTAATGGACACCGGGTGAAACCTTATTATGAGGGGGTGGCTATTGATGAAGGTGAAGGTGTAGAGGTGATCGAGTTGGTGGATCCAGAGAAGGCCAATTAACCCCCATGTGGCATTATGTCGAGCCAACGACTTTAAAACAAAGGCGCTTGTTGGGAGGCAACCCACCCAGGTATCATTTTATTTCCTTTCTTTTATTTCAGTCTATCTTCATTCTTAGCTTGGGAGCATGTTTACTTTTGATGCAATGAGGACATAGCATGTTCTAAGTTTGGGGGTGGTGGTATTCATAAATTCAAAAAAATAAAATAATTATATATATATATCTTTATTGCTTTCGTGTCTTTTATTTTTGGGTCGGTTCGAACTACGGTGACCTGAGCCCCTTATTTTCCTAGAGGGAACGTAGGCAACGAAAGTACGGTAAAAAAGTAGTCTGTGTCACCCTAACGGGTCTCTCCGAGTTTGTGGGTTTATAGGGGAGTGTAAATAGTGTCACCCTCCAATTTTTTTATTTATTTTTTGAGTCATTTTTAAATTTTATAAAGGATATTACGCTTGTGTTTTGTTTTGTGGTGATGTGCAGATAAGCCATAGGCAATAACCATTTTGGAGCGGTGAAAATAGCTGAAAAGAGAGCAGAAATCGAAATTTCAAAGCAGACAAAGGGGTGCGCACGCCCTCACAAAAAGGGTGCGCACGCCCTCTATCAAGTGTAGAATAGCAAACCTTCTGATCAAGGGGTGCGCACGCCCTCACAAAAAGGGTGCGCACGCCCCCCCTGTGAACCAAAACTTGTAAACCTTCTGATCAAGGGGTGCGTGCGCCCCTCTTACGATGGTGCGCGCGCCCTCTCCTTCCTGAATGCAAATAGCCGGTTGAAATAAAGGGGAAGAACGGGTATTATGTTATTGTGTGAACCTTGAAGCCCTCCTCTCTTTCCCTCTCTAGCAATCTTCCCAAACCCTCATCTCTCTCTCTCTCTACAAATTCTCACCAAATCCACCAAATTCAATCAAATTTCCGGTAAAATCATCTTCCCCCCTATAACTCTCCTCCATTCCAAAGATTCCAAGCCTCAATTTCCATTAAAACCGGGCAAATTCAAGATTTTGTTCAAGCTTTGTAGAAGACGAAAAGTGGAGTTTTGGGTGCTTTCGGGTGAGAATTGGAAGGTGTTGCAGAAGGGAAAAACGATTGTGGGAACAAAAGCTATTTGGGGTCGTCATCTTCTACAACTCCGGCCAAACTCCGGCGACTTTTCCGGCAACCTTTTCCGGTCAAGTAAATTGGTTTTCTGAATTGTTTTGTGTAGAGAATTGTTGTGTGAAGTTTGAGATAATGGGTCGAACAAAGAAAAATACTCCTGCACCCAATGTCCCGACAGAAACCCCCTATGATAACACCAAATTTGTGAATGCAAAGGCGGAATAATTTTATAACAATTACAAGGGGAATAGTTTTATGGAAGAAAGGGAATTTGACTGGGAATCTTTTGGTATGAAGGAGGTATTCACTTTTTATAAATGGAAAAAGTTGGCTTCGGATCCGAAGGCTCGGGGAATATCAACTGTAGTAAAACATTTCTATGCAAATGTTTTTGGGAGAGGGGATACAGATAATTCATTCGTACACGGTGTGGAGGTGGACTATACGAGTAGAACAATCAATCAATACTACCGTATGCCCGTGGGGATATCCAAGGAGAAGTGTGCCTATCAAAGACTGTTGAGGGAGATGAATTCGGTTAACAAAGTGAAAGAAGTGCTTCCTACGTTCTCTGCAACTCTAGGGGTGAACATTGACCCCCAGAGGTACCATAAGGGCAACATTCTCAAGACTAGTGAGCTAGTGCCGGAGTTGTAGTATTTGCATCGTTTTATTTACGAACGGATAATACCCTCTTCACACAAGGGAGATGTCCATTGGCGACGAGCTGCATTGATGCATGTGGTGCTGCGTAGGGAAAAGATAAATACTGGGTTAATCATCAGGCAGGAGATGCTACAGTTGACTCAGGGGATGGGATCCTCGAGCTACAAATTTCCCATTTTAGTCACTGATTCAACTGTACGTGGGATGGGCAGCAAGCAGCTCAAACACCACAATTTCAAGGTGGTAGTCCATGTGGTCCTTGGGATCATTTCTTTCCCCCACCGCAGTGAGATGGTTGAGGTACCCCTACTCTTTAACTAATTTTGTATGATTTATTGCATTAGGGGCAATGCAAATTTTTAAGTTTAGGGGTATGGGGTACATCTGCTTTGGTTATCTGTTATCACTTTAGTAGGATTTAATTAGTGTTTAGTTTTAGTTGTTTTAGGTAAAAATTTAAAAATTTGTTCTTATTATATTTGGGGATGTTGACCACAGTCGATGATGATCCGAGAGTTTATTTTAGTCATTATGGGTGCTATTGTTTAACCTAGAGTTGGGACTGCATTAGCACTACTAAAGGCATGATTGCACCACCTCTCAATTACATTTTCTTTCCATGATCATGTTATCAAAATAAGAATAATTTATGGGATCACTTGGTGTATGTTCGGGGACCCTAGAACATTGTTGCATGGTTGTCAATAACAAGTCAATAGGTTATTCGGTATTTATGGCATTTCTTTCTAAACCCTTTTCTTGGCCTTATTTTGTCTATCTAGTCACTTAAATAAAATCATCGCTAGAACACCCGTTTGAGCTTAGTAATGGATGAAAGAATGGCACATTAAAGACCGCCGTTCACCTTCTTTTGATACCCGATTTCCTACCCTTTTGCACTTAGAATAGGTTAAACTCACCTTGACAAGGAAGTGGATTAGGGAATGATGGGAATTTATGGTTAGAAATTGGGAGAATGATTTGGGGAATTATGGTTTATGGCCAAAGATATGAAATAGGTGTATGTAATGAAAAGAAAGGGCAAGCACAAAAAAAGAAGAAGTGATCATTGATGAGTGTGCAAAGTGATTAAATAAGCACATATTTGTCTTGTGTAAATATGAAAAAAAAAAGAGAAAAGCTTGTCCCTTTAATGTATTGAAGTGATGATTTGGAAAAGACCGCAGGAAATAGAGAATTGTGTCTCACCCCAGGTAATTATATAAAGTTCAAGTTTGGGGGTGAGACAGTGTGGGAATTGGGTGAGCGGAGAGTGTTAACATATTGTGAGGATATACATATTGTAGAAGACTTCTTAGTCCACTTCCTTAACTTCGTATGTCTTTACCTTCATTTGTAACCGTGAACCTAGCCTTGCACGTTTGTGTGCTTAAACTTTATGCCATATTTTCGTTCAATATCGGTAACCGGGTTGACAACTGTGTATACATGAGTATGAGTGTCCTTGATTTGGTTAACGTGCATCATCGTTATTATTTGTGGAATAAGAGCATTAACTTAAGTGATCCCATAAACTAATCTTATTTTGGTCGCATTGATCACCCCATCACTCATCCTATCATGCTGCGGTGGAAAATCAAACGAGTTAGTAGTGTATATGTGTTACAATTTGGTTTTACAATTGGTACCCATTATTGACACTCGTGTGAGGAACCTGAGACTTGTGGTTAACAATCCCCCATTTGTGATGAGAACAAGCCAAAAATATTTTCTTTTGTTTTTAGTATGTTTAGTTGTGATTAATGGTAGTTGTTTAATTTAGTATTTTGTTTTTACTCGAGGACGAGCAAAAAGTTAAGTTTGGGGGTATTTGATGGATGTGTTTTTACACATCAATATTGGATACATTCGGTCTTATCTTGGAGCGAATCTTCGGGTATTTTAGTGTTTTAATGGCTGTTTTGAGTGTCTTTGAGTACAGGGAAAAATGGAGAAATTGTGGCTGAAAAGCAGATAAAGGACCTGAGGGGAATTTCGAAAAAACTCAGGCGAAGGACTATACAGGAATTAAGGAAGAAAAAGAAGACTTCTGAGGAAAATCAAAGGGTGCGCACGCCCCCTCATATAGGGGTGCGCACGCCCCCTCATATAGGGGTGCGCACGCCCTCGTTGATCAGAAGGTGGAGTTTATCAAGTCAGAAAGGGTGCGCACACCCCATCCGTCTGAGTGCGCGCGCCCCCGTGGATCAGAAGCTTAGATTGGTGTAATTGAATAGGGTGCGCACGCTCCCTTTCCCGTAGGGCACGCGCCCCCTCCTCCGATGCAGATTTTTGAAGTGTCCTCTTTGGTTTAGGATTTATTTTTTCTTTCCTTATTTTGAGATATCCCACCCTAGTATAAAAGAAACACAGTAGCAGCCATTAGGGGGATTCTTAGGCTTTATTTTTCTCTGGGTTTTTGGAGAACGTGAAACGCAGACGAAGTATTTTCTTTTCATCATTCAAGATCCAGGTTTTATGTTTTTATTTTAGTATTTGTGTTCATTATGTTGAATATGAGTAGCTAAGTTCTTAATTCATGGGTTGGATGTAAAACACTATCTAGTGCTATGTTATAAATATTTTATTCATATTGATTTCATTCTAGTTGTTCAAAGTATTTTAATCAAGTTTTTAGGGTTTCAATGTTTGAACTAGTCATTATTGGCCTTTTTAACAATTTAGGGTTTTAATTCCGCCATTGATTTGGGGATTAAAGCGTAGACCAATGCTTTGAGTAATATATTTATTTGATGCCGTGATAGAAATCAAGTGGGTGTAGGTTCATATGTTCTTTAGAACTTAATAACTGTTTAAATAATTACATGGACTTGATTTGCGAAGCGTGATTAGGTAGAGAGAAAAAGATTGCAATCCGGCCGCCTCACCGTCCCAATCTTTACAAGAAGTGAACGAACCCTGGAATGAATCAATAACTTTATTTTAAAATAACATAGAATGATGATAGTGTGAAATCCAACCCGTGAATCTCGTTAATCTGTTTACATCGTTACTAGTTGATCATTGCTTGTTAATTTAGTATTTAATTTCAGTCTTTAGTTAATAAAATAAAAACAATTAAAAACCCCTTTGGTTACTCTTTTGCACTAATTAAATTCACTTGTTTGTCCAACAAGTCCTTGTGGTTCGACCCTTACATTGGTACAGTGCTACTTCGGTAACTTGTACACTTGCAAGGTTTTATTACTTGGAATTTTATCCATCACATCTTCCAAAATTATCAAGTTATACCCAGTCAATTTTTTTTACTCCCTCTGTTCTAGAAAAATAGTCCTAATTTTGTAGTTATTATTAATAATGATATTTGACCAATAATTAAATTAAATTTACTTTTAATTATTCTAATGACAATTTAAAGTTATTTATATACCATTATAAATACCAATACTAATAATTAGATTGACATTATTTTTTTTTAATAATATCCTTAAATATTTCTCAAAGTTCATTCGTATTAATAAAGTGAAAAAAGTTACTATCTTTCTGGGAGACTGATTATTTACTTCCACCCATGATTTAGTATACAAGTCACGTAGGCAATGCATTATTTTATTCACTTTGCTCACAGTTTCAAATTCATTTGTATTGTTTATTATTTATTTAACCTAAGTTTCAATTATAATATCATATTTTCTCCCTATAAATAAGGGGTTCCTTTCTTCTTATACCCATTCCATAACTCTTCCATTCTTTGCATAACAAACGTAATGGCTCCTTTTTTTCACAAAGGTTCTTGATCTTGATTCTGGTAATGTGAATCAAGCTGTGAAAGTCAGGCTCATACGTTGTTACACTTTGCATGTTGGTGAAGATACTAATGATGTCTATAGCTTAGAATGTGTTCTTCATGATTCTGAGGCATGTCAATATTTTTATTTTCTTTCCATTGTATATCAAAATCTATACTTATCACTTACTCATTATTTTGCTTGCATTGATAATAACATTTACATTATATCTTCTTAACAATTTTAGGGTTCAAGGATTCATGCATCCATCAAGAAGGTGTTCATTCCTCGCTTTCAAAACATTTTAAAGGAGGAACATCTTTATGCTATTAATAACTTTCTCCTACAAAGGAATAACTTGACGTTAAAAACATCAATTTACGATTTCAAGATGGTTTTTATTCCCAAAACTCACCTTGCTGAAGTGTTTGATGAGGCTTTCCCACGTCATGTATTTGATTTCAAGTTATATGATGATATGACCAAATGGGAGAATCTGGAAGAGGATGTCCTAATTGGTATGTGTATATTATTTTATTTAACTTTCATAAACATTATGTAATATGTACAAAATTTATGAGACATGGGCATTTTTTTTCCTAGATGTCATAGGTAGACTTGCATCCCGGGGCACAATTCAGAGGCGTGAAGTGAGGGGAAAGGAAACTGAAATGCTAGATATCACCCTCACAAATCATCAGTAAGATTTTAAACTTTACTATTGACTTTGTGTATCCAAATGACTGTGATCATTTTTTTTTCCAGGGGCAATGAAATTGGTTGCACTTTATGGGGGTGACTATGCACAACAACTTCTTTCTCATGTTGACACAAACCAAGGACCAGTTGTAGTTATAATGCAAATGTGTCGTGTGAGAAAATTTCGTGGTAAAATACGTGTGTCGAACACATTTAAGGTTTCAAGGGTTATGTTTGCTTCTAATGTGCAAGAAATTGGAGAGTTTCAATCAGGGTAAGTATCAATATACTTTTTTTCTCTTTAAAATTCAGCTTCAATTAATTTTTTTTCTTTATATAGACTGGTAGTTGGAGGATTTGGTGAAATTGCTGTTACCAATGTTGTACGTCCCCCTGTCATAAAAATTCGTGAGGAACTTGAAATGGCAAGGGAAAAGATCATCTCAGTTAACTTTTTGATAAGAGTTCATCAGGTAAATATGAACCAAATTTATAAATGAAGTAACTTTACAATAATGTAATAATGTTTGTTCATTTGTTTACTTATATGTGCAGATCGATCAATACAGGCTTTTAGCTCAAGTTGTTGGTATTAAACCTATGATGGGCTGGAATTATGTATCTTGCAAGAAATGTTTCAAAAAAACACCACATGCTGGTGCATGTTTCTATTGTGTTAATTGTAATTTTAAAAGTAATCATAAATAGAATAGCTTTGTGGATTAGAAATATATTTATCATAAACAAGTTTCTAAAATGTGTATAAATTATTTTTTTATTTGTAATTATTAAAATATTTACAATATATTCTGCCCATGGATACTTATTTAAATATCTCAATTGAAAAAAAAAAAGAAAAATCGTCGTGCATCGCGGGAGTAACACTAGTTAAAGAAAAAGTTTTGTGAGAATATATGAAATTAATCTGAAGTTCATTGAGGTCTTCTAGAATAATGGTCCCAAAGTTTAATAACCGGTCGTGGCCAGATGCTGCGTTGGAAACTCAAATGTTGGGCAACTTTTCAAATGTAGAAAGAGCAATTATTTCCCCCCATCTCTCGCTGAACTCTCTCTCTTTTCGCCGACGTGAGTGTGAGACGCCGGAACCCTAATTTCGGTGAGCATTTGATATAGTTGTATCACTCAAACACAATTCCGACGCCGATGGGACCTTAGGACAATTCATCGGAATCGCGTGAGAGGTATGATTTTCTGTATACTATCATCAATCTCTGTTTTCGAATCAAAAACTTTGTTTATGCTTGATTTCGATGGTTGATTGTTCTCATCTACCCTGGGCACGTGATTAGCTATACTGCAGTCTGCATACTAACTTTTGCTTTCCATTTTTCAGCTGTAAACATCGATTGAAACTTCCCTTGGACGAGAAGACGCCCAAATATAGGATGATTGATAGTGAACTTTGTTCAGTTGTTCGCGTTCGAGTACTGGAATTTCTCATTCTATCTGCTCAAGTAATGATCTCAAAACTTCATAGTGCAAATTTTGGTTTCCAAGTGTTCGCATTTTGTTTACTGTTCTTTTTTCATAATAATTGATTTTGCTATGCAGCAATTGGAAGCTCCTCCGATCGTCAAATACGCAGCATTATCGATCTTCTCAGACCGATTCTACCGGGCTCTCCCAGGGTAATCATTTTTTATTTTTATCACCTCTCCATTACAAAATGAAGAAAAGAATTAGTTTTAGCTTTAATTCCATTTTTTTTTAATTGGTAGTTGGTTACTGGTGCATATGCATGTATTCGTTATGTCTCGATTTATTGATGTTTCTTTTGAATGTTGATAGTTTAGTCATTATAAACTTGAAAATGGCCCAGACAAGCTCATCTCAAAGATATCAATATTGAAACATTTTCATATCATAGCAAGTCACTGACAGCTACTTGCGGTTGCATCTACATTTGTACCGCATCTCATAATACTGGTCTTTACCCCATAGGGACAGAAATTAGTTTCCCAAATCCTTGTATTTCGAGTCTACTCGGTGGTAATACTCGATGGCGTTTTTGGATCTCATAAGTATTTAGTAACTGAAGGTTAATCAAGTTCCTTTTCTCAGTATATCGAGACACTTTTTAAATCCATCTCAACTCGACTCATGCGAAAATAGATGCTAGCAAAATCAACGCCACTAGACATTAAAAGTAAAGACAGTCCTGATGTAGCAAAATCATTGCCACCAGACCCTGCAGAAGCTCTTTAGTGGGTTTATTGTGATCGAGTTTCAATGAAGGGTGGGGAAACACAATAAAGGCAAATGACTCCAGTTGATTTCTTTTTGTCCCAGCCAATTGAGGTCTTGATTCCAAAGCATGTCTTACTTGTGTTTCCTTTTGCTTTTCTGTCCACTTTCTATCACAAGCATTTCTGAGTCTCTTTAAATCGACTCTACGTCCCCTGTTACTCTTATTCCCAGCTCGGCATGGATTTCTTAGCCAATCACAAAGGCATCTAGGGAGCCTGTTCTATCTAGAGGAAAGCTTCAACCGTCTATCGCTGCTTATACCTGATCTGGCTTAGCTACGTTAAATGTGTTGAATAGCTGCTTTCTGCTAGCCTTTATTTTTGGATCATTTTCTTATTTGAGACTTGGAAATGATAGAGGCCCAAAAATGAGTGTACGGGCTTATGTGATGCCCCACCTAGCCTTACTTGGCGATGGAATCTCATTACCCCCTTAAACAAACCCACAGCTAATAAAAGAACTCAATTTGACGGTAATTCAATTCTGTACGGTAACCAGAGAGTTCACTATGGCTACCTATAACTGCCACTAGTTCCAAATGGTAGATCCTTCAGTCTACTTGCCTAAAAGATTACACATGCACAAGCATTAATACGAGTAACTAGTCATAGATGGCCCTATTTCCAAATGATTATGTTGGTGGTGTAGGTGTTGCTAGGAATCCAATAAGAGCCAAATTTTGACACACATAATTTAAAAAAATCAAAGTATTCAATTATTGTGGCACGTTTTACTTCGAGGACTCATTTCTTCAAGAAAAATCCCACAAGTTTCTTAAAAAAGAAGTTTTGTTCAAGCTGTCCAGCTTCAAATATTAAGACTCTCCCTGCTTTTGCTTCGACATACAAATCCATTTAAACTACCTTTCCTCCATATTTTTCTTACATTTACCCTCCATAGGTTGGCACATAACAATTCTTTAATGTTCTCAATCATGTTTAAGTATAAGGCCTGATGGAAGATTATCTTTGTGGTCCATCATGAAGCTAAGTACTCCCTCCGTCATATAATAATTGTCACACTTTCCCTTTTGGTCTTTCCCGAAATAAATGTCGCATTCTGAATAAGGAAAGTGTCTTGGTGTAATTTTACCACTGTGCAAGCAATGTGCAAGCATGTAAAACACATTACTTATAGACGTTGACAAGTCAAACGCGACATTTATTATGGGATGGAGGGAGTAGCTAATAGAGAGTGACGTGAAGATGTCATTTGGTTTATTTAAGGAGTGCCATTCACCATTCATGTTAGGTATATAACCATTATAAGTGCATGTACAGATTTAAACAGAGCAATGCCATGGAACACTGGCTTCTACAACCCATAAGAGAAAGCAATCTGCAGCTATTTGCTCTTAGTTCGATATGGATCTCGAGCAAAGTAAGTAATCATGCTTTAATGGTCGATCTCCTTTGCATTGCTTCTTTTCTTTGCCCTAATGGTTATAGACTCAATGTTTTGGAGTTGCAGATGCATGAGTCTCATCCCCTATCAGTCAGAAAATTAAAACATTTGGGGGACAAGATAATTCAGGAGCAACATTTTACGACTAGGGATTTTGTGGAAGCGGTAAGTTGCATCTGCTGATACAACAGTTACAAGAACCATGAATCTTATTTTCTTGATGTAATGGTAATTGGTGATGATTTATGCAGGAGGTAATTGTTATGCAGGTAAATCTTTTAGGACCTATATTTATGATATATTTGAAAACGACCAAAGTAGCAACTTCTTAATGTGATGGTTTCAACTCACACATTAAGTTCTCCCACTGAAGGTCTTGAATTTTGAGGTTGGCACGTCAAATATTGCCTTTAACTTCCTTGAACAGCTTCTTATGCAGCTGAAGTGAGTTTCTATATTCTACTCCCTGTCCCGGAATAAACGTCCTACTTTCCATTTTGGTTTGTCCCAAAATAAATGCCGTCTTACTAAAAATAGGGTATGAAGTTTGGTGATCTTCCTATACTACCCATTCTAATAGGCACAAGCATTGCAATGCCATAGGAGACGTGTCACTCTACCCATATGAATAGATTGGGGAAATTAAGGAAACACAACTAAAAACTTAAAAACATTGACTTGTCAACTATGACATTTATTCCGGGACAGAGGGAGTAATTAAAGTTTCAACTTTTTTATTAATAATATATATCTACGCCCTCCGCCCCACCACAAGTGAAACTTCTTTCCCTTTCGGTCCGTCCCACCATAAGTGGGACTGCCCAAAATGGTAGGCATTTTATGATTTTTCATTAGTGGGACCCACTTGTCATACTCACAACAATCCACTTACTATTCCTACCAATCATTCTTTCTCATACTTTATTTTCATACTCACCCAACCCCTCCTTCTCTATTAATATTCTACTGTTTTGTCGTGATCTCCTTGCTTAAAAGGTTAGTCTCACTTGTGGTGCGATGGAGGGAGTATATATTAGAGGTGATTCTCTGTCTAACAAATGGGCTCATGTGTTCCATCTTGTGTCTCTGGGAGTTCAGGGGAGTTGCAAAAGTTGGAGAGCACATTAACTTTGAAGCATGCATGGATATTATGGATCTTCTTTATGAGGAAGAGGAGACATCAATCCTGTACAGTTCTCCCTGTTCTCTGGCTGCTTCCATCCTGGCACGTTCCTTGTACTTTCTTGATTCAAACGAAAACTTATCCAGAAAATGCTTATAGTTTTTGTCATTCATATGTTCTAAGAGTTTTTGGTTTTTGCAGGTGGCTTCATATGTTATCACAGTTCCCAAACAGAAGTGGGAGTTCCCTCTTCTTCCTTGGGGTAAGATTCCAGTCTCATCTAGCTGTTTTGACTACTTCTAGATAAATCAAAGAATTCATATCTTCGAGTTCCTATGACGTAAAGTGTCAAAAATTCATATTGATAGGCTTCATACTTCTATAGTTGAACCGATAAGATGTTTCCACAATTTTCTTCTATACTCCATATTAACCTAACGTGAACGAACTACCAATGTAATTTGTCACTTGTGTCTACAAAATTTAATCCACTTTCATTTGGTTATAACTTACAGGATGATATATTACTTCACATGTTATAGTATGGTCATCTATAGGATAGACAAACTTTTAAGCCTATCATTAGGGTGTCTTGCTAGATTATCTTAAAGTCTGATCATCATCATACCTCTCTAGTTAGGGTATTCTTATTATTGTTTTATTTACTTCTTGATCCATAGTTCTTATCCCGCTCCTCTTTTCCTTTCTTGGTTTATTTGGAAGTCTAAGACTCCTTTTATTATTAGGACCTTTAACTGGACTTTGGTGCTTAGTAGGTTCAACACTTAGCCTCATTTGTTTTTCCATTCAGAGCCACTTAATGGGGTGAATGTCTGCATCGGTCAGACCTTAATGCATTAAGTCTTTTTTTTTTTTTTTTTTTTTTCAGATTCAGATCTAAAAGCATCTGAATTGCCTCTTAATGTTCAGACCTAAAATGAAGTCTGATTTGCCTTTAAATTGATTTTTTTTCAATTTATATTTTTTCTTAAACTCATAATTCTAAAGATATTCAACTAAAACACTATATAAACAACTATTCACGTCATTTTTCAACTTCATTCAATGTCGTAATCCAAAATTCAGATGTGTATTCAGACGAATAATCAAACAGTTTGAATAATTCAGAAATCAGCTTTCAGACGCTGCCTCTTATCAATTCAGATATGCATTCAGATTTCAGGACTTAACACTTAAAAAAAACAAACGGCACCTTATTTCATATTGCGGATTTGCATGCCCTAAGTGTATTTTGATGAATTGGTGTCTGAAATGTAAGTTTTCTGCTGTTATGCTTCATTCGTGACTATATCTTCATCCATTGTAGCTGTATATACTCGTTATCATTGGAAACTGTTGTTTGAGGTGGGTGGGTGAAATGTGATTCCAGATTAAGTGGGCTCGGTTCTTCATATGCAGTTCCGTGGTTTGAGAGGAAGAGAATGCGGCTATTTAATGGGATTATGGGAGTATGGGGTATTTTCTATATTTTGGTGTATTTGGATGGAGGAAAAAGTCTGGATAATAAAAAATCAGCCTTGGCACGTTTTGTGGGAGAAAGTGGTTTCTTTAGTATCTCTATAGGCTCAGGTGCTTTGCAAATGTTTTAGATAAGATTCTTGTATCTTTAGATTGCATATTTTTCTCCTTCCTAATAAAAGTTGTTTTTTGTTTTAAAAAGGGAACATATGGTAATTACAACATGAACATCAACAATAAAAACTTAGTTTCGAAATGATTTGGGGGTCGACATGAATCCTCAAAAGGACTAAGAACTAGTCATTGAATATGTGAGAAACAATGAAAAAGTGAGGAAATAGTAAAATGAAATAAAAATGAAAATTTAAAGTAAGAAATAAGTATGAAGAAAATCAAGAGAAACACATATTTGAAAAGAGACGAAAGAGTGAAAAAAGAATAAAATAATAATAATAAATAGGAACGTGAATAGAAATAAATAAATAAATAAATAAATAAAAAGAATAATATAAACAAATAAATTTAATTCCTCCACTCCGCCTTCTGCAATGCCATATTTGGACCGAGAAGGCCTCACGTCATTGCCAGAGGTTATAACTTCATTGTGGTGTTTCGAGTTTTTAAGTTGTTGCTCCCTTTAATCTAGGGCATCATGAAGGGGGGGGGGGGGGATAGTTGGATCATCCTATGCCCATTAACGGAATAGTCTGGGTGCTTGGTTTAAGTGCGAGGGAAAACCTCACCTTTTGAGCTAGCTTTGTAAGTAGAGAACATCCAATATAACTCAACACTGGTATCATTGCTCTTGGTTATAAATGTGATGGAAAACCTCACCTTTTCAGCTATAGTGTTTTGGGGTTAAATAAGAAGGCCCTTATCAGTCATAGCTTTTGGGCATTGCCAATTTCTCGAGTAATTAGGAACGATAATCCTATTATACGGATTAGAGTTGAATTTTTGAGCATCAATTTCTTGATAATATGATTTCTATTTCTCCTGCACAAAGGTATTTTGTATCCTTTTTCTGGGGGGAGAATCGTAACTATTGGGGTCAAGAAGGCACAATATCACCCAATACTGGAAAGAGTAATAAATGTAGCCGCATATGTCAATAGAACCTCATTAAAAGACATGATGGTTTTAGATAACTTTCATTTTTTTCCTTTTAAATACTATTAAATAATTCTGACTTATTCACACATTTATTATTGTCCCTTAACATCACTGGCTCTGGCTGTACAATTTTGACTGGTGACCACTCTCTTCACATTCTTGTCACAGTGCAATACTACAGTCATATGGGTAGAGGAACACCGACTATGGCATTGCAATGCTTGTGCTTATTAGAGTGGGTAGTATAAGAACATCACCAAACTTCATACCCTATTTTTAGTTAGACGACATTTATTTTGAGACAAATGAAAACGGAAAGCAGGACATTTGTTCCAGGACTTAGGGAGTATGTCACATTCTTTATCATTCATACAGTCATCTTCCTTTGTCTACGGTGCTCGAAAGAAGAGTTGTTCTTTCTGCACAAAATATAAAAGAGACATGTTCATGATTGACTCCGATGCACGTGTGCGGAAAGGGAAAATCTGCATTTGTCTTTTTCTTTTTAAATATTTTTTAATCTGAACCAATAGTATCCAATTACAGTAGTAGTGAACGACTAATCTGATTCGAGCCCAGTAGGACCACAAGGGTAGCAAAGCTCTTGCGACCAAATTTTTACATAACTGCAATTCGAGACCTTTGGTCAAGCTAGATAAACCCCCTTATCACTTAATCTATTAAAACAATTATAAAACCCTTCTCTACTTCAATTTGGAACAGTACATATAATTCCTTACCAACACCTTATGACCCACGTGTTTATGCTCGCTTTACTTTTAGTTGATATTTCTGACCTTTAGTCTGACATTTAAGCTGAGGATTAAGTAAAAGGCAGGCACTCTAGGGCAAATTAACCAACACCCCCATTCTTCTTGTTCATCTTGAAATCATCATTTATTATGGTACATATTGGCTACTACAGTCGGATGAATTCATAATGTCAATTTCACTTGGATATAGGGGAAGCTGAATGATGTAGTAGCAGTGAACAAGCCGTGTAGCAAATATTGTTGCCTAAAGAGCTATAGGGAGAGGTTAAATAAGTTGGGATTAAATTGGGACGGAGAGAGTATTACGAAAACTTAAAAATGAACACTCGTACTTGATTAGATTCGGCCGTCTTGCTTGACTGCGTAGAGTTTGGAATTTTATTTGTTGACAGATAGTCCTTCATGTTGTATATGTACATTATTGCATTAAACAGTCATAGTTTGTGTAAATTATTTGGTGTAGGGTCTCACAGATGGGTACTTGCATAAAGTTTTAATCTTTTAGCTGGAAACTAGAATCAACAATACTGTATATGTATACATATTATGAATATAGTTTTTGTAAATGATTACTCCCTCTGTCCCATTTTAAACTTCAAAAAATGGTTGAGTACAAAAATTACGAAAAAAGGTGAAAAAAGTGTTGTGTTGTGAGTGTAGATGGTTTGGTGGGAGAGAGAAAGTGGCGTAGCGAATAGTGAGTGGATAATTGTTGTGAGTATGACATGTGTGGTCCACAAATAAAAAGTATAAAAAAAACTTTCGTTTTTAAGTTTTGAAGTTTAAAATGAGACAACTAAAATGAAATTTTTTGAAATTTAAAATGAGACGGAGAGAGTCTACATTAAATGCTTTTAATGCTTTTTAAAGATAAAACATGTTTATACCTTCATAAAATTGCTTTAATATTTATTTTTTTAAAAAATAGAAACATGACATATTTTTGAGATGGAGGGAGTATTTATGTGTGTCTAATTCCTACTTTGATTGGAAGATATGTTTTTGGGCAAAATCTGAAATAAGAATGCAATGAGTTCTCAAAAAATTGAATTTGACCAAATTGTTAGTCATTTTTGTACTTTATCAATAATGTGTGATTCTATTGCGTTTCTTCTATAGTTTGACTTTTTGAGTGAAATGAGCTGTTTTGCCAAAACGACAGCCTGTAAACATAAATGCTTTGCATAGCAATGATATGTGTAATCATTCGACCATTGTTTCATGCATTCCTTAAATTATACTCCCCCTCCCAAAACAACCCGCACCTTTTTTGAAATGCACGGGAATTAATAAAATGTGGAAAAAAAGTGGGTGGTGTGAGTGAGAAGGAGAGAGAAAGTGGGGTAGAGAATAGTAAGTGGATAGTTGTTGTGAGTGGAGAGGAGAGAGAAGTAGTGGGAATCTTTTCCATTTTGGGAAAGTGTGACTTACCAATGGGACACCCAAAAAGGAAATATGTGCAAGGTGTTTTGGGACGGGACGGAGAGAGTAGTATACGGATTTGTTATTATCCATTTGATGTCTTATGTGCGTATACTTCTTCCGTCCCAAAATGATTTTCATATCTTTTTCGCTGTAATTGTGAAGGAACTTTGAGTAATAATTTTAAGTTGATTTAATTGTCTTAATGAAAATCTAAAACTTCTAATTGATAGACCATCAAACAATACTATCAATAGCAAGTTTTAGATTTTTATTAAGACAATTAAATCAACCTAAAATTATTGCTTAAAGTTCTTTCACAATAACATCGAAAAAAATTTAAAGATTATTTTGGGACGGATAGAGTAGATTTCTACACCTGCTCTACTCATTAGCTGCATTCTTGTTTGTTTGTTTGTTTATTTATTTAGTGTTCTTTCTTTTTGTTCCTATTACATTCACTTCCATCCAAAATAAAAAAATAAAAAAAAATGCATAAATAGGTATTTGCTGGAACCCAATTGTTGGGATTGGGTAGGGCATGATTTGGATATGGATGTGCTCTGCAAGGAGTTTTCTCCCCACCTCTTGACAATGGTCTATGATCAGTTTGGTGTACGTGGAGCTCATACCATGTCAGATTAATATCAACTATTGATTTTAAAAGTGAAAAAACGTGGTAAAATTTGAACTGCTCGTAAGATAAGATCGTTGTTGCTTGCAGGAGCGGTTCTGGGTCCATGATCCTATACCATATCAAGGAGCTCGAGCTCTAGTGATATTCTTTTAGTGTCTAACCGGAATAGTAGGGAATTAATTTCCGTTCGGAGAAACTACTATCTTGTTGAAGTTGATTTTTTTAAATCCTAGAATAGTCTATTTCATAGCATAACAATGTAGGTAATAGGCGAAGTTCATGTCCTTCTCATTTACCTTTATTAATAATAAAAGTTATTATTGTTATAAAAATGAAAATAATACTAACAATAGTTAAGAGTAAAGATCATATCATAGGCAAAAAAAAAAAAAAAAAAAAAAAAAAAAAAAAAGATCATATCAGGCAAATTGGTAGGGTTTACTCGGTTCACTAGATAATGGACCAGGTCTAATAACTGGTATTTTGCCTTGCTCCTTCTTCTATCCTACTCGCAGTGGTCACAGCGATAAACTATGAAAATTGCACTCCCTCTAGTCCGTAAATGATTGTTTAATTGTAATTTCGAGATACATTTAAGAATTATGTGATTGAAACACTTTTAGTCGCATAGGTACATAACAAATCTTTTCTCCCGACTGTAAAATGAACATTCTTTAGTAATAAAGTCAGTTAAAAAATGAACATTTATTTTGTTACAAGAATACTCCCTCCGTCCCATTTCAAATTGTAAATACTAGGTTGGCACGGGGATTAAGGGAAAAAGTGAAAAAGGTGATGTGTTGTGAGTGTTGATAGTTGAGTGGGAGAGAGAAAGTGGGGTAGAGAATAGTTAGTGGGTTAGTGGATGTGAGTGTGCAAGTGGGTTAAAACTTGCCATTTTTGGATTTTGCAATTTTAGTTGGGACACCCTTTTTGGCAACTTTTGCAATTTGAAATGAGACGGAGGGAGTAATTCTTTGAAAGATCGATTAGGTAGGTTCCTGTTGGGCCACGTAGGCAAGCAATGGCGTTAGCTTAAAGAGTTACAAATGCTTATTCAATATGATTCTTTTCATATTATTTTTTATTTTTTCGAATTTAAAAATAAATAAATATTATAAATGAAATGATTATTGTTGTGTACTTACTACTACGTATTGTTTTTGTGGATGTAGTGAAATTTGTAACATCATGCAAAGAAGAGGAGATTGTGGAAATTGTTACACACATTTTAGACCATGTTCTTAAACCTTCTCCTTTTCATTAGAGGAATAATACTTGCAAAAGTAGAATATCTGAATCCATGAACGAAAGGGGAATGTTTTTTTTTTTTTTTTTTTTACATTTGTAAAGTACTAATGACAAAGTCTACTTTTTCTAAGACAAGTAAACGTGAGTTGGGTCCAAAAAAAAGTCATGAACTCCCATAATATGATCTGTAAAGCATTGCCTATTACAAGGCCGTACAAAGTTGTCACTAAGCACAGACGGACCGGACCCATAACCGCGCCTCAGCACCATCGGATGCGTTGCGCAGTTTGGATTTCGTTTCAGTCTTTTAATAGCTTGGATTTCGTTTCGGTCTTTTTTTTTAACAGATGATAATCTCTCTGTCCCGGAAAGTAGTTCAATTTATTCATAGTTAGTTTAAATGATGGAACAATAATTTGTGTCACTTTTAGTTGTCCTAATGAAAATCTAAAATTTGTTATTGATACACTATTAGAAATATTATGAAACCACATTGTAGTTGTAACAATTTTAAATCCTCATCTTTCAAATGTACAAGTAACCAAATTTTGAAACCAATTGAATGTAATTTATGACTTCAATTTGAGCATATCGAGCAAAAGGGTAAATATTAACTCAAATAAAATCTCACAAAACTTGGCTCACAAAATGATGTGTTAAGATTTTATTGGTGCTTTTAATTAGAGTGTGGCGGGTCTAAAATCGATGCAACAAATAAAATATCGTCACCTCATTTTGTATCCACTATTTTGTAGACTTTTTTTGTGTTCCTAACATTGCACCGAGCAAAAATGATACACACTTCAAATTTGAACAAAGATTTCAGATTCTATTCGCATCATTTCACTGGCACTTAAGGATTGTTTATTTCCATGGAGGAGTTGGGGAAGATTACAATATGTTTAGGTTAAATTTGCCCAAAAAACAGGCTGGCTATATTATGACCTATCCCTAATTCTCTAATTCCTCCTATTTTAGGATGACTAAATACTTGTTTGGTCTCAAAATAACTGCAACTTTGAAAGGTAGAAAATGCAAACTTGGGTTGTATCCATTAGAGGATGCTTGAGATGGGGCAATCTCCTTTTGTCTAACTTAAGATGGCTACTATTAGTTTAGATGAATGAAATTAGGATGATAGCCATAACAAAATGGATAATCCTAACAAAATTGTGAGATGTTCTACCCTTCTCATGGAGTTATTATATTAAAGTAAGTCTATTTGAATCCAATCTATTCTACTTTGGAATATTTGACTTTTTTAAGTAGGGATGTGTAGACACCCTTCACAAAAGTGACATTTTAGATATTTTCGAGTGCGGTTTGAGATTCTATTTTTATTTTAAAGAAGGGAAAATGAAAAGTTAAGGTTCAAAGTTTAGCGAGAGTGTGCCAATCGGGGTCTGATATTTTATTTTATCAATTTAGAGCTAAAGATACTAACGTTAGTCAATATATTTATTCATTGGATAAAATTACTAACAAAACCTAGTTTTTTTCCGACAAATTTACCTACTTATTTCATTAAGAAAGTCGGCTCAGGGCCAATAAAGTGTTGATACATATTTCTAGCATAATTAGCATTTAAATGCGCAAAATTAACAACTTTCCTATCTACTTTAATAATATTAAACCTATTACAATGATTCGATAAAAGAGTGATGTCTGAAATGATAGCTTCAAGATTGAAATCCCGGTTGGTTGGATGTTTGATGTAGTCTCGGGCTTGTTTCGAATCAGTAAGGACGATGATGTCAGTGTGGTTGTTGAAGACTGCCGATTCTAGACCTTTCCATATGGCAAGGATTTCGGTCTGCAAGGGGGTGGTAGTCTTACATGATATGCTTCCGGTTCCTAGTCGTCCGTCTTTTGGGTCCCATAACTCCCACCCTAGGCCTGCCCATCTTGCGTTCTTCTTCCATGATCCATCAGCGATCAGAATTTGTGAAGTACCAATACTTGAGTTTTTTAGATATTCCTCAAGTGTCTTTTCATTCAATGAATCAAGACTCGGGTTTGTTTTAGAAGGTGGTAGAGGGTTTTGAAATTGTTTGGTTGAGATTTTGGAGGTCTTGTTGTTTTTGATTTTTTGAAGGTTTATGGAGGCTAAATTTAGAATGGTATCAATAGATGGGTTTGCAAAGTTAAAAACAATGTCATTCCTATTTTTCCAGATTTCCCAAAAAGCTAAGATAGTGAAACAGATGTCATCTTCAGCGGGTTGGATTAAGATCCAAGAATAAAACCAAGAGAGTAAGGAATGATTGGAAATATGGGTCGGAGAAGAAGGAATTTTTGTTTGTGATTGGTTCCAAGTGATTTGAGCTAGAGGACAAGAAAGAAAAAGATGAATTTCATTTTCTTCAAAAGATCCGCACCGGTTGCAAACTGAAAGATTGGTACATTTCCTATGTGCTAGTGATTTTTGTGTGGGGAGGATATGGGATAATGCTCTCCAAGCAAAAAAATTGATTTTCGGTTCTAAAGGGAGCTTCTAGAGAGTTTTCCAAACTTTGGGAAAGTTGTTATTTGATATGTTCCGGATGAGTTGTTCAGTGTCTTTGTGCTTTGATAAAGAAACAAAGTACCCGGATTTAACAGAGTGGGTACCATTATTTGAGAGCTTCCATAAGAGTTTGTCTTCCCCAGATCTGGGAATGTGAATTCATAGGATAGAATCAGCGATATGAGGTGGGAATAAGGATTTAATCAAAGGGGTTTTCCATAATTTTGTCACAGGATGGATGAGATCAGAGACAAGGAGGTTAGGAAGGCTATTCACAAGGTTATTAGAGGGGCGGTAGAAGGGGTTGATGGGAATCCAAGAGTCTGAGAAGGCCTGGATTTTGTTTACATTTCTGACAGTCCAAATTAATTTGGAGGAGAGAAGATCTTTTCCCCACGAAATGCTTCTCCAGCACCAAAAGGCTTTGCTGGATATGCTCGAATCTATGAAATCTCTTCTAGGAAAGTATTTGGCTTTGAGGGTAGAGCTGATTAGGGAATTTGGTTGGGTAAATATTCTCCAACAGTCTTAGCCAGGCATGCCTGATTGAAAGCTCCCATGTGTCTCAGTCCTAGACCTCCTAGATTTTTAGGGAGGGAGAGTTTGTTCCACGTCATCCAGTGTATCCCAGAAGATTTATCAAGACCAAACCAAAGAAAACGGTTGAATATACGGTGTAGTTCTTTAATGAGATAAATGGGGAATTTGAATACGTACATAGAATATCCAGGAATGGTGGCAAAGACATGTTTAATCAAAGTAGCTCGTCCTGCTAGCGAAAGAAATTTTCCATGCCACCCTTGCAGTTTGGAGTGAACTTTGGATATGATTTCTTGGAAGATATGTTTTTTCTTTCCATAGAACATTTGCTTAATGCCAAGGTATTTTCCATCTAAACCAGAGTTTTGGATAGAAAGTATATTCAGGATTTGGCTTTAAGTTCAGAGCTGGATGATGATGAAAAATAAAGGTCACTTTCTGGAAGTTAATTTTCTCACCAGCTTGGGCACTAAACGAATCTAGAGTCCATTTTAGAAAAAAACAAGCATTGGGATTAAGTTTAAAAGATACAAGACAGTCATCCGCAAAAAGAAGGTGGTTGATGGGTACGCACTCACGCACAAGCACACACAAATCTAGTTTTCTTACGTGGTGGAAATCGAAATGTAAAGGTGGAGGCAGGGGTGAAGTTTGCAGTCGGAGGAGAGGAGAAAATGGAAAAGACGCTGGAAATAAGTGTGGTTGGCGGGAAAATTTGGAATGAGGTGACTGGAAATAGGTGTGGATGACGGGAAGAGGGGATCAGGGGAAAGAGGCGGGCGGGAAAGACCAGGGAATGGTGGGTTTGGCCGGTGGTGGGTGGGGTTGCCAAAAACAAAAGTCATTTATTAGATTTGAGTTAACTTCATTGATGGACCCGTTAAATTTTCTATTGGTATCACTCACGTGCTTATCATGTGACCGAAATAACCTCACTTAGGTCACTTAGGTCATACGTGCGAGGCATGTGTGATTTAACTAGGTTTTGTTTGCAATTTTGTTAACAATCCCTACCTGACTAACATTGATAGCTTTAGACCCTAATTGATAAAACTAGATTATCAGGCCTCAACTCATTTGTCATTAGAAGAAAGGGACCGATAGTATTATATGAAAATTTTAAAAAGTGAACATTACATCGTTATATATAAATGAGAATAATATATAATATTAGTGATTAATAAAAAAAACTCTTGAAAATACATATATTTTATGCGGGTTAGATTTTAAGATAATTCCACATTAGTTCAAGTTAATATCAATTATAAATTTTATCATAAATAAACATAATAAAACTTTATCCGTACGTTTCAGCAGTCACTTCTCACAATTGCAATTGTTCAATTTCATAGTTAATGGATCAATGCGTCTACTACGGATTTCGAACGGCTCCACCCCGGTCCACCCAATGGTGGAGATTAGAGCCACCTCATTTTTTTTTTGTTCGACGGATGAGATGTGTCCGAGCTCAGTAGGACCACAAAAAATTGAAATCATTTTAGCCGCACAGATGATGAGCTCGCCTATATGGCCTTGATCGAAGCCGTTTGGTGAAGGGATTGAGCTAATTTGGGTGGTGCGGTTCCGGGTACGTCTACTACAGCTAGTGTCATTACATCAAAGCACATAATTCTACAAGAACCAAAACAACCCCACCCAAACTTGAGCTCCTTTGTGCTTATCTGTTCATTATTCCACTCAACAACCTCTTAATCTTTTATCTTCAACCTAATGGAAATGTTAGGTATCAACCATTTTCCTAATCCACTCTTAACAAAGGGATCAACAATTATTTGGTTTGTTGAATTACATCTATTATCCAAATTCACAATTCTTTCTATTATTATCTTATTTTTTATATATAGTATTTTGTGGTTCTAAAAATATCATAGAAGCTAATTAGATTATCCATTACATTAATTAATCTAAATTATTTTGACACTTTTCAATGATTAGTTGTTGACTTACATTATTCATGTTGGTCGACTTAATATATTATGTGTCTTAAACAATTATTGAAAAAATATTGTCCTTGTGAAAGAGAATATAATTATTTTAAGTAAATGTTGTTGTTATTAGAGATACTTCCCTTTCCTTATAAAATAAGTTTGCAATTGACTTGTCATTTTTTTTTTAAAAAAATATATTTATTTATTTTTACAATAATTATACAATGTGCATTAAATTTGGAGATGTGAGACTTTTTGTAAACGAATTAAAAAGGTGGGTGCAAATTATGGGGTAAAAGAAATACTTTTAATTATTTTCAAAATGCTTGTTTAATTACTGGACAATAATCTTAAAATAAAGTTTCATAAATAGGGTTGGGAAGTTTCAAAAGTAGGGTGGAGAAGCTTCTTGAATTCTCATATACCCAGAATGAGAATGTTTATCATTTTTTGTTGTCAGATATCAAGTTTGTCTTCTCATTTACTTTAAAGAAGACATTTTTTTGTTAAATAAATTTTACTCCTATGTACTTGTTATTTCCTACAATAAAATATTTATTTTTAGAAGAAAATGGATAATTATATTGAGAAAGCGGGAGCAACTATTTCTTACACTGATGCTTAACTTATTTTACTTGTTTGATTATACTAATTATGTCTATAAATTGCACTAGACATGTTATTGACTTATGAGTCTCATGTATTACTACTCCCTCACTCCATCGTTAATAATAAATAGATGCCCATTTTAAAATGACAAATTCTTGGGTAGGACTGCCGCATGGCGTGCGGCGGGTCTGGCCCATGGGCCGACCCGCCCGGCTCCTCCCCCTCTCCCTGAGTGACACGTGTCCTAAAAAAAAAAAAAACCTCATCAACTTTAAAATGCTATATCTTGAGATTTATAACTCAGAAAAAAAAATTAAAAATACTGTTGTGTTCGTCTCGACGAGACGAATAAAACTACATAGATCATGATATGGTTTGATTTTTTTTTTTTAAACATTTTTTTACACATAAAAAAGTTTGAGGTGCTTGCCAGCTGAAATGTAACACTCTGTTCTGATAAAAGTAACACTTTCATCTTCAAAAAGTAACACTTTTTCTACTGTCAAATGTAACATCAATTTTACAAAAAAAAAAAAAAATGGGTTTGCATTTCAATTGTTACTTTCTCAATAAAAATTTATTACATTTCATATATAATGTTACATTAAGGAATATAAACTGTTACAATTGAGAAAAAAATGTTACATTCATTTTTTTATAAAATGTAACATTAGTTTAGTTGTCAATCCTATGTTATTTTCGGAGAAAAAAAATGTTACATTTGAAAAAATGAGTGTTACATTCCTTTATAAAAAGTGTTACATTAATTTAGTTGTCAATCTTTATGTTATCTTTTATCTATTGTAGCAAAATTATGGTACATTTTTTTTTAAAAAAGTGTTACATTTTGAATAAAAAAGTGTTACATTTTGTTATAATAAGTGTTACATTTGAAAAACAAAAATATTACATTTCGTTATAAGAAGTGTTACTTTTGGTGGGAGGAAAAAAGGTTGTGGGGCAAAAAAAAAAAAAAAAAAAAAAAAGGGACATGGTCGGCGCGCCGCATGGGGTGCGGCCGCCGCACCAGAGACCTTCTCTTTTAAAATTAATTTATACAAGATAAAGAGTCAGTTTTCTGAAAAACCTGTTTTACACTAAATATAGTGTAAAACTTATTTTTCATGATTTTTTTTTCTATAAGAGATGAAAAACAAGTTTTACACTAAAGTTAGTGTAAAAAAAATGACTTTTCAAAAGAAACTATGTTTTTAAGTGTTTATTTACCATTTTTACTAATCTCTCTATACTTGCGATTAAATATTTAAAAAAATAAATAATAAGAATATTTATAAATCTATATCATATAACTACATAATTTTTTTTTTTTTTATAATGCATCCTAGAATGGAAGACATTCATTAAAAACCGAAGTGTATTAATTATGCTAATTGGTGTTTAGCCGCCTTTGCCAACTTGAGGTGTGTTCGCTCTTTATTTGATCTTTATTCTCCTAGCGATTGAACAAAAGTTTCTCTTTTTATTTATTTTTATTTTTTTTTCACAATTGCCATAAGTCCTGTGGCGAACACGTCATCGGTCGACGCCCTTGAAGCTCTTGAATTTTAAAATGTGTCAATTTTACAATTTTTAAATTTTTAGAAAATAACATTTTACTGCTAAAAATAATGGATTTATACATTTTGATCCCTTTAATTTTGAGAAAAATATGCATTAAATTATTAATTTGAACCCTTTATATATTAAATTTGTGTACCTCTATTATAATATTTATTCCATAAAACAACTTTGACCCCATTTTCAAAAAAAATTAGCTTCGCCACTGCATAAGTCCCACCTTATACGTCCATTTTTTCTTAAATTTATTTTGGTCTTTTCCTTTTGTCTTTTAGTGAGTCATATCATATTAGCAAGAAAATGGGACCTATAACAAATTATCAAATACAGTAACCTAATCGAAATGGCATCTTTGTTAAAAATTAAAGTGGTCATTATGATTATAATTCTGATTTTTATTTGATTTGATTTGATTCAAAAAGTTGAAAGCAAATTTTGTCGGCAGATTTATTGAGAGTACATGGTATTTCCATAGTCTATACGTAGTTCAGTTGTCTTTGTCTGTATTGCGTGTAAGGATTTATGTTGTCTTATAAATTATAATTATATATTCATATTTTAATGTATTTTGTGACTATGGTCGTTTTTTTTTTGTTTTTATTTTCTCGAAAGAAAGAACTTGCATAGATTACGAACAGTTAGTACATGATTTAAGATGGCTTACCACAAAGTTTGGCAGCTCATCCCAAACATAGATATAGTTATACGATAAAGCCATTCTAGAAACACAATCGGCGGCGTCATTCGAAGCACGGTTGACAAGCGAGACGGCGAAAGTTGTGGTTAACAAGAACAAATTCTTGCACTCTTGTGCAAGGTCCCCAAATTCTGTGATATTAGTACAAGGTCCCCAAATTCTGTGATATTAGGCTGTGAAGACTTGAGAGCTTTAAAGAGATGGCCATTGTCAATTTCAAAGATCATCGTTATTGTTATGTTACTACAGCATGCACCTATAATTTAGTTTAAAAATTTTAGAACGTTTTTGTTATGGGTAAAATTCACATGACGACATCTTCAAGGATAGTGCCATCCTGGCAACTATAGCACTGTAATTAATTAATTTATTTATTTGCTGTGTTATTAATATCTTTTTTTTTTCCAGATAACAGGTATTAAAAACGTGAAGAAAATAAGACTTATGAGGACTCCTATCAACGGCAACCAAGACCTAGTCACAAAGGAGATTGAGCCCGAATTTATAGCTTAGTTAGTTAGGGTAGTTTTATCTTATTCTTGTATTTAACCAAGCTAAGAGGCGGCACAACACACACAACTCACGCATTCTCTACTGTATTCCGCCATAGCTACCATTGTAACCTAAAGGACTATCAATACAAACGTTTAGGGGTGGTAGGTGCTCAAAAACACCTCCCGAGGTTTTGTGCCGGCGAGATCATTCTCTCAAGGGCTTTCCTCGTATACATTATTGTGTCATTATCGTTTATCATCTTCATTCAACAGTTATATTCCACAGCACCCTCCTTTCAATCCAAAGACTAAACACTTTTTCGCTTAATTTAGTTCTTATTGTTTTTTTACCAAAACAGTTTGGCACGGGCCTTTGGTTTCTTAATTGTTTGAATCTCCTTCAAATCACTATGTCTACACAACCCATGACTTCCGGCACCAGCAAGGCTCCCATCACAACTATTGGCTTAAACTTATCGATTGGAGGCAACAGTCCCAACAAGATGACAGGCAGCCACTCTGGATATCTACCGCCGCCGCCGCCTGTCGGAGCTGGCAAGAAACCATCAGCTCTATCCTCTGACCCTAAATTCAAGAGCATTCTAATCCAAATGAGGAGTCAGCTAGACAAGCAGCAGAGTAGCACTTCATTGATATTTGACACCCTGGTGAATATGCAGAAGGAACAGAAATCCTTGAGCGAAAGGGTGGATTCCGTATAACCAATTCGCCCTAGGGTACTTAACTTCAGCACTGGGGGCAGTCATTCTGTATTCAACGAGTGGATCCCGATGGCCAGCACAGCTGATGGTGGAACCCCGTCATCTCCTTTGGTGACGACTTCTCCGATGATGTCGTCATCCCCGGATCCTAGCTTATTTCAGTTCTCTCCACTTAGCAACACTTCTGTCCCACCTTTCACTCATAACATTTCAGGGACATCTACAGGGCAAACATACACCAATTGTACCATAGTGACATCTACAGCGGATGTCAACCCCTTCGGTAACATTAATTCAAGTTTTGCATTTGATAATACTGCTCGTACTGCTAACCCTTTTGCAGGTAACTTTATAGCAAGTCAACTTCAGGAATTAAGGGATATGGTCATGAATGTACCTGGTGTGACTCCTCCTATCCAGTAGGTCTCTCCAACATGCTATAGTCAATCTTGATTTGCGCCAGCAATTGCACATGTCGATATCCCAAAAGGATTCAACATTCCATCCATGAAGTTCTATGATGGAAGCACAGATCCTGAAGAGCATGTCGCCCATTATCAAGAGAAGATGTAGATTGTTCGTATACCCCCTTTAGTTTAGAGAAGTCTGTTTGTGCAAAGGCTTTGGGTCGACCTTGGTAGGACCAGCTTTGAAATGGTTGATTCGTTAACCACCAGGATCAATCGGTTCATATGCCCAGCTCATCAACATGTTCAACAACCAGTTCTCCTGCAGTCGGCAATTCGAGAAGCTGACCAGTGACCTCTACCGGATCGTTCAACAACCAACCGAAGCATTAAAGGACTACGTCAACAGGTTCAACAAAGAAGTCCTGGAAATTCCAAACCTTGACATGGCAACAGCAACAGAAGCTTTCAGAATGGGCTTAAAGGACTCACCATTCTATGAGGATCTAGTGATGAATCCATGCAAGAGAATGGAAGATGTACATAATAGAGCTACAAGGTTCATCCGGCTGGAAAAAGACAAAGCACAGCAGATGAAGGATTCTGGCAAGGCATCGACTTCTGACAACTCGGACAGAAGGACAGAGACGTCTCACCAAAAGCAGAATAACAAATCCAGGCCATACCATAGAAATGATTCTAACAAGATTCATTCTGTGGAAGATGATGACCAAGATGAGGCTGACTGTCCTAAAATTACTGATTATTATTTTTCTGTTAATGTTTCAGGTATCCTATGCGCAATGAGCAACCTTGGAGACAAAGCAAGATGGACAAGGAAGAACGACAAACCATCTACTTGGAAGGACAAATCCAAATAGTGTGCTTACCATGAAGATTTTGGATATCTTACGGAAGATTGCATCGCCTTAAGGAAGGAGCTGAGCTACTTATTATCAAAGGGATATCTTAAGGAAATCCTAAGTCACCGGAAGAATATGGCAGAAAGCAAAGAGAATGTTCCAGAAAGACCACCTTCTCCTCCACCTGTAACCAAGGTAATCCAATTTATTAGTGGTGGTTCTGATATTTGTGGTACTTCTTATTCTGCAGCTAAAAGGCATGCACACGAGTCCAAAGATGAAAAGCCCAGAAGAAAGGACAGAACTTCCCAGCTTACTTCTCAACATATCATTTACTTCAAAGAAGACGACAGGGACAATGTCTTGGATCCACATCATGATGCATTGGTCATTGCGCTCCAGATAGCAAACTGCAAAGTCAGAAGGATCTTGGTAGATGGGGGCAGCTCTGTGAATCTTATCACCGTTGCAGCCTTAAAAAGATGAATATTCCAATGACAGAGGTGGTCAAGAATACTTCAGTACTAGTGGGTTTTAGCGGAGAGACAAAGGATACGGCAGGAGATATCAGACTCCCAGTGTATGTTGAAGGCGTCAACTCCATGGAAAGATTTTGTGATAGACTGTGCGACCAGCTACAGTGTGATCCTGGACAGGCCTTGGATCCACTCTATGAAGGCAGTGCCATCAACCTATCATCAGTGTGTGAAGATGCCAACGCCATGGGGAGTTATCAAGATTTACAGTGACCAGCAGACGACAAAGGATTGCTACATGACATCTATGAAGGTGACGTCATCCACTCGGCAAGCATAGCAATTAAAGAAGAAAGCACGTCAGGTCTTGGAAGCTAGTGAGCATGATGTAAAAGAAATATTCTTGGATCCCTCTAATCCAGATGTGAAGGTGCTAATTGGCCAAGATGTACCAGCAGAGTTTTAAGAAGAACTGATCAATATTTTGAGGGAACGGGTCAAGAGCTTTGCCTGGAAACATGAAGACATAACGGGGATTAGCAAAGACGTTATAACTCACAATCTCAACATCGATCCATCCTTCAAACCGGTGCGACAGAAAAGAAGAAAATTTGCTCAAGAAAGGAATCAGATTATCCAGTAAGAAGTTGACAGGATATTGAAAGCAAAGATGATCAGAGAAGCAGAATATCCGAAATGGTTGGCTAACGTTGTTGTGGTGGAAAAAAGGAACGGTAAACGGAGAGTTTGTGTCGACTTCACGGACCTGAACAAAGCATGCCCTTAGGACCCCTTTCCTCTTCCACACATTGACACCTTGGTAGAAGCTACATCAGGGCTTGAAATCTTGACATTTATGGACGCTGTTGGGTATGCTTATCTCTTAACCCTCCTATTTATGTTAGAATTGATTGATACCATCACCTATTAATATTTTATGGACTTTAGGACCCTATGTAAGAAGTTTTATAACTTCATTTTTTAGTTTAGTCCATTTTATAGTATAGGCTTAGAATATAGGACTTGGAGCGAAAAGGAATGAAGAACTAAGCAAGACTTTTGTCTCTGCGCATGACTTATCTGCGCAGGACATCACTGCGCAGATTCTTGCTGCGCAGCATTCTACCTTGCTCAGTTTTTGATGCATTCAGATTACCTAACTTGGAAAGCGCTCAGAAGATGTACGCTTAGTTGTGCATAAACGACAAACTTGCACACTCAGCATATCCAATGGTGGAGATGCGCTCAAGTGAAATATTTCAAATGAAGATAGCTGTCATCCTTCTAGAAGAAGCTTTTGAAAGTGGTCTTCATGCTCAGTCTCCAACGGCTCAAAGACCCCTGCGCACCAATCATATTGTGCCAGGTCATCAACCTTGATCAGAGCCCCAACGGCTATAAAGGACATCTGCGCACCAATCATATTGTGCAGCTCATCGTCCTTGCTCAGAGCTCCAACGGCTAGTTTTAAGCTCTCTACTATAAATAGCCTGCTCATCTTCATTTCCAAGTTGCTAGAGTTTGTGCTTACTAAGTATCCTTGAAGTTCAGAAGATTGCTGCTTAATATTCCCAGATTCAAGAACAACCTTCAAACCTTCATACCTTCAAACTCCTGCCCAGATCATAAGCCTTATATCACCAGAATTCTTCGTGCTCTTCATCTCATAGATTCATAGAGCCCAGAATTTCTGTCACACACACACCTCTTGAATCTTCGATCATATAGATCTTACTTCTTGAGAAACACTGGTTTAGTCTAGGATTTGCTCTTCATAGCTTAGATTTTGATTTGAGTTTTGATTCTTTGTAATCCTGTAAAAGCTCCTCACATCAATATAAATCTCATTAGAAAATCCAAGACTAACCATCTTGGTAGAGGACGTAGATCTTTCATCGATCGAACCTCTCCAAATAGCTTGTTCATTATTCTTACTGCTTATTTCCTGCTTACTTTATTTCTTAATAGCTGCTTTGTTTGATCTTATTAGATTAATTTTTGTTGCTCAGTTTTGTTATTGCTTATTGCCCTAGAACATTTTTAACCTACTCTTTAGCCAAAACTTAGCGCGTGCATTTTAGTCCTTGTACAGTATACCCTGCGCAATGCTGCTTTAAATTTCCGCTATGCATTTCACACTCTCTCTGCGCGCTATACTTAGCTTATTTGAGAACTGTGCGCATAAGCCATTGATTTGCAAAAGGGTTTGACAAGAATTTTAAAACGCTATTCACCCCCCCTCTAGCATTTTTCATACCCTTGTTGCCCCTTTAGGACCAACAAGTGGTATTAGAGCAAACACCTTCATAAAACTTATTTTGTTTTTCAAGCTTAACAGCTTGGGTGTCGATTCAAGATGGCTTCAAAATCTTGGGCAATGGCTAACTATTCACAGGTTCCGGTGCTGAATGAAGATCACTTCGAAATCTGGAAGCACTGCATGCTCACTCATTTTTCATCAATCGATGAAATCCTCCATGACATCGTTCTTAAAGGACCCTACATTCCTATGAAGGCAAATCCTGATGCTGCTACCAACAAGGACAATCCTACTATCAAGAAGAATAAGGATGAATGGACTGATGAATAAAAGAAATGGGTTGGCTATGATGGAAGAGCAAGGAACATCATTCTTAGCACTCTAGACCTCTCCACGCACAATCAAATTGTGAGCGGTGGAACTGCAAAGGAACTATGGGATGCTATTGAAGGATATGTGAATGGAGACAAAGTAAGCAAGGGAAAAAAATTGTGGTGCAAAGAAAATTCAACTGCTTCATGAGAAAGGATGGTGAAACCTTGAGACAAACTTATGATCGCTTCTGTGCTGTTGTAAACTCTTGTAAATCTCTCGGAACTACTTTCACTAATAAAGAAGTCAATTCTCAATTCTTAGATGCGCTAGGTTCCAGATATGTGCACAAGGCAAGTCATCTGGAAGATTTTGGATTCCTAGATACTTTGCCTTTGTGCAGCTTATACGCCAACTTAAAAGTGTATGAGCTAAAACTTGATCGAATTGATGAAACTGAAGGCAAAGGAAAACTTGTTTCCTATGTTGCGCAAAAAGAACCTGCGCCTGCTCAAACCTCAGACAAAGTCTCCACTTCCTCTCTGCTTGAAATGGATGATGATGATTTCGCTATGTTCGTTAAGCGATTTCAAAAGTTCAGGAAATTCTCAAAGCCAGGATCCTCAAGTAAAGCTCCAGCCAAGTTCTCTCGTGGCAGAGACTCAAAGAAAGATGATGACTAGTCTGCTACAACTGCAGAAAGCCTGGTCATTTTGCATCAAAATTCCCTACTCCAAAATTTGAGTACATGAAGAGGAATACTGCACAAAAATCGTTTAAGCAGCGCGGAATGGTTGCTGAAGAAGACTGCACAGAAAAGGAGCTCAGACATGGATAGAGACAGACACTGAAGACAGTGATGATGATGACTCTGAGGATGGACTGCTCTGCTTGATGGCTAATGATGATAGCGAGTCAGAGAATGATCCTGACATGAACGCATCAAAAGAGCCAAGGAAATAGCAAAGAAGAAAGGTCCCACTATCACTGAATTGGTAGAAATGGGACATCTGACTCCAAGCAGATAGAATGGCAAGTACTTATTTGCAAGAGCAGACTTATCAAAGAAATTTGCACCTGCGCCATCACGTAGTCAATCTCTTGAAATTCCTGCTGAAATTGTAATAGAAAAGGATGACTCTGCTGCTGAGCGTGAGTCTATTTTCATTCAAGCTGAAAAGGTAATCAAGAAATTTAATTCTATGAAAGAAGCAGTGGACTTATCAATTAGAGAAATTTCACAGCTTAAGACGGACAAAACTCTTTTAAAATCTGAAATCACCCTCCTTAAAGAGCAGATTAAGAGCATGACTCCTCTTACTGAAAAGAACCGTTTCTTAACAGATCAAAATGCGCTATTTAAAGTAAGAAACGATGAACTGGCTGCGCAAGTGACTGATCTCACAAAGATCACTAATATGTGGACCAAATCTCGTGTCACTATGGATCAGATTTTAGAATCCCAAAAAGCCAGTGGAGAAAAGGAAGGCTTGGGGTTCTCAATTAGTGACAACTTTAAATGCGCAGTTTGCTCTGAAAGAGAAAAGGAATTCACACCCCAGCAAACTGTTGAAATCCCTAAAGCAAAGCGTTCTGCTTCAATGGGTAAAGGACAGGAGAAAGTCCAGAGACAAATTTTCCATTATGTTTACCCAAAGAAGCAAACTGGAAAAGCCAAGGCTAAGGCTATAGTTGAACCTGCGCATGACAACGCATATTCTGATTATGGCTGCGCTTCGACTTCGAATGCCAAAACTGCGCATAAGGGTCATGCGCATGAAAGCCATGCGTCTCAACGCCTGTTGCGCATTCTTAAGAAAAGCGCACCCAAACATCAAAAGATGGTGTTTTTCAAAGCTAGTTCTCCTGCTCCAGTAAAGAATGCTAAGCCAAAGAAAAGTAAAGAGTTCGTAAAAACCCAATCTATAAGTGGCTTACATCATTGTGTTGTGTGTGATGGTTTAGGTCACAAGGATGCAGAATACCTTTTGCGATTTGCTCCTAATGCCAAGGGACATAAAAATCCTAAGGTCAGACAGGAGTGGGTTGTCAAAAGTTGCTAACTCTAGGACCCAAGAATAAAAGGGACCTGCGTTTTTTTAATGTCTATCTTTCAGGTCTCCTGCTTCTCTGCGCACTCTTCACAAGATAAAGCGCATATATGGTATCTCGATAGTGGATGTTCTAGACACATGACTGGAGATGCTACTGCTCTTGAAGATGTGCATGAAGGTAGAGGTCCCTCAGTAACTTTTGGGGACAACAACAAAGGGCACATTGTTGGATATGGAAGAATTAGAAAAGATAAAGTGTGCATAGAAAAGGCCGCGCTCGTAGAAGGCCTTAAGTACAACCTGCTCTCCATATCACAATTCTGCGATAAAGGTTTGAAGTGCCACTTCACTGCAACGCATTGCTATATCAAATATGGCATATCCGGACTAACTTTGCTCACAGAAACTCGTAAGACTAATGCTTACACTATTGATCTTACTGCTATAAACTCTATCACTAATCTCTATTTTGTAGCAAAGAATGTAAGTGAAAGCAGCTGGCTATGGCATAAGCGCTTAAGTCATTTGAACTTCAAATATTTGGCTAAGCTAGGACGGGAAAATCTTGTCAAATGACTTCCCAAAATAGCTGACCATCATGATAGAAAATGCGCAGCATGCCAGCTCGGTAAACAACCTAAGCAGTCTTTCTCCAGCAAGATTGCTTCCTCAACTTCCAAATGTTTACAACTGCTTCACATGGATTTGTTTGGACCTGTCACCACTGCTAGTATTGGAGGAAACAAATATACCTTAGTTGTGGTGGATGACTACTCAAGATACACATGGGTTGAAATGATGATATCCAAAGATGACTGCTACGATATCTTGACTGCTTTTTTTCGAAGGCTCCAAACTCAAAAGGAAGACAACATCGTGAGCGTTAGATCAGATAATGGAACTGAATTCAAGAACAACGGTGTCGCGCAATTTTGTGATGATCATGGAATAGATCACAATTTCTCTGCTGCTGGAGTTCCGCAACAAAATGGCGTTGTTGAAAGAAAGAATCGCACGTTGATTGAGGCTGGAAAAACTATGATAGCAGAAGCAAAGCTGCCTAAGTATTTTTGGAGCGAAGCTGTCAATACTTCTTGCTTCACTCAGAATAGATCCCTCATCAACAAAGCCTACAACAAGACTCCATATGAGCTATGGAGAGGAAGAGCGCCCAACATTGCTTTCTTCAAGATTTTTGGCTGCAAATGCTATATCCTCTATAATGGCAAAGATCATAGAGGTAAATTCGACGCCAAAGCAGATGAAGGTATTTTTTTTGGGTATGCCAAACATTTAAAATATTTTCGTGTTTTTAATAAAACTACTCTAGTAATTGTAGAATCTGTACATGTTACTTTTGATGAGCATTCTCTCC
Organism: Campanula takesimana; assembly: GCA_026119855.1. NCBI lineage: Eukaryota > Viridiplantae > Streptophyta > Magnoliopsida > Asterales > Campanulaceae > Campanula > Campanula takesimana. The sequence goes on from JAOWBW010000848.1 coordinate 290,138, forward strand.
TTGAGCCACATTTAGCTCCAAATGATTCTGATAATTCTGCTGAGAATGATGAGACAGGTACGCAGCCTCAAACTGTACCTGCACAGAATGCTAATCATGATAATCAAGATCAGAATCAAGCAAGTCCATCTCATGCGCATACACCAGATGCTGCGCCAGAAGTCACAACTCCTGATGCGCAAACACCTCCTCCTGCGCATGATGTTTCTCTACTTCAGCAAATCACTTTTGATGATCTTGATGCTGGAGCAAATGAAGTACCTATTAAAGATCTTCGTATTCCTACTACTCAACCAAACTTACCTCCTGAGGTTCCTGAAATTAGAGATCATCCATCTACAAATATCATTCGTGATCTCAATGTAGGTGTTCGTACTAGGAGAGCATCAAACTTTGATGATGAGTATCACTCTTTTATCTCCCAAATCGAACCAAAGAAGATTAATGAAGCGCTCCAAGATTCAAGCTGGGTTACTGCTATACAAAAAGAGCTTAACCAATTTGAGCGCTGCAAGGTTTGGACTTTAGTACCCAGACTTCATGATTAAGGCGTTATTGGAACAAAATGGGTATTCAGAAACAAGATGGATGAGAATGGAAGCATCACCAGAAACAAAGCAAGGTTGGTTGCGCAAGGCTATAGGCAAGAGGAAGGAATCGACTACGATGAAACTTTTGCACCTGTAGTAAGACTAGAAGCTATCAGAATTTTCTTAGCTTATGCTTCTCACAAGAAATTCAAGCTTTATCAAATGGATGTGAAGAGTGCATTTTTCAACGGTGAACTCCAAGAGACGGTCTACGTAGCTCAACCCCCTGGTTTTGAAGATAGCAGATTTATAAATCATGTCTTCAAACTTCAGAAAGCTTTGTATGGACTTAAGCAAGCTCCAAGAGTATGGTACGAAACTCTATCAAAATTCCTGCTAGAAAAAGGATTCAAGCGCGGTAAAATCGATACAACTCTTTTTATTGCTAAATATAATAATCATGCTTTACTTGTTCAAATTTATGTCGATGATATTATATTTGGTTCTACTAATGAGTTACTTTGTAAGCGCTTTGAAAAGCTCATAAAAAACAAGTTTGAAATGAGCATGATGGGAGAACTCACTTTCTTCCTCGGGCTTCAAATCAAACAATTGAATGATGGCATCTTCATAAATCAAGCCAAGTACACAAGGGACTTAATCAAGAAATTTGGACTTGAGAATGCTAAAGCATACGACACTCCAATGGCCACGGGAAATAAGCTTGACAAAGACTTAAAAGGTAAGAAAGTTGATCAAAATTTATATCGAGGTATGATTGGCTCTCTTCTTTATTTTATTGCAAGTAGGCCAGATATTATATTTAGTGTTTGTGTCTGTGCGCGTTATCAAGCGGACCCTAGAGAAGCGCACTTAACTGCTGTGAAACGCATTATTCGTTATCTTTCTGGAACTGTTAACCTTGGACTTTGGTATACCAAAGATTCGAATTTCGATTTGCTAGGTTATTCAGATGCAGATTACGCAGCATGCACAATTGACAGGAAGAGCACAAGTGGAACTTGTCATTTCCTTGGAAATCGACTTGTTGTGTGGGCAAGCAAGAAGCAAGCTACTGTGTCCATCTCCACTACAGAAGCTGAATGCATTGCTGCTGGAAGCTGCTGCTGCCAAATCCTATGGATGAAGCAACAATTAGTGGACTATGGAATCCATGAAGGCAATTGCCCAATTTTCTGCGATAATATGTCCACCATAGCAGTCTCTAACAATCCTGTCATGCATTCAAAGACAAAGCATATCGACATCAAATATCATTTCCTTAAGGACCACGTGGAAAAAGGAAATATACACTTAGAGCACGTGGGCACAGATAATCAAATTGCTGATATCCTCACAAAGGCTCTTGATGTAAAGCGATTTCTCTTCTTGAGAGGAGAAATGGGTATGCTTGAACTCAGCTAACTTGTTAATATGATTTGTTATTACTAACAATCTTGTGTTTGCATGATAAGTATTCCACATAGGTTAAGATTCATGCTTCTGCGCATCTACTGCGCAAAACATTGCACTGCGCAGCAATTCATCTGCGCATGAAACTATAAAGTTGTAAGACTTAAGGAACCTCTTGCGCTATTTAATCTCTGCGCATGATTTCAACATGAGCACTTTTCATGGATCGCAGGTAAGTCTTCTATTAATTAGTTATTGCACATAGGTCCCTGACTGAAAAGTCAACGCTTAGTTCACAAGGGTACTTGTGTAATTAAAATTTTCCCTCGCCTTAATTTTTGAATTTTCTTCGGAAATTATGCTTTTGCCCCTGCGCATGTCCCATTATCATTAATGCAACCTGCCATTGATGATAGCGCCTGTTAGGATTCCTGAGCAACATTTATGAGGGAGTTGAAATGACTGTGACCTGCCTAGACCTGCTAACACACGCGCGCGTCAAGTCTACGCACGCGTGCTCCCCATTCGGCCACGTCGCTTCGCTATCGTGCGCCTCTGCGGTTTTTCACCAACTCGCTGTCTTTCACCAAACCGCCCTGCTGACGTCGCGCGATATTTTCCCCTTTTCGGTATAAAACCCTTTGACCCTCCTCTTTCTTTCTCTCCTGCTCACTCTTGCCTTTCACCAAAAACTCCATCTTCTCTCTCTCTGCAACTCTTCCTCTACTTCCAAAGATTTCCCTTCTCTCTCTCTTTGACTTTCTTTCCTTCAACCTCAATCCCTTCTCTCTCACCATCTCTCAAAAAACCCTAGCTATTTATAATGGCCCCTCGTAAAGCAAAAGCTAAGGTAGTAATTGAGGTCTCTGACCCTGTTGAAGAAGTCCGTCCTCTAGAAACTAAGAGTGTCGACGATATGGTATAGTCTCTAACCTTTGAACTCATTTTTTTGTCTGGCCGCCATTGTTGATTTCGAGCTCTCAAAAGCTCCCCTTCTTGATTTCTCTCTTAACTGTTGATCATTTTCAAAATCGTTAGTTGTTTTGTGTTCGTCTCTCTCTGATCTACCCTTTTATGTACTTTTATTCATGATCAATATCAGTTTTCCTAAGATTTCTGCAATTTTTGTCCGAAAAACCTCTTGGGCAGCCGAACTGTTCCTCAGTTTCTGGGTTTGATATCGTGTTTTTGGAAATTTCGTTGATATGGCTGTTTTCGTCCTTGAAATGCGGTCATTTCGATATACTTTTTGTTAAATTTGGTCAAACTTTGATTTTTAGTGTTCTTGGTGTTCTTGGTGTTCATGTTCTATTATTCCGTGTTCATCAAGTTCTTATTTTTCTCTTATGCTTTGGGTGGCATAAGAATTTCTAAGTGTTTGTGTTTTTGCGCATGCATACTTGTTTTTGCGCATATTTACCGGTTTTTGCGCATTACTTTCACAATTTTTATCAAGTATGGAGTTGCTGCGCATACGTATATCTGCGCTATCTGCGCATGCGCTTCGCTCCATGCGCAATATTTTTTTTTTGTCTAAACTATTTCTTGTTTTGCGCAAAATTCCTTCTATTTCCTACAAGGATGAGAATTGGATATCGCTGCGCTGCAAAAAGATGCGGTTGGACGCAGGATTGTTCATCTCATGGATACCTCTGACATCTTACCTCTCTTTACACTGGATCAGGACTTCTATGTCCCTTATCTAGTGGACGAGTTCTTTGAAAACGCAGATCGAGTCACTATGACGCATAAGCACACTCGAGTAAAGATTGATGTCATCCGCTCGGTTGTTCAAAATTATTCAGTGCGCATCATTCCTGCTTCTCTAAAAAACTTTGCGGATTCACTGTAGACGATGCGCCAGAGGTCTACTCAGAAGCAAAACAAAACAAGCTTGCGCAGAAACTGGTTGGGGAACCCACTCTTGCAAAGAAGTGGTGCGTTCATGACATAAAGGAGTTTGGTGAGGTGATGTATCACCTGTGCACCATTATTGGTGATTCCGTCAACTGTAAAAATGGAAATAAGGGCAAGTTCATTTCCAAGCAATGGTCTTACTGCGCTGCAGTCTATAATGGCGATGCTCTGGACTGGTCCTTTGTTCTGTTTGATGAACTCTGGGATGTGTCGGAGAGCTATGACAAGCGCATGGACACGAAAGTAGCCAAGTACAGAACTCACTGTAGGTTACTCTCCAAGTACCTCAGGAATGTTTCTGAGCTGCGCACCTTCATGCAGAAGCGTCCTGAACTCAAAGTTCCTTGCACCAAGACCTATTCCATCTCTCATCTCTACTCACTGCGCAATGAAATTTGTCGCGGTGAATATATCAAGATCTGGAACAAGGATAACAGCCCCAACAAAGAAGATTGGGTTGATAGCGATGATGATGATGATGATGAAGCTCCAAAGACCAAGTCCAAGAAAACTACTGCGTAGCCTTCAAAGACCACTGCGCCTGCTGAGCCTGAAACGGCAACTGCGCAAGCAAAGCGCAAGGGTAAAGGGATTGCGGAGTCAGTGCCTGCAAAGGTGAAAGATGTTCCCAATGTCAGATCTACTGCTGGGATCAAAATTAGGTCTGATGATTTGCCACCTCCTCCTGCTCCCAAGCCTTCAAAGAAGCATAAGGCTATAACTGCGCCTGCTCCGTCTCATGTAAAGAGAAAGAAAAAGTCTGCATTTACCAGACTTCCTCCTACTGCTGCTGCGGTTGAAGAAGACAACGAGTCTCGTATGGATGACTGCTGCTGATGCTACGGTTGATACCGCACAGGGGGAGCAAGTTCCCGAGGCTGCTGCAAAACCTACTACTGTTTAGGGTCAAGGAGATAGTGTTGACTGGATGGATGCTGCGTTCCCTGATACCGCTACTCCTGCGAAGGATCCTGCTGCTGCAACTACTGAGAATGTTCCTCTTCGAACTCCGCACAAGAAACAAGTTGTGCGCAGCACTGCAAAGGGCAAGCCAATAGTTGCGGATGCACCCCCTCTCCTGAACCTACGACCAGTGCATTCCGCTGCCTCAATATTCCGGTTGGAAATACTCAACCTGGCACCTCTATCCTTCATGATGGATTGGACTTGGAATATGAGGATGAGGATGAGGTTACCAAATCTGCGCAGGCCGATGATGCTGCGCAGCAGACTATTCCTCATGTTCATCATGCTGAGGAAATCAAGGTGAGGTGCGCACAACTGATACCGACAGCAGCAGCACGCACTCATCTACGCATAGGTCTCCTGCTGCTGACCCTATACATCTCTCTCCCAAACAACCTTCACCAACACACTCTCCTCCCAAAGTCTCCCCTCCTCCATCCGCTCAAGTCATTCCCTCTACTTTTCCAATAGTATCTACCTCCTCCCTCTCTTCCTCTGCTGACCTGCGCCAAATTCTCCAAGCTCTGAATACTATCCAAGTCAATCAGGTAGCTGCGCAGTCTCAAATGGCTCAACTTATTACTGCGCAGACAGCCATTCAGGAGCAACTTGATGCGCAACGCATAGAGATTGCTGTCATTAAGGGGGAGAATCAAGCAAAGGCAAGTACCTCTAAACCTTCTGCGCCACCTCAGGATGCGCCTGACCTAATCTCTCAACTTATCATGGATTCTCTCAAGTCAATCTGCGGTATGCTTGAAAATGTTTGTTCTTACGAAGCAATTGATGGAGGGTTCAAGGAAATTCTCAGGAAACTGTGCAAGAATTTATCAAATGGCCTTTTTGAAGGTTTTGCCAGTCTGGAAGCGCAGATGCTCGAGAAGTTTGCGCACGATGGTCCTGCGCAAGCTAGTGAGCTCAATATGGAAAGTGTTCGGGAGTGCATAACCCAATCCATTACGGATTTTGCTGATGGGTTTAACGCTAGGATGGATCAAGCAATGTTCGATATTCAAGCCAGCATAAACACTCAGCGCCTCCATACCGACACTCGCCTTGAAGCTACGCAGGCCACCATTATCGACTCTATCATAGCTCCAGAACAGTCATTCTTTAACCAGATGGCTGGGCATCAGATGGCCTATGCTGCGAACTTGCGAGAGCTGCAAGATGATAACAGGGATGTGCGCAGAGGGATAACCATGTATGTTGAAGAAGCTGTTGCATTCAAAGATAAGTTCCAAGCAATGAAAGTTGAACTTATGAACAAGTTCAACAGCCTCCAGAACGAGCTGCACGAAGCCCTGCATCGCATCCACATCAACTAGTATTTTATCTAATTTTTTGTTTTTGCGCAAGGTATTTCTTTTTATGCGCATTTTTTTTGTTTTTCTCTTTCAAACTTGTAATCTCCAACTTTTATCATTTCGAGTTTTAATGAGAAAAATCGCATCATTAGTTTCAAAACCTTGTTCAATTCAAACTCTTCGTTTGTGGAACAATGAATGCTTTATTCCACTTGTAACGACCCCAAAACACATCCCTATTTATTTTATATTTTTTGGGATTTTAATTTGAACTTATGTGTGCATTTTATGTGTTGCATCATATTTTATGACTTGCACATATTGTATGACTAAATGTGTTATTTACTTGGTTAGTAATAATAATGATTAAGGAAGTTAATTGATTAAGTTGAAACTTTAGGGTCCAAAGTGTAACTTTAAAGTTCAGGGGCTTATTTGCTCAAAATGAAAGTAGAGGGACCAAAGTGAAAATTTTATAAAAATCTTTATATTCTTATCCTCCTATATCTCTCTCTCTGTGTTTACATTTCTCTGACACCAACATTATAACTTTCAAATATTAGTCTCTCTGTGTCAACGAACGAAAGAAAGTAAGTTCATCCTATTTTAATTTCTATCTTTTTAATTACTTCTCCGTTTTAAAATCTAATTATATAAAAATGATCAGGGCGTTGAGTAGGTCATTTCTACCCGAACAAAACATATTTATGCGATACTTATTCTGGAAATATGTAAGTTACTAATTCCCCTTAAATAGTAAAATTGTCATATATTTGCTATATGTGTGATATGTGGTGAAATTATTGTGAAAAGAATTTATTTGTGATACTTGTTTATTTGGGACAAAGGGAGTATAATTATACTGGGTAAGTGACTTGGTTGGTATACAAGGGTGTATATGGAGTATGTTTATATCCTGAGAATGTTAGTATAAGTGTTTGAAAGTATACTCCTACTTGTGGGACGGTAAAATATTAACTTGAGTAAAATGTTAAATAAGTATATTATAAAAATTATACTATTATTATTGGGACGGGGAAATGAATGAAAGTATCCTTAAATGAGTATATTAGTATATTAGAAAAATTATATTTATAATTTATAATTGATACTTGTAATTGTTATTTTGCGATTTGGGTAATATTTGTTATACTTGTAATTTTTGGGACAAAGGGAGTATTTAGTATGTTGGTTTGGTTCAAAGTAGTATTAAAGTTGTTTTGAGACTGATTTTGTAGTCTTAGTAAAGTTATAAACATTAAGTGTTGTACTTTTGGGACGGTGAAACGAAAGGAGTATAGTTTGTTCAAGTTTTGGCCAGGCGGGTGTGTTGGGCGGCCGCCCAAATAGGGCGTGCGGCCGCACACTTATCTGGAAGATTTTTGTCTTGGGACAGAGTGTTTTGGGAGGCCGCACAGTCTGGTGTGGGCGACCGCCCAGGGTTGCTGGAAAAGTTGAGTTGTTCCATTTCAAGTGATTTAAAGTTCAATCTTGGTCTAGGTCTTAGGTGATATCCTAGAGTACCAAGAGGGTTGTTGTGGAACACCCTAGTGTTTGAAATTGGTTCATTTGTGAAAATATGTGTTGTGGAATTTGACTAAATGTTAATTGGATATAGTTGAACATCTTTTGATGTGGTTTGGATTGGTTCATCTTTGTGATGTGTTTGGCTTGGTTCCCTACTTTGGAATCATTGTCCTTGGCTGTTGTTTAAGCAAGTATTCATTACTATGCTAGTGTTAAAGTCCAGCTGGTCTTGTGTTGTGGAGTCGGGACAGTGGTAGGGATTATAATGGCACACGAGCCAAGTTCATTGTAAGGCTTCTACCATTGGTTTCCCATTTTTAACCCCCAGTCCAGATTGGCCTTGGATGGGATGAACTAGCTCCCTCGAGTGAGCATTTGGGTTATGACTATGTGTCATATTTCCCTCTCTGGTTACTTTGGTTCTATTGGTTATGGTTTGGTTTTCGGGATCCCGGCTTCAGCTCTTTGATGCTGCTCAGTTGATACCTCTCAGATGGTTATATGTTTGATTCGAGAACCTTGGCTCAGTATCCATGTATGAGTGTATAATTTAGCCTTATGTGCTGCCTGATGAGTTGGTCGTTATTTCCAACCGGTATGTGATGGTTGGCGATAGGGAGCCTCTCATGTTATGTGCTATATGCTATATGATTATTTGTTGATATAGTTTCTTTATGATTATCATATCAGCATGTAACGTAGTTGCATTTTAGTAGCTTACTGAGATTCATTCTCACACTTTATTTGTTTACTGTTTTTGATAAAGGCGAGTCCAGGGAATAAGACACTTTGGCACGGGAGGACGTTACAGGTGGTAAGAGTTGGGAATTGTTTTGTAAAGGCTACATTACTTATATGTAGTACTTTTGGGTAGAGTTTCCTTGATTTTATCATCTTGTAACACCTATATTTTGGATAATGTCGATGTTTGTACATTTGTATAAAAGTCTGTAAGCATTCGGGCTAAATACTTCTGTTTGTGAAAGTTGTTTGAAAAGTTTGTTTGAAAGTTAAAGGAAGTCTTTGAACTTCAAGTGTGGATTTTGTTAAACTTTATGAAAGTACATTTCGAAAATTTTTCTAAAAGTGTTTTATAACGTCTTCCACTCGTGTCCCGAGCGTGGGGCCAAGTAGGACCACGGGTCTGGGGCGCGACACCACTTCATGCGCATATTATTAACTGCTCATATTTTTCTACGCATGATGCTTAAACATTCAGTTTAAATGCATACTTAAACTAAAATTCATATCACTTGTATGCGCTGCATGCTATTTCTGTTTTTCCCATATTGTAAGTTAATCTTTTGGATAGACTAGAAATCTATAGCATTGGCTAGTTTGTGCATTGACTTGAGGTATGATTTACCATTTTAATATTTATGGACATGTTATTATCAAGTACAATAAATTGCCTTTGTTATAGTAGGTAATGGCATCAATCATTTAGGAGGAGATTGTTGGGTATTCTTATCTCTTAACCCTCCTATTTATGTTAGAATTGATTGATACCATCACCTATTAATATTTTATGGACTTCAGAACCCTATGTAAGAAGTTTTATAACTTCATTTTTTAGCTTAGTCCATTTTGTAGTATAGGCTTAGAATATAGGACTTGGAGCGAAAAAGAATGAAGAACTAAGCAAGACTTTTGTCTCTGCGCGGGACTTATCTGCGCAGGACATCACTGCGCAGATTCTTGCTGCGCAGCATCTACCTTGCTCAGTATTCGATGCATTCAGATTACCTAACTTGGAAAGCGCTCAGAAGATGTACGCTTAGTTGTGCATAAATGATAAACTTGCACACTCAGCATATCCAATAGTGGAGATGCGCTCAAGTGAAATATTTTAAATGAAGACAGCTGTCATCCTTCTAGAAGAAACTTTTGAAATTGGTCTTCATGCTCAGTCTCCAACGGCTCAAAGACCCCTGCGCACCAATCATATTGTGCCAGGTCATCAACCTTGATCAGAGCCCCAACAGCTATAAAGGACATCTGCGCACCAATCATATTGTGCCAGCTCATCGTCCTTGCTCAGAGCTCCAACGGCTAGTTTTAAGCTCTCTGCTATAAATAGCCTTCTCATCTTCATTTTCAAGTTGCTAGAGTTTGTGCTTACTAAGTATCCTTGAAGTTCAGAAGATTGCTGCTTAATATTCCCAGATTCAAGAACAACCTTCATACCTTCACACTCCTGCCCAGATCCTAAGCCTTATATCACCAGAATTCTTCGTGCTATTCATCTCATAGATTCATAGAGCCCAGAATTTCTGTCACACACACACACACCTCTTGAAGCTTCGATCATATAGATCTTACTTCTTGAGAAACACCGGTTTAGTCTAGGATTTGCTCTTCATAGCTTAGATTTTGATTTGAGTTTTGATTCTTTGTAATCCTGTAAAAGCTCCTCACATCAATATAAATCTCATTAGAAAATCCAAGACTAACCATCTTGGTAGATGACGTAGATCTTTCATCGATTGAACCTCTCCAAATAGCTTGTTCATTATTCTTACTGCTTATTTCCTACTTACATTATTTCTTAATAGCTGCTTTGTTTGATCTTATTAGATTAATTTTTGCTGCTCAGTTTTGTTATTGCTTATTGCCATAGAACATTTTTAACCTACTATTTAGCCAAAATTTAGCGCGTGCGTTTTAGTCCCTGCGCAGTATACCCTGCGCAGTGCTGCTTTAAATTTCCGATGTGCATTTCACACTCTCTCTGCGCGCTATACTTAGCTTATTTGAGAACTGTGCGCATAAGCCATTGATTTTCAAAAGGGTTTGAAATGAATTTTAAAATGCTATTCACCCCCTCTAGCATTTTTCATACCCTTGTTTCCCCTTTGGGACCAACAGACGCATCCTCAGGATTTTAGCAGATCCAGATGGAGCCATCTGACCAAGAAGACACCGCCTTCATTACACCCACAGGTATATATTGTTATATTGCTATGCCATTTGGATTAAGAAATGCAGGTGCAACGTACCAAAAGCTTGTCAATATGATGTTCAAGGACCACATTGGGGATACCATGGAGGTCTCCATTGATGATATGGTAGTCAAGTCAAAGAAAGCAGAAAACCATGTCCGAGATCTTACTCAAGCATTTGACATCCTGGATGCATTCAATATGAAGCTGAATCCAACAAAGTGCAACTTCGGCATGAGGTCTGGAAAATTCTTAGTCTATATGGTGACACAAAGAGGAATAGAAGCAAGTCCAGAACAGATAAGAGCAATCATCAACCTGACGTCGCCTCTGACTGTTAAAGATTGATAGGAAAGGTAGCAGCCCTCAACAGATTTATCTCAAAATCCTCTGAAAGATGCAAACCATTCTACGATATCTTGAAGAAGAATAGCATATTCGAGTGGACAGAACTACATGAGAAGGAATTTCAGGAATTGAAACAGTACCTGTCAACATCTCCATTGCTGGCCAGACCACCTATAATTTACTTTAAAAATTTTAGAACGTTTTTGTTATGGGTAAAATTCACATGACGACATCTTCAAGAATAGTGCCATCCTGACAACTATAGCACTGTAAGTAATTAATTTAATTATTTGCTGTGTTATTAATATCCTTTTTTTTTTTTTTTTTACAAATAACAGGTATTAAAAACGTGATGAAAATAAGACTTATGAGGACTCCTATCAACGACAACCAAGACCTAGTCACAAAGGAGATTGAGCCCGAATTTATAGCTTAGTTAGGGTAAATTTTTATTTTATCTTATTCTTGTATTTAACCAAGCTAAGAGGCGGCACAACACACACAACTCACGCATTCTCTACTGTATTCCGTCATAGCTACCATTGTAACCTAAAGAACTATCAATACAAACGTTTAGGGGTGGTAGGTGCTCAAAAACACCTCCCGAGGTTTTGTGCCGGCGAGATCATTCTCTCAAGGGCTTTCCTCGTATACATTATTGTGTCATTATCGTTTATCATCTTCATTCAACAGTTATATTCCATAGCACCCTCCTTTCAATCCAAAGACTAAACACTTTTCTGTTTAATTTAGTTCTTATTGTTTTTTCACCAAAACAATTTTCAGTTATAATTTACTTTACCTAGATTTTATGCTAACCCATGTCAAAAATTTAGGAGATTTCTAAAAATGTTTATTTTAAATTCAATTTAAAGACAGAGATGTATAAATGCTTATGTTATTTATTTTACGAATATTTAATTTTGCGAATATAAATAAATAGTACGTAATTTTTTAGTCAAAAATCATTTGGGAACAATTGTTCCTTTAAATGACATTCATTTGGATACAATTTTTTTTCTTGAAAATGACATTATTTTGCAATAAGAAAGTATTTATTTCATTTTGTTTTAAATTTCTTTTTTCTTTATTAATTTGAAAAGGTAGCAATAAATTTGATAGGGTAGCAGGTATTATGCAAACCGTGTTTTTTCTAGCGCACATGAAAAATGGGTTTTTAAATGCACTGTAACATTTTTATAAATATTTGGAATTTATGTTTTTTACACGCATTACACATTTTTGTAAATAAGTGAAACTTCTTTTAAAACACGCTGTGACAGTATAAATAACCAGACCTTATTAACATACAAGCTCTCAAAAACACTATCACTAACGCTAAAAACACTACCACTAGCACTAGCTAAAAACGCTACCATCGACACTCAAAAGCATTATCACCGGCACTCGAAAACATTATAACTAGCACTCAATAATTACTCTCAATGGACTAAAAAACACTATCACTAGTACTAAACTGATACTGCGAGTGTGAGTTATAAAGAGCGCCAGAGCATGTGTTTTGTTAGTATCATTGATTGTGTTAGCGAGCGCATATGCGACAATGAGCTTAACTTTTGACTACAGATAAACCACGAGCATACCGTATATTAAATCAAAAGGGGTTTCAGGATCAAAGAAAGATGCCGTTTAGGCCCTCAAACGGGCTCTTTAAGTTTTATTAGTGGGTTGTTAAAAGAGCGTCAGTGGTAGTGTTTAAGAGTGCAATGGATTTGTTTTGTTTGTGCCAATCCATGTATTATTGAGTGTCAGAGCGCGTATTTTAAGATTGTTAGTGGATGTGTTAAAGTGTCAGTGCACGTGTTAAAATAATGCAAGTGACAGTGTTAATGAATGTTTGTGGTAGTGTGGTGTTAACAAGTTTCAGTTATTTACAAGAATGTCACCACAAGTTTTAAAAGAAGTGTTAGTTATTGAGAAAAAAAAATGCTATTGTGAGTTATAAAAAAATGTGTTAGTTGTTTACAAACATGCCACTGTGTATTTCCAAAACAAGTTCCACTTATTTACAAAAATGCCACTGCGCATTTTAAAAATACGTATTTCTAATCCGTTGAAAGAATACGTTTCCCAATTTTTTTACTTGAAATGGAGATGCTTAATTATACATCCTACATAAATATATTTATAGTTATTGTATGAATTACAAAAATAAATTTGTAAGTTTGGTATGTTTCATAAAAGTTTATACCCGTTTGTGATTGTTCAAATTGACAAGAACTTGTGGCCTTGCACTTGTAACTATAACATTTCCACTTCATCCAACCATCACTAATAAATATTTTTCTCGTCTTAAAATTTCATGAATAATTCCAAGGTACATCATCTACACCTTTAATGCAGCTTCACCTTGCTCCTAAATAGTTGACTGGGTAGGAGAAAAGGCCCCGATTGGCCCGCCTAGAGCACCTTGGTAAGCTTACTAGCCAACAAACTTTTAAGAAATTCGACTCGTTTTATCTTTTACATTGTTCTTTACTATTATATAGGATCAGGAAATACAAACTAGAAAATAGTGAAGGTAAGTAACAAACACAAATTTATGTGGTTCTCTTAGATGTGTTAGCTAAGTCCACTAACAGAAAGAGAATACATTTTATCATGAAATTGGAATACAAAGTACATATTATTGTAGGATTAATAAAGACAATGAAGTCTGTATAGTATTCGTCTAACACTGATCAGAAACGCTGTATAGACTTGGTGTGTATGTATGAAACATTAGCCTAATGAGGCAAAACTATGCGTTAGTTTGTGCAGTGCGGCATTCAAGGCTTCCAAGCAAATCTGAACCTATACTTGAACCTTTCGTACCAGATGAACCTACTTATCTGTAAGTACTCCAATCTGGATCACACCCTTTAATTAATCAAGTATATAAGGTTTAGGGCCATTTCGGGCATTATTTAGGCAAATGTAAGTGAGGGAGGACCTTTCCAGCATTAACAACCTCAAAAGGACCTCGCTGAAATGTCTTGGTGACCAAGTTTCCTCGCTGGATAGATGGCAAAAAAATCTTAAACAAAATCAAGGCAATTTACATAACCAGCTGTACAGACTAAAAGGGTAAAAGTAGGAGAAAGTCGTACGACTTGTTTTGTCATGGTCAGTCCCTATAAATAGGACCCCTGTCTATTCATTTTAAGGACACATTCGACATCTTAGGGGAAACTCTACTAAAATTCTAGCTCATTTTCTCTCTCCAAAACACATCCGAACCTAGTTCATAACTAGACCCAAATCATCCAAGAAGATAGGATTCAACCCAAGATTGGTAAACCCTCCTTCTACTTACCTAATCTCTTAAAATTTTATCTTATGCTTTGAACATTCATATATTGTTCCTATTGATCTTGTTATCTTATTGTTGTTGATTATTGATCACCCTTTATTATCCAAATGTGATCTCTTGTATTTATTGCCATTGGATCCAAACCTTAAGATGATTCTAGATGGCCATCCTTCATCTAGAATGTATTCTATGAATGAGGCCTAGTGGAGATTAGAGTTCATTAAGTTTAATGTGATTATATTTAAATGTCTCTTTACATTTATGTCTAAATGATCTTGAGTTATTTCTTCCCTTTTGTTGATGGTCTACACAACTCCAATGATTGTTTGTGTCCATACCTATGATTAAGTTCATCTAAGGCATCAAACATAGGATGATGATCTTCATTTATTCACTTCAAATGTCTAGTTCCAATGTTAATCTCCTTTGATAATTTCTTCCTATTATGGGTTACAAATTATATGAATGATGTATTTCCCAAGGGTGAACACAAGATCACCATTGATGTGAATCTCAAAGTGTTCTTGGGATGAAAACCTATGAATTGGTGTTTCTCCTATTTTTCCTTTTAGTTTATTCAGTTTGACTCAAATCTGCCTGGATTCAATAGAGCTTTAATTTCAATTTGAGTCTTGGTAGAGTCAACCTGAAAAGCTGCAAAAGTAACTGCTTTACATTAGAGTCCGTACGGCTTTTTTTTTCAACTATAAGACAAGTCCGTACGGCTCAGAATGTAACCACGACATATTTGTCTTGAACAGTTTGTTCTTGATGTTTCTTGTCCCTCCTGCCCTAAAACCCATTTTCAACTACACTGCTTCAAAATCAGAATGCTTATTTAATTTGAACACAGACATACACATAATTTCAAAAGGGTAAGAAGACTCATGGATATGAGGCATCTCGGGTGAACACAAAATGGTCTTCTCGAGGTGTAACTTGAACTCCAAGCTCAGATCTTATATTTAACATGCCCTTTCATTGTTTGGGCACATATTAAACCATGTGGCGACTCTATTTTCTTGTCTTAGTCTGTCTCACTTGTTTGACCGTCCATTTCGAAAATTTAATTTTTGCAATTGGATATGGTAATTCACATTATCCTCTGACTTAGTGCCCATACAAGACAATTAACAGCTAGTGATATTTAATAAGTTTAAACATTGTTGAATCTTGCTATGAGAAACCAACTTGGCGAGCATATCAGCAGTATTATCACCTGTACATACTTTTTTCACTTTAATCCTATTCCCACTTCTCAATAAGTTATATCTCGTTCAATGTGCTTATTCATCTCATGAATAACCCGATCCTTATATAAACAAATTGCACTAAAGCTTTTAAAAAATAATGTAGTTTGACCATATCATATGATGTAGAATAATATCACTCACCAATTCTTTCAACCATATTCCCTCTTTATTTTCTTCTATTAATACCATATGAACTATGCTATTCTAGTAGACAATGTCACTGTAGGCTCCAAGTAGTTTTCTAACAAAAACTGAATCACATAGAGTGAAAAAATAATTAGTCATAAATCTTCTATTTTTCATATATACAAAATAATCAAAATCCAAATAACTTACTAAGTAGTGTGTATCACCTCTATAAATTACACCAAAATCAGACGTGCCATTTAGGTAACAAAGATTATATTTCACAACTTGCCAATGCTCTTTACCAGGCTCAATAATAAACATACTAATAAAACTAACATTATGAGTAAGATCATGGTTAAATGCAGATTGGGACAAACATCAAGCTTTCTATTGTACTGGCATATATATTCTAACATACACTCTTTCCCTTCTGCATTTTAGGTGTACACGCAATAAACAGATGTACAGTTTCTTCACTCGAGATCCTTATGCAACTATGGCTTGTAATACCCTAATAGAAGTGTGATGATCACCAACAAGAAAATCTCATTGTAGTCTACTCTCGCTCTCTCTGAATGAACTCTTTTACAATAACTAGAGCTTTATACTTGATACCTTCTGCAAGTCATAACCTTTTCTTCTTCTTGTAGACCTATTTAAAAAGTGATGAACTTTCTCTTCCGGGGCGCTTGGTCAATTTCTAAGTCTAATTCTTGTGAACAGACTCCATCCCATCTCCAACTGTAGCAAGACTTTAGGTAGATTCATATATTGAGCATTTAGATCCACCCCTTACAGCAACTTTTAGTGCATTTTCCACCATGTCTCTGTTGGTAGTGGTGCCCTAGGCACGTTTAATAAACGTTGTAATTGTTATCATTTATTTCATATCAATAAAGAGATGTTTTGATTATTATTGTTGTTCATGTTTACTTATAATAATCTCCGTCCCTAGTACTTGTTAAGCACTAGTATAAAGGCTAAATGATCATGGGATGATCATGTTAGATTTATGGGTACTTGTTGGAACAAGGTACTGGACATGACCCGCTCTATGAGATTTATGTCATGGTCTATGTCATACATATATCTCATATTAGTTATGTCATTTGAATCCTTAGACATGAAGTTATTATAGTCTTCCACTTGATGAACATTATGTTTGACATATTCAAACGCTACTTTTAACCGAGTAGTTATAAAGGGTATGATTGGCATAATCGGATTCACGTAGGGAAGAATAATAAGCTAAAGGATTTGTCTCTCCTCGGAGAGATGTCAAGCTTGATGTTGGGTATGCTTATTATAAACCACTCCTATTACCTAGATTTGATTGATCCCATAACCTAATTTTTATCTTTTGTGGACTTTAGGATATATTGTAAGAAGTGTTAAAACTTCATTCTTAGAATAGTCCACCTTGATAGTATAGGCTTTAGATTGATAGGCTGGAAATTTTCTAAGTCTGGAAAAATGAGGTAGGTCCATTGCCTACCGCATGTAACCTACCGCATAACCAAGGTGCCGCATTCTCTATGCTTGCCGCAAATAACCTTGCCGCATGGTTTCATCCTACCGCGTGAATCTCTACCGCATGGAACCATGGTTGAAGAAACTCAAGATGGTTCAAACTTAACCATGGTCACACTTGTGTCTTTACCTTGGTTAGTTTTGAACGTTGCAAATTCAAATTTCAAATTTGAATACAACTGTCATCATAGTACAGTTGGACCACCATGACTCTGCAACAAAAGGACAACTCAGACTGAGCTCCAATTAGATTTCAACAGCTCATTGTCCTTCAACTTGGACCCCAAGTATTTCTAACGGCTAGTTTCTCCATCAAGGCTATAAATAGACCTTGAATTCTTCATTGAAAGATACGCTGAGATTCTAAGAGAGAAATTGCTGTTAAAATTCTTGGTGATTGAAGATCATACTCAAGATTTCCAAAATCCTTTGAATCTTCAAGCACTCAACCTTCAAGTCTTCAACAAATCTCCAGCAACCTTCAAGATCAAATCTCAAGCCTCTCAACACAAGATTCATTAGGCTCTAAAATCATATAGATTTCAAAGAGCTCTTGATTCTTACACACACACTCACCCCGATTGATCAATCACATAGATTGAATCATTAGGGATACACTGGTCTAAGTCTAGGATTGTTCTTCATAGAAAATAGGAGTTAATTCAGTTCTTCATCTTTGTAATCTGTACTCAAGAGAATTAATACATCCTCCATTCAAAATCCAAGACTGACCATCTTGGTAAAGGACGTAGATCTTTTAACAGATCGAACCTTTCCAAATCATTGTGTCATTTACTTACTGCACTTTACCTTTCTGCAAATTTACTTATTGTTCATCTTGTTCATATTGCTCTTCACTTGTTCATATTAATTTTGTTTGTCTTTTAGTGTTTGATCTTTCAGATTTAAGAACAAGTGTGAATTGTGTTTGTTTGTCTACCTCATTGCCTAAGTTAAAATCTGACTAACTTATTATTTGCCAAAAATCTCCAAGACACAAATTTTCAATCTTTCAACCTACCTCACCTTAACCTACCGCACTACTACCTACCGCATATACATCTACCGCACTACCTACCGCAAAAACTAACCTACCGCATTGAACTTATCAAAACCAACTCTTAACTTGTTTCAACGAAAACTTCCGCTGTGCATTTTATACTTGACCGTGTGGTTTTTATCTACCGCAAAACTCAAGTGTAAGCATAAAGGTTGAATTTTGAAAAAGGGTTGAAATTTTAAATAGGCTATTCACCCCCCCCCCCCCTCTAGCCTCTTTTCATACCCTTGTTGTGTCTCTGGGACCAACAAGTGGTATCAGAGCAAACACCTTTATAAAACTTCTGTTTTTCAAGCTTAACAGCTTGGGTGCCGATTCAAAATGGCAAGTCAGAAAACTATGGCAACGGTTAACTTCACTCACGTTCCAGCGTTCGACGAAGATAATTTTGACGTATGGAAGCACAGCATTCTAACTCAGTTCTACTCCATGGACGAGCAACTTGGTGATTGTCTAACCATTGGACCATACTTCCCAATGAAAGCTAATCCGGATCCAGAAACCAATGGTGCAAATCCGACTATCAAGAAACCAAAAGCTGAATGGACCGATGAAGAGAAAAGACTGGTTGGAATGGATGTGAAAGCAAAAAGTATACTTCTAAGTACCTTGAGTACGTCACAGCGTCGACAGATCATGGAATGTTCTACTGCAAAAGAACTTTGGGATGCAATTGAAGATTACATCGAAGGAGATCAAGCTTGCAAGGAAAGCAAAAAGTTTGCAATTCAAAGAAGATTCAACAACTTTGCTAAGATCCCCGGTGAATCTCTAAGAGCCACTTATGATCGTTATTGTGAGATCGTAAGTACTTATACAGCACTCGGAAAGAAGCTTACCAAGAAAGAAATTAATGTTAATTTTCTTGCCGCTCTTGGTTCGCAATATCTACACAAAGGAAACACTCTTGAAGATACCAAGTTACTAGATGACATGTCTCTTAGAAGCCTCTATGCCAACCTCAAGGTCTTTGATATCAAGCTTAACAACATTGCTGAAATGGAAGGAAAAACAAAGAGCTTATCGTTGGTTGCTCAAAAGGAAGAAGTTATCAAGGAAGAAGATCCAAAAATCTCCACATCAGATTTACTTGATATGGATGATGATGATTTTGCTATGTTCGTGAAAAGATTCCAAAAGTTCAGAAAGACAGCAAGACCCGGATCAACAAGCAAAGCTCCAACAAGGTTTTCAAGGAGCAGCCCTTCAAAGAAGAAAGAGAACTTCAACTTCTCCAAGAAGAAAGAAGATCTTGTTTGTTTTAATTG
The DNA here is from genome assembly GCA_026119855.1 of Campanula takesimana. Lineage (NCBI taxonomy): Eukaryota > Viridiplantae > Streptophyta > Magnoliopsida > Asterales > Campanulaceae > Campanula > Campanula takesimana. The sequence goes on from JAOWBW010000848.1 coordinate 309,641, forward strand.
CAGGAAACCAGGTCACTTCGCATCAGAATGTCCAATTCCCAAATATGAGTATATGAAGAAGAAAAGTAACTTTACTCCAAGGTATTCAAAGCAAAAGGGAATGATGGCTGAAGAAGACTCTACCTCAAAAGAGTTAGCTACATGGATAGAGTCAGACTCTGATGAAAGTGATGAAGATTCTGAAGGTCACATTTGTTTGGTCGTTCAGTCCGATGATGAGGATGATAATAAAATTCGTCGCTCACCAAATGCCAAACCTAAACGGATAAGTTATACGGCCGATGAACTTGCTGAAAAAGGATTCCTAACTCCGGTTCAAAAGAATGGTGATCTTCTATTTTCAAGATGTGATGTTAGTGCAGCAAAGAAGGCTCTACTAAACCCCAAAGTGAAGGAAGTTCTGTCTACCACACCTCAAGTCAAGTTTGACATTTCTCCCGATGAACAAGAAAAGATGTTTGCAAAAGCTGAACAGGTAATTAGTAAGTTTTCTGGCATGAAGGAAGCTTTAGCACTTTCAACTGAAGAAATTTCCCAGCTCAAGACGGAGAAATCTCTACTAAGATCTGAACTCACCCTCCTTAAGGAGCAGATCAAGAGCATGACTCCTCTTACTGATCGAAACCGTTTCTTAGAAGAACAAAATGCTATATTTAAAGTTAAAAACGATGAATTGGTTGCTGAAATAAATGACTTGAAAAAGATCACTAATGAGTGGACCAATTCTCGTGTCACTATGGAACAAATCTTAGAATCCCAAAAGCCTAGTGGAGATAAGGAAGGCTTAGGATTTCAAACTAATGACAACTTTAAATGTGCATCTTGTTGTGAAAGAGATGAGAAATTTACCCCGCAAACTTTGGAAGGCTCAAAGGCTAAACATCATGTTTCAAAGGGTGTAGGACAAGAACCAAAGAAGAAACTAGAGTTCAACTATGTCTACCCTAAGAAACAAACTGGCAAGGCAAAGATGAAAGGTATTGCCATGGATGAACCTACCGCAGAGGCTTCCTCTAGCAAGGTAGATGGCGCTCCCTACCGCATTATCCTGCCGCGAGGTCAATCGACCGCACCAAGGAAGATGACGACCGCAAGGAAGCCGTCGACCGCAAGTGGCAGCAAGGCAGCAAAGTTCAAAAGGATGAATTTTGTTAAGGAGACCTCATCCATACCAGTAAATGATGTTGTGCTCAAGACTTCAACGAAGTTTGTTAAAACTCAGTTGGGTGGCTTCCACCATTGTTCTGTGTGTGATGGTTATGGTCACAAGGCTGCTGAATGTCTTTTGAGATTCACACCCAATCCCAGAAAGAGTAACCCTCCTTCTGTGAGGCAAGTGTGGGTTGTCAAAAGTTGCTAACCCTTTGGACCCAAAAGAATAAAAAGGGGACCTTGTTCTTAAATGTCTATTTTGTAGGTCCTCTGCTTAATGGCCGGACATTCCAAGGATAAATCAAGCTTATGGTATCTCGATAGTGCTGTTCAAGACACATGACCGGAGATATCAACTTATTGGAAGATGTCCGTGAAGAAAAAGGGCCATCAGTAACCTTCGGAGATAATAACAAAGGAAAGACTGTAGGATATGGAGTCATTCGTAAAGGAAAAATCACCATCCAAGAAGTCTCTCTAGTTATTGGACTACAACACAATCTACTCTCAATATCTCAGTTCTGCGACAAAGGATTGCAATGCCACTTCACTTCAAATTTCTGTCTCATCAAAGATGGCATATCCGGCGTCACTTTGCTCAAAGGGATTCGTAAGAAAAATGTTTATGTTGTTGATTTTAATTCATCTTGCATTTCTTCTAATCTCTGTTTTGTAGCAAAGAATGTTAGTAAGAATAGTTGGCTGTGGCATAAAAGACTAAGTCACTTAAACTTCAAGTATCTCTCCAAGATTGGTAGAGAAAATCTAGTTCGTGGTCTACCCAAAGTAGCTGATCACCACGATGAGAAGTGCACAGCATGTCAACTAGGCAAACAACCAAAAGCGTCTTTCTCCAGCAAGACGACACCTTCAACTTCTAGATGTTTGCAACTACTTTATATGGACCTGTTTGGACCTGTTTCTACCGCAAGTATTGGAGGAAATAGATATTCCTTAGTTGTGGTAGATGATTACTCAAGATATACGTGGGTCGAGATGATGAGCTCCAAAGATGATTGTTATGACATTTTGACCGCACTCTTTAGACAGCTCCAAACACAAAAAGAAGATGACATCGTTAGTGTTCGATCCGACAACGGTACAGAATTCAAGAACAACGGTGTTGCTCAATACTGTGATGATCATGGTATTGACCACAACTTTTCTGCTGCTGGAGTTCCACAACAAAACGGTGTAGTAGAAAGAAAGAATAGAACGTTGATAGAGGCCGGAAAGACAATGATTGCTGAAGCAAAGCTACCTCAATACTTTTGGGCTGAAGCCGTCAACACAGCATGCTTCACTCAAAATAGATCCCTCATCAACAAGACCTACAACAAAACTCCTTATGAACTTTGGAGAGGAAGAACCCCCAACATAGCATACTTCAAGATATTTGGATGCAAATGCTTCATTCTCTACAACGGTAAAGAACATCGAGGTAAATTTGCTCCTAAGGCCGATGAAGGTATATTTATTGGGTATGCTAAACACTCAAAAGCTTTTCGTGTATTTAATAAAACCACTCTTAAGATAGTTGAATCTGTCCATGTTACTTTTGATGAACATTCTCTTCTTGAGCCACATATGGCTCCAAATGTTGCTGATGATTTTGTTGAGATAAATGAGACAGGTACAACTCAACCACAAAATCAATCAACTCAAGGAAACCCATCTACCTCAACTGCACCTCCATCTACCTCATATGAAGCACCAGAAGTTGCCTCATCTGCTGCTACCTCAAATGGAGTTGAAGTTGAGACACCCATAAATGTTGAAGAACCTATCCCTCAAATTACTTATGATTGGGATGGCTCAAATGATGTACCACTTGAAGACTTACAACCACCATCAACTCAACCAGACATACCTCAAGAAGTTCGTGAGGTCAGAGATCACCCAATTCAGAATATCATTGGTGATTTGCATTCTGGTGTAAGAACAAGAAGATCAAACTATGATGCACTTACCGCATTCATATCTCAAGTTGAACCTAAGAAAGTTGATGAAGCACTCCAAGACTCAAGTTGGGTTGTTGCTATGCAAGAAGAGCTCAACCAATTTGAAAGATGCAAAGTTTGGACCTTAGTTCCAAGGCCACAAGATCAAGGAGTGATTGGTACAAAGTGGGTATTCCGAAACAAGATGGATGAGAATGGAAGCATCACAAGGAACAAAGCAAGGTTGGTTGCACAAGGATATAGACAAGAAGAAGGCATTGATTATGATGAAACATTTGCCCCCGTTGCAAGACTCGAAGCTATAAGAATATTCTTAGCTTATGCCTCTTACAAAAGATTCAAGCTATATCAAATGGATGTGAAGAGTGCATTCCTCAACGGTGAACTTCAAGAAACAGTCTTTGTTGCTCAACCACCCGGATTTGAAGACCCCAAATTTCCAAATCATGTCTACAAACTCCGTAAAGCTTTATATGGACTCAAACAAGCTCCACGAGCATGGTATGATACTCTATCTAAGTTTCTCCTTGAAAAGGGATTCAAGCGTGGTAAGATCGACACAACTTTATTCATTGCTAAATATAATGATCATACTTTACTTGTTCAAATATATGTAGATGATATTATTTTTGGTTCTACTAATGAATTGTTGTGTAAGCGTTTTGAGAAACTCATGAAAAGCAAATTTGAGATGAGCATGATGGGAGAATTGACATTCTTCCTTGGACTTCAAATTAAACAATGTGCTGAAGGAATCTTCCTCAACCAAGCAAAATACACAAGAGATCTTATCAAGAAATTTGGACTTGAAAATGCAAAGGCATACGACACTCCTATGGCTACTGGTAACAAGCTAGATAAAGACTTGAAAGGTAAGAAGGTTGATCAAACCTTATATCGAGGTATGATTGGCTCTCTCCTATACTTAATTGCTAGTAGGCCAGATATCATGTTTAGTGTTTGCGTTTGTGCTCGTTATCAAGCTGATCCTCGAGAAGCACATCTTATTGCTGTTAAACGAATTATTCGATATCTATCTGGGACTATTAACCTTGGACTTTGGTACTCCAAAGATTCAACTTTTGATCTTATAGGTTACTCAGATGCAGATTACGCAGCATGTACCATTGACAGGAAAAGCACAAGTGGAACTTGTCATTTCCTTGGAAATCGACTAGTTTCATGGGCAAGCAAGAAACAAGCCTCAGTCTCTGTATCTACCACAGAAGCTGAATATATAGCTGCTGGAAGCTGCTGCTGCCAAGTGCTGTGGATGAAGCAACAATTGGTTGACTACGGAATCAAAGAAGAAAATTGTCCAATCTTTTGTGACAATACATCTACCATTGCTGTCTCCAACAACCCTGTCATGCATTCCAAGACCAAACACATTGATATCAAATACCACTTTCTCAAGGATCATGTTGAAAAAGGTAATATCCACCTAGAGTATGTGAGTACTGATGATCAAATTGCAGATATTCTCACCAAGGCTCTTGATTCCAAGAGATTTAGGTATCTAAGAGGAGAAATGGGTATGCTTGAACTCTAACTCAAACTTGTCCATATAATTTCTTGTACTAATGTTTGTCAAAAAGTTCAATATCAAGATAGGTACACGGCAGACCAACTCACGGTCAAGCATATAACACAAACCTCTAAACTCAATTAACCGCAACTCATGTCTGCCGCATCAACTATGCTGCCGCATAAAGTCTTGTCACCTCAGTAATGATATCTCAAAAGACTAAATAAGGTAAGACCTCACCGACCGCACATGTCACGGTCGACATCTCAAGCTACCGCACATGTCACGGTCGATCTTCAAGTTACCGCACTCTAAGGCCCCAGGTAAGTCTTTCTAACTTTGAGATATCTAGGTTGTTTAGATCTAACCTACCTCAAGGGTATTAAGGTAACTTCCTCTTTTCCCTCGTTTTATTTAATTCAAATTTTTTTTGGAGCATTAAATTTTCATTTAATTTTTATTCCTTAAAATTATTTATGAGCCGTCATTAGGCTATTGACATGACACCTAGTAACCTCGCATTTAATTCGATCAGACATCCCTAGGTCACATCCGTACCTTTTGCAGAGTTAACCCTCCATCTTCCCATCATCTGACCTCTGCAACCACATCTCTCTCTCTAAAATCTCTCTAAAACCGTCATCCATCTTTCTCTCTTTGAAATTCTCTATAAATGACTTCCAAACACCAATCTAAGAAGTCTTCAAAATCGACTGAATCCAGAGACGAATTCCTTCTATTCCATCTCAACCCGCTCCTCCATTCGTAGTTATGGTATGAACTTCTTGAATCTCGATTTTTTTTTGGCGGACATTTCCCAAAAACTTTTCACATTCTTAAGATTCATCTCATTATTGTTACTTATATGTAGTTAAACTTTGGGTTGATTGTTTATTCTTGGTTCTAGTTACTATATCTGTAGATTGCATAAGATTTCATCCAGGTTTATTGAATTCGATTGAGCCAAATGGTTTTTTAAATTTTTTCGGTATTCCAATACTTTCCCTTTCAATTCTGAGTTTAATGTTGATTAGTTCATGAAATTGATGTGTTTTTATTGCTCTATAGGCATTTCCGATTCTTCCCAGGTCATTTTTATTTGTTTTAGTCACTTTTATGGAATCTGGGTTAACATGTGTATCGTTTTATCGTGTTCTTCATAGTGTTCTACGTGTTCTTGGCATATTCAATGATTTGATCCATTTTTATTTACTTGTTTGACATTTTGTGTTTATACACTATTCACATTTTGATCTTGTATGGGTCCACACTTCTGTGTTGCGGTAATATCGTTATATCTATGCCTACCGCAACCTTTGTTACCGTGCCTCACTTGACCGCACCATCATTGCCTTTCATTCTTGTCAAGTGACCGCACGACCTACCTCGTTTTCTAAACTTTAATTTTGCTTTGTTTCAGGACCTAAACCATTTCATTCC
>JAOWBW010000848.1:315821-478524 GCA_026119855.1 Campanula takesimana
TTTGATTAGGAAACGAATTTTGGACGGATTTTGACACAAGTTTCCTATTTGGAATGGTCATACTTTGTGTATAAAAGACCAAATTCGGCCAGCACTCTAAGCTAATGATTTTGTGAGTCTCAAAGAGTTTGAGAGAGGGTTTATTTTGTTCTAAGACAGTCTTGTGTTGAAGAACAAAATATACACAAAAAAATTCCATATAGTTCTTTAGATTGTGGGAAAGTGTTTCACAATTTGGTCTAGCAACCAAGATCAAGAAGCTCCTTTGGTATTCCTTCGAAGTGTGGATACCGCTAGAGGGTGAAATCATCATCTTCAAAGTTCGTGTTCAAGCTTTGTGATCGTGATCAAATCTTCAAAACCTCCACCAAAGACCAAGAGAATTTGATAGCCATCAAGGTTAGTTTTATTCCTTTATTCTTATGTTGTATTTGATTTAGTCATATGAACGGATCCATGGCTTTGGGTTCAAAATTTTAAATGCTAATCCGCTGCGCATGTTTGATCGAAACCCAACAGTCTCCAGAACCACACCTCTTGGAAGGCATCCAAAAATTAGCTATTCTCGTTCGATCCACTGCCAAACTATGTTGATTAACAGTTGGTAATGAAGACTCCGATGTCTGGTTTTGAATATGCAAGTTGTTTTTTCTTGCTGTAATTCACTATCATCTAGAGTGACTTGGTGATCAACTTGTTTTTCAGTATCCCAATTTTTTTTGACAGAATAATATACTTTACAATATGGTTAAACATGTAATTTTCATCAAATATTGCATTTTTACTAAGTGAAACCCTATACTCAATTTTATATGAGGACTAGTTTTATACTCTTAACTTTATCTCCATAGCCTATAAACATACTTTTTTTTAGCTCATTGCTCTATTTACCTTCATTTGCATGATAAACAATACATCAAAAGCTCTTAGAATGGAGTAATCAACTGACTTACTGTTAGTGTTGGTGCCCTAGGCACGATTATATAAACATTATGTATGTTATCGTTTTATTCATATTAACAAAGAGATGTTTTGATTATTATTGTTGTTCATGTTTACTTATAATAATCTCCGTCTCTAGTGCTTATGAAGCACTAGTATAAGTCTAAATGATCATGGGATGATCATGTTAGACTTATTGGTACTTGTTAGAGAACAAGGTACTGGACATGACCCGCTCTATGAGATTTATGTCATGGTCAATGTCATATATAGATCTCATATTAGTTATGTCATTTGATAGTATTCCACTTGATGAACATTATGTTTGACATATTCAAACGCTACCTTTAACCAGGTAGTTATAAAGGGTATGATTGGCATAATCGGATTCACGTAGGGAAGAATAATAAGCTAAATGGATTTGTCCCTCTTCGGATAGATGTCAAACTTGGACCCCTCGTAGAATGATGTTGATGAAATGTTTAGCCAAACTCAAATGAATTGATTGGATCAATGTCATTTGGATTATCAACATATTTGGAATCGAGAAAGCGTTGAACAAATACAAGTTGACTCAATGACCATGACTTGTGTTCAATGACATCGTGGACAAAGGGATTGTGACATGTTCTATAAAGGAATACGAACTTGTATATAGTTACACTATTTGGGTAGGTATGACGGTTTGCTATAACCTAATCATATCTTATGGGTTTATGTTTAAACCCATTGCCAACTTAGTGTAATCTTATAGGGTCACTCACAAATAGAACGAATCCTAAAGGACTTAATTGGAATCTGGGTCGAAGGGCCTTTGAGGGATTTTAGGAATTTAGAGGAGAAAACAAGAAAAGCTGGAAAAGCTGGAGGGTCCGGTCGGACCTATGCAAAGACCCGGTCGAACCTTGTATAGGACCCGGGCGGACCTCCTATAAGACCCGGGCGGACCTAGCGGTTTCGTCCTGAGACTTTCTTAATCCGATTTCTTGCGTTTTTGACCACTTGTTACCTATTTGGAATAGGAGAAACAAGTATAAAAACCTCCCCTAGTTGCCCTAATCAGTCCTATGCATATTGTGAGCCTCCAAAGAGTTTGAGAGATTTATTTCTTGTTCTAAGATCCCTAGATTGAAGAATAAGAACATCACATAAAATTCCATATAGTTCTAAAACAATTGTGAAAGCGTGTTTAATAATTTGGTCTAGCAACCAAGATCAAGAAGCGTTCTTGATATTCGTTTGAGGTTTGGATACCGATAGAGGGTGAAGCTTATCACCTCCATAGTTCGTGTTCTTGCTTTTGTTCGTGATCAAAGTTTCAAAGTTCCACCAAGAATCAAGGTTGTTGATCAAAGGCTTCAAGGGTTAGTATTTCAGTATTCATTATGCAGTATTTGATTTAATCATATGAATGGATCTATGGGCTTTGGGTTTCTATGAATTTTTAAATGCTTTATTCCACTGCGCATTGTATAGGAAACCCAACAACCAGGACCATCACCAGCACCAATACCAACACCAACACCAACACCAACACCAACACCAGCACTAAACAATATGCTTTCTTGCCTCTTCTTCTTCTTTAGGCATTTAGTCTTCTAGAGTCCCTTTTCTTTGCAGTAGTTACAAATACCATATGGCTCACGACCCTTTGAATACGTTTTCTTATTTTTCTTCTTCACCCGTTTTCTTGTCCACTACTACTAGCAACCATTCTAGATGCCTATTTATTCTTACATGTACCACTTGCCTTATAGCATAACTCTCTATTGTGAAGATATGATTTGACCTTAAGGAGACATATTACTTTTCACACTAATTTAAAAATCCTAAAAAATCTCGTATGATAATGATACAAATTTACAAACAATATAAAAGCAACATCTCATAAGAGTTTAATTTGATTAAGGGTTTGCAATTTATATAGGTTTCAGCCAGCGTGGGTAATAGACACTAGTGAGTACTTGGTAGATATTCATTCAAAGTTGGAACATGTTTGAATAAAAAAAATTAATCATCAATTGTTCTCGCCAAAAGGCATGCCTCAACAGAAACACACGTCTCATCAACTACGCAACCGTGATATCTCTAAGGGCCACTTACATTTCAACAATCTCCAAAAGTCTAAAACTCCCTCTGTAGGAAGAGGTTGCTCACTGAGCTTTGACTTTACTAAAATCTCGTCTCGGTCATAAATAACTCGACACCCTATCTAAACGGACTATTCCCATGCGCATGTGTGTCACACCATCTATTACGCATTTTCATACGCATTTTATGTTACCTCTTACATATCACTCTTTATGCAACAATTGAAACAAATTGATGGATATAATTTTCCATGTCACACCCAAGTTACATCATCATGAGTCTTTAATCACTGCATGACACGTGGCATATATGCATATTATCAAAGCTCATACATAATTATTACTTTATGGCCTTGATATATAAGAGAACTATCTCAGTCCATGCCAGGTACACAAGTTTACATGATATTATACACACACAAGTATAACCAAAGTCTCATTCAAACTTCGGTGACCGTACTCTCACTCGAAGTACTTCAAGCTGGGAAACCGTCTCGACTGAGTTCATGATTTTGTTGTCCTTTGGATGCAAGTAATAAACAGCGAGAAGAGAGAACAACTATTGGAGATTTAATTAGAGAGTTTAGTGGAGCCTGCGAGCTAGGATTTTGTTAGTCTTATTGGGAGTTCTTTCATTCTTACACTCGAGTCGATGTCTATGAAGGAAGCATTGAAGCAAGCACAGACCAAGAAGTTTTCAAATTTAATAGCTAAATAAAACTTTTAAATTGTTGCTTTATAAGACACTTCTGCAATAAAAGAAACAATCTGATGGCTGATGACTGATGACTGATGATTGATGCCCGATAAGCTAAGCTAAGCTAAGCTATAACATAACCAAGTTGAAAATTAAGCTATAACATAATCAAGTAGGTGGTGCTAGTATAAACCAATAGAATGTATTTAATGCTAACATGTGTTACATGTGTAATGAACATGAGGGCAAACCTGCCTAAACTAGAATGACCAAGGACCAAGTAGAATAATTAAAAGTGGAAGTACAAGGGCTCTTTAAGAAAATTGAAAAAAGTTTCCCCACTGTATATTCTTCTCCTGCAACTGAAGCATTTACACAGTGCAGTACTCTTCCCATTTAACACCTACACTGTGTGTTTGTGTGTGAGAGAGAGAAGAGAACAAAAGAAGAACCCTAGAAAAAGCTACTTCAAATTACAAAATTTCCGCCAGATATATAACCCCCATTGTCAGCTTGGACCCCCCAATGTTTTTATCCCAAAATCCTTCCAACCCAACATTTTTTCTTCTCTTAATTCTTGTTTTTTCCTTTCTTGGTCCTACTACATTTCTACCTAATTCCCATAATTTCTTGATTACTATCTTTAAGTAGTTTCTGGAAAACGGATCTGTTAGTTTTGGGTTTGGTTTGCTTGAAATTTATTGAAGCAAAAGCAAAATATAGAGGTGGTTTGAGAGGAAGCTTCAGATCTGGTGAAGAGTGCTGTTGTTCTGGTTGTTGGGAGAGATGGAGACATTAATAGTATTATTATTATTATTATTGGCTCCTTATTTCTCTTTGACTTGATAAAACCCACTTTCTTTCTCTCTGTTTCTCTCTGTGTTTCTGTTTCTGGGTTGAAAGATTTGACTAAGGTCAACGCTGGGAGTTTCTTTTTTGAGGAAGTAATCAATGCTGGGAATAGGGAGTTCTTCTAGTGTTCATACAACCTCTACTTGCAACGCCTTGCTCCGTGAACTTCAGGTCCTTCTCTAGTTTTTTTTTTTTTTTTTTCCTGGGGAATTTGTTTGTGGGTTTTTGGAGATTATTTGAACTTGATTTGGGTTTGAAATTTGAATCTGAATTGAAGTTTTGTTGCTTCTGGAGCTTTTAATAACTTTAATTAAATCCCATTTATGGTTTACTGTGTTCCGCTCTGTTGCTCCTGGGTTCTTGAATTGAATTGAATTTATGGCTTCTTTTAATTCCTGTATTATTTTCTGCAGTTAGTTTTATTTTTCACAGAAAAAGAAGATTCTTTATCTGTCATGGTGGCATCATATATAATTATGAGTCTCACTGGTTGAAATTTAAGTGCTAGTTTCTAAATATGTTTGTTTTATTTGTTATTCCGTCTGTCTCAAAATGAGTGTCCAAAAAAGTTCAAAATTACTCATGATCGTCTCAAAATGAATATTCAGAAAAGTTCAAAATTACTCTTGATCAAGAGTAATTTTTTTCTTTCTGTTTGATAATCATTTTGGGACGGAGGTAGTATGTGTCACAATTGAATGATGGTAAACTTTCTTGATAAATAATTGTGCTATTTTTTTGTCTGGGTGTTGTGCTCTAGTCTCTTAGCTCCCCTACCCCTATTTTTAATAATGCTTGCTAGTTGATATTAGCCTCTTTAGTTGTATGCTTTCATATCATTAATGCATGATTACTTTTCCTTTACAGGCTAAGCATGGCTTAATCTATCTTAATCATTTTTCTTTAGTCTACACTAACTCTAACTTTTTTCTCCTTTTTTATTGCGTGAACAGCAATTATGGATTGATATTGGTGAGAGTGAAGCGGAGAAGGACCGAATGTTGTTGGACCTTGAACGAGAGTGTCTAGAAGTCTACCGGAGAAAGGTTGAGGAGGCTGCGAATGCTAAGGCACGGCTTCACCAGTCCATTGCTGCTAAGGAAGCCGAACTCGCAACACTTATGGCTGCTCTTGGGGATATCAATATTAGTTCACCATTAAAGGTAAGAGCCTTGTTATGATACTCCCTCCATCCCGAAATGATGCTCCCAACTTTTTTTTTTTTGTTGTTTGAATGAACTGTGAGCTATAATCGTCGGTTAATTTAATTCTCACATGATTTTGGGGGAAACTAGTTTCTCCCTTAATTATAAAAAGTCCTGTTTTTCAAACCGTTCCTAAATGTTCGCCAAATGCTTGCAACTAGAAAAAAAATGGTCTTTCTGTAATTTAGGTAGAAACTAGTTTCCCCCAAAACCTTCTCTTTAATTATCCTTCTGAAAATCTTAATTTTTATTGCTCAAAGACAAAGTTCATTCTTCAAACAAACAATAAAAAGGGGTGGAATATCATTCCGGGACGGAGGGAGTATTAATCATCCATTTTTCTACCTTATTTCATTCTTTCTATTGTATTACCTTTACTTGTTCATGTGCCTGTTACCCACTTTCCTTTAACTTTAGTTATGTGTTTCTAACTACCTGTTCCTTTATGTTGATTGCTTTTTTGGCTTCACTTGTTTGCTTTCTTATTAAAGTATCTTTAAGTGGGTTGACTACTTGATGTCAAATTGTTTGTTCCAATGGCATGCTGGTAGAGCTCAGTTGTGAATCAGTTTGAGGATAATTTGTATATTAATTATAATTTCCTTTATTGTACACATCTTCAAGCATTCAGGGTGTACTATGGGCGTTAATGATGAATGGATTATGTCATTAAAAGTTCAACAAGGAATGTGACGTCAATTCATTATTCATTTATTTTGGGATAAAAAATGGCCATTTGAAGTTGAAAGTAAAATCATTATGCTAATTAATTTCATGGGAAGTTTGGGCGCATAGTTTGTTTGCCATTTGAAATGTTTACTTTAAGATATGGTCTCAGTTAAGGACAAAGTTTGTGAATAGAATTATGGAACATATGGTTGTAACTGTACTATGACAAACTGACAGGAATACAAGATTGCCCCAGTTGGTAAAGAATCTTTGGGTTGAGCCTGTGCGAGAAAAAAATGTTGGTAGACCAATATGGCAACTTAATTTCTTATGCGAATGTACTGAAGTGTCATTAGTTTCGTTTAATCAGTATTTGGAATTTGTAGTTTTTTTCATTGTTTATTTTGAGTTATGAAGTCGACTTTTCATTTAAACATCTAGTAAGTGATTGGAGTGAGGAGTTTTTCGCGTGGGTCATCCGGAACTAAAAGAATAAAAACATCTTAAAATGTTGAGTCCATACGTAATTTTTCAATTAAAATCGTTTTGAAATTGTTTTTTTCATGTAGATAAAAGTTCGGCTCCTTCACGGACAGCTTATCGCGTAAACAATCACAATTTACACTTTGTTTCACATTGGACCATCGTACTTAGTTGTTGAGTGAAGGGGTGGCACCAAGGTCATGAGGATGACTAGCTAGGACCTAGGGAGTAGGGACCAAGGGAAATTGTCCTCTTGATTTCCCAAAGGAAAGTCTTGTCCTCTTGATGTCCCAAAGGAAAGTCTTTGAATTACTAACAAGATTCCTGATGTTTCTTGATTTACTTGACAGTCGGTAATGATCTGGGGTCACTGGAAATTGCATAAGCTAGCTAGCCATGTTGGAGTTGGATGTTGTGTCCATGTATAGACAAATAGAATTAGGGTGCTTGGAAAAGCAGTAGGAATATATTGGTTATGTATATCAAATTAATATATGTTTAGAAACACATATCGTGAAGGTAATTCCCGAAGCTTTCAGATGTCCTCCATTCGTGTGTGTGTGTGTGTGTGTGTGTGTGTGTGTGTGTGTGTCTGTGTGTAGACTTATTCTTGTATATGCTTTTACAAATCATACTCTTTATATAGAAAGCAAATAAATTAAATGAAAACAGGAATACATAATAATCAATAATCAGTAATTTATTTGTTGATATTATGAGCTTTTCAACGCTGGTATCATAAGATGGCCGATTATGCTCTTGGTCTTAGCTAAGTATGAAGGTATGTATTTCTACGTTTCCCCTCCCAGGGATATTAAGATTCAACTGTCTTCTCAATTGTGATGTATACTGAGCGACAAGGGTGATACCCCTTTTAGTGATTTTTTGGGTGAGCTTAAACGTTATTCACAACTGAAGTACAGTCTGTTTTATCTGTACAATTTACCCATATGTTCCATATTTGATACCTTCTTCCGATAGCCTTCTGATTTCCTTATACTTCTACTTATTTTCTACTTCATTTGGCTAATACTCCCTTTGCCCCAGAAAATTAGTCCCTCTTTTTTTCATTGTTTCTACGAATGAACTTTGAGAAACAATCTAAGATACTTCTAATTATCCTAATGAAAGTTTACAACTTGTTATTGATACACCATTATAAATTCTATAAACATCACTTTTTAGATTCTCATTAAGATAATTAAAAGTAGTCTAAATGATTACTCAAAGTTCATTCATAGTAACAACGAAAAAAAAGAGGGACTAACTTCCGGGACAGAGGGAGTAATATTTTGCTATATGATGCTTGAGTACCAACTGAAGTTGATTAGCATTGTCATTCACTCATTATTCATAAGACCTGCATCAAGATTTCTTTTAGGTTTCTAAATCTTGTGATTAATCTAATATATCGATCATGGCATGTAAATGTATTGAATTTTGCAGATAAATTCAGAGCAGAAAGCCTCATCATTGAAAGAGCAACTAACACTTGTCACCCCATTGGTGGAAGATTTGAAAGTAAAGAAAGAGGAAAGAATGAAGAAATTTGCGGATATAAAGTTGCAAATCGACAGGATTAGTGGTGAGATTTCAGGGTATGGTCAAATTGTCGATGGTGTCAGTTCCTTGAACCTGGGAGAGCAAGACTTATCTGTTAGGAAACTCAATGAATATCAAACCCATCTCCGTACTCTTCAAAAGGAAAAGGTAGGTGCAATTGGCGGCTTCTCCTATCACCAGTGATTTATGTTCAATATATATATATATATATATATATATTTTTTTTTTTTTTTTTTGACATAATTAGATAGTTGTTTATCATTCGCAAATAAATCCATTGTTGACTGTCTTGAATGTTATGATTTCTTTCTTTCTATCTTTTACTTATTTATTAGTCCGTTTTTCACTTTGCAGTCTGAGCGGCTCCATAAAGTGTTGGAGTATGTGAATGAAGTGCATTCCTTATGCAGTGTTCTTGGGTTGGATTTTGCCAAAACCGTGAGCGATGTGCATCCAAGTTTGCATGGGACGAATGTGGAACAATCCACAAATATAAGTGATAACACATTGGAAGGTCTACAACATGCGATCCTTAAATTGAAAACAGAGAGGAAAGTCCGCTTTCAAAAGGTATAATGTAAATAAAAAAAAAAAGAAAGAAATAATAGTGACCCTTTGGTTTAATGTTGTCTAGAACTCTGGGACACATAGTAATCCTTTCCCTTTAAATGCAGCTAAAAGACATTGTTGGATCATTATTTGAACTTTGGACATTAATGGACTCAACGAATGAAGAGAAAGGGTACTTTTTAAGGGTTATTTCATTACTGGGATCCTCGGAGGCAGAGATTGTTGAACCAAGTGCTCTTTCAATGGATATCATACATCAGGTTTGCTATTTTTCTTACTCCCTCCAAATGTCTCTTTTGACTTGTCAACGTTTTTAATGAATGTGCTTTACTTATTGTACATTGCTGTACAATGGTGAAATTGAAATATGACTATTTCCTTATTTAGAAATGTGACATTTATTTTGGGATGGACTAAAAAGGAAACTGGGACATCTATTATGGGACGGAGGGAGTACTTTTCATTCTTCCTCTCATTTGAAAACCGACTCTTGAATATTGATCTTTCTTGGCAGGCCTCACAAGAAGTTGAGAGGCTGAGTAAACTGAAAGCAAGCCGAATGAAAGAACTGGTGTTGAAGAGAAGATTAGAGTTGGAAGAAATATGTTATAAGACCCACATTGAACCTGATACTAGTACTTCTGCTGAAAAATTGAATGCGATGATGGATTCTGGTAAAGATAATTCCGTTTTCAAGTAGTATCTTCTTTAGCATGGATTTACTTGTTTCGAGTCGTAATACATTTTTGAAATTTATTCTTTTTAGGTCTGGTTGATCCTGGTGAGCTTTTGGGGAACATTGAAGCGCAAATAAGCAAAGTGAAGGATGAAGCATTGAGCCGGAAAGAAATAATGGATAGGATAGAGCGATGGCTTTCTGCCTGTGATGAGGAAAATTGGCTTGAAGACTATAATCAAGTAAGTTTCGTATAGTACTATTGTAGCGAGTTGTAGCAGCTTTTTAGTGGTGAATCAATGGTTTCATTTGTACTTAAAGATGATTTATTTCACAAGCCCTTATCCCCCCCCCCCCCCCCCCCCCCCCCACCAAAAAAAAGAAAAGAAAAAAGAGTCTTCTTTCTATTCTCCTATCCCTAAAATTAATGACTTGGTTAACGAGAAAGTATAAATATCATGAAAGCTTGTTTTAGAATGTCTTAACATTCCTAAATAGACATTCATAGGATGGAAGGGGTAAAACTTTGCTTTTTTTGGTTTGCCAATTGTAATAATTTTTTAAAGCAAAATACTCCGTTTAGTACATCTTCATAATCAGATCTGGCAGTTATCATAATTTTCAATTTTCTTTTGTGCGTTTGAGATTCTGGCTTGCTTTTAACATATGTTGTTGATATCAGGATGACAAGCGATATAGTGCAGGAAGAGGTGCTCACATAAACTTAAAACGTGCTGAACGAGCTCGAGTTACTGTTAGTAAGATTCCAGGTATTATATTTTGGCTTTTATTATTATTTCTTACACAAGGCTGTTTTTCTTTGTTATTGTTACTATAATTGTTTTTGAATTTTAGGTTTATGGAAATATCTTTTAAAAACGATTTGCTAAACCAAGCGAAGTTAAATGAAGCCAAACACAAAACCTAAGATCCGATATAAAGATCATACTCCCTCCGTCTAATTTAGAATTGTAAAAAAAAAAAAAACGTCGTGCACGGGAATTAAGAAGTATATAATGTCAAGAAAATGAATCACAGGGCATAGACCAGAGTTATAAATTTGACCTGAGGAAAAAATTCCTTCCTCATCTGGAATATAGGAGTTTGATGATGGAGGTTTTGTTTTGTATTTGGATTCTTCTAAATTTTGTTGCTCCAGAACTATATCCTTTTAAGAGGAATTTTCCCGCTTCTTATTTTGTTTATTGTTATTTTTTTTTCTTTTCTATTAACTGTCTACTTTCCACAGTTATTGTTGATAATTTAATTTCTAAGACGCTAGCATGGGAAAATGAGAGAAAGAAGTCGTTCCTTTATGACGGAGTGAGTTTTATGGCCTGAAACTTAAGCTGAATTATCTTTTTTTATTTATTTATTTTTATTCTGGTTGTTTATTTTAAAAATTGATTCATCCATGCTACTTGTTGTAGGTACGTTTGGTGACAATATTGGAGGAATACAAACTAACAAGGCAACAGAAAGAACAGGAAAAAAGGCGGTCCAAGGTAATATAGTATTTGTCTTGGTTTACATTGAGAACTTCATACATTTACATATGTACAACTTTGAATAATTTGCTCCCAAGTGTTGTATATCAGACATTCCATACTCCCTCCGTCCCATAATGATAGTTCCACTTTTTTAGAGATTATTTTATTGAACCTTGACCCATAATTTATGATATTTTTTATCCTAATGAAAATAAAAAAATTGTCATTGGTAGTACTTTTAAGACCGTACCCATGACAAGTTTTAGAATTTCATTTAGATAAGTAGTTTGTCCTATATCTTTGGTCAAAGTTCAATTAAATTAAACGCCAAAAAAGGGGACTATTCTTATGAGACGGAGGGAGTAATGTGAATTAGAAGTTTCCATTTATGGTGGTTCAGTTTCAGTTGGTGGAATCTTGTTTCATCTTTCTGAAATGACTCTTATTTTCTGTTAATATTCAACAGGACCAGAAAAAGCTCCATGACCTACTACTGACAGAAAAGGAATCCATTTATGGATCTAAGCCTAGTCCAAGAAGAAGCTCGAGTTTTAGAAAGCCAAATGGAAATGGGTCCCAAACTCCAACACCTCGGAGGAATTCATATGGCAGTCCAACACCAGATCTTATGACCCCCCGTTCTTACTCTGGACGTCAAAATGGAAATGGGCATTTTAAGGAAATGAGAAGGTTGTCTACTGCACCACTCAACTTTGTTTCGGCACCCAAGGAAGATACCATGTCTTTTTCATCCGTTTATGGCTCTGAGCCCGGCTCTCCTCCTTTGGCCTGAACTAGTAATTTCAACTGGTTAGTCTTTCTCTCTCTCAATTGTGCCATACATATGTGACTCTGTCGCACCATTTGACTCGCAGAAAATGTTACTCCCTCTATCCCTAAATGACTAAATGAATGTCCATTTTCAAGATTTTTTTGTCCCAAAATGAATGTGTTTTTCGAAAATAACTTTGTTCCTAAATGTTTTTTTGCCAATTTTTTTTTCCACTGGTCTCT
Source organism: Campanula takesimana (assembly GCA_026119855.1). Classification (NCBI taxonomy): domain Eukaryota; kingdom Viridiplantae; phylum Streptophyta; class Magnoliopsida; order Asterales; family Campanulaceae; genus Campanula; species Campanula takesimana. The sequence continues at coordinate 328,073 of JAOWBW010000848.1, forward strand.
TTGCACTTGCAAAACTAAATGTCTAGAAAGAGGATTACATTTTCAAGAAATTTTTGTCCCAAATGAATGTCGTTTTTGGAAAAAAACGTTCTCCCTAAATTTTTATTTACCATTTTTTTTTTCCACTAGTCTTTTTATACTTGCAAAACTAAATGTTTGTAAAGAGGATTACAAGAATATCCATGAATCTTTGCAAGTAAATAGAGATTTTCAGAATGTCTCTTAAAAGGAAATTTGTACATTCATTTAGGGACGGAGGGTATAATTTGGTAGCTTTAAGTTGCTATTAGCATATTTCCTAGTGGGTGATGTCACACACACACACACACACACACACACACACACACACACACACACACACACACATATCTAGTGCTTGACCAAAACTATGCAAAATCACTCCTTCCATTCCGAAAATGGTAGTCTCATTATCCTGTTAGGCTGATCCCTTAAAATATAGTCCCATTTCTTTAATAGGTACCCCCTTCTTCCCAAAATGAGTATCCATTTTCAAGGGGAATTTTTAGGAAACTTGACTTCCAAGCAATTATAGTACTACCTCTGATCCAAAGTAAATGTCTACTTTGACTGGCCATAGAGATTAAGAAAACTCATTTGATCCAATAACAAAAAACCGTCCGTTAAAAATAGGCAGTTAGTGGACACAAAATGCTTTAGATGAGGGTCCTCAGAGAAACTCGTGGACACAAGTGATTCTTGTAATACAAACAAGTAAGCGAACACTTATTTTAATCACTCCAGAAAGGAATAGTGGACACTTATTTTGGATTATGCGGGAGTGATATATATGCACAATTACTTTTACCGCCCACCTATAGACTTGCGGTATGGCATCAAGGCAGTGATGTATAAAAAGTACTAACTTGCTTAAAAATGGACACGCAGTTACGGACAAATTTGTTTGAAAATGGACACTCATTTAGAGATGGACAGGTTAGTAATTGTATTTGAATTTCAAGAAGGTACAGAGGAATTTTTTTTTTTTTTTTTTTTTTGGAGGTACAGATGAAGTTTGAATCATCAAATGTGACCCTTTTTATATTTATTCCACTGCCATCGTCACCACAACTTCTTCCGCCTGTGCAATTTTCTTGGGATTTAAACTTATGATTTTGTTGCATTTTGAAGGAAAGAAGATCCTTTTATGACGTTCATTGACTTAATGCTGGGAGTAGGGCAGCAGAAAGCTTGTGAATACAAAAGGCGAAATGTACACTAGTGTATCATTATGATATGTTACAGAAGAATCCATAGTGGTGACTGACATCAAAACGATAGCGTGCATTCAGAGGGGGACAAAATGAAGAGTCGTGATTCGAAGAAGAAGAATATCGGGTGCTTTTAAGAATTGAATTAGCTGATAGTTTTTTAGAGATTTGGTTGTGGATATAGCGAGTAGTAGTTAATAACCATAGATGATGTTACCTATTTAGGAGAAGGAGCTTTGCCTTTACTTTAGATAAGCAGGTGTATATATCTCTTATCTTTTTAGTGTGATTGCTATCATTTGCTACAAGTACTTCCATTTTAGATTTGGTTGTGGAGTGAGAAGAATGACCTCTCTGTAATATTATCTTCTTATAACTTGGCCCTCCAACATAACTATTTTCATTTTTTTTTTTTTTTTTGGCTTTTTCTCAATGCTCCCTCCGTCCCAGCACGTGCCTTTACAGTCCGTCCCACCACTAGTGAGACTGCTCAAAATTGAAATGTTTTAATATATTTATATTCAAAAAACCTCACCATTTCACCATAGTCATTCTCTCTTCATTTTCCACCATTCAATTTATTTAGCGTTTTTTTTTTTTTTTTTTTTTTTTTTCATTTTCTATCACATATACTGTTGGGAATTTAGTGGTACCCCGATGCAAATAAGATTAAGAACACAACACCCACAATCACAAATATGAGATAATCACACAAAGAACACAAGAATTGTTTGCCCGGTTCGTTCAACTTGTGAACTATGTCCGGGGGCAATCGCCAAGCCAATATTTTATTAAATATTCTTTTATATGGTGCTACAATGTGTTCTAACTCGGAACTATGCTTATATAGGTGTACAAAGAAGTCTTAAACCAATACATAGAAGAAATCTAGTCAAAATATAAGACCAAACAAAATCTGGGTCTGGAAACACCATATACGACCGAATGTATACCCCTATTCGGCCGAATATCCTCTTTTTCGGGCTCTTTTCGGTTTCCTTCTCCTTTTCGACTTCTCCTTGATTCCTTCCAATTCCCGTTTGATCTTGGACTCCTTTTCCCCCTTGTCTCTTTATTGTTTTAGGACTCTAATCCTAACAATCTCACACCTAGAGACTAAAACCATAAGCAAAGACCGATCGTCACTCCCACCACGAAATGAACCTCCTTTGAACACATTTTTACTCCATATTGACTTGGCGTTGCCGTGCTTCCCGGCTTAAGTGCTAAGGCGAGTTGAAACCAAGCGACGTTTCAACCCCCGTGTTAGATAGTTCTTGCCTCTCCAAATTAGCTTCTACCTTGATTTCTCCCCGCAAGTCTAACTTCGCCTTCTCCCTCCAGACCCACGTTCCTCGCAATGCTCCCTGTTGAAACTTGGACACAACTTGTTTCTTCCATTGTCTTCTCTTGGTCTGAACACGCTCTCTGTTAGGGAACTTTGAATTCCACACCGCGTTGATCAACTTTGTGTCACTCTCCCCCCTAACACACCGTTTCTTGATGTCTCTCCTTTCTACACCAATAGGCCGGTCCTTTAGCCTCTTGCTCCCACCCGAGCGATCATCGATATTGTCGGTGAGTACAACATCTTCTCCTTAACTCCATAAGCGATCACCTTAGATCATTTTGTGACTTCCTAAGACCCACCAATGAAGGTTACACCATACCCTTCATCATCAAGATGTCCAACAGAAATCACCCCCCTCCTCAATTCCGGAACATGCTTTACATCATGTAAGTGTAAAACAACCCCATTAGGTGTCTTCATCATCACACCCCCTTACCTTCGATCTTCAATGGTTGATCATCACCAATATAAAAACAACCCCAAAATCTCCCGGTGTGTATCGCTCCATTGACTCTGCATCCCCACTAGCATGACAAGCAGCTCCAGAATCCAACACCCAATCTTCGCCCGACTGCTCCTCTCCTAGGATTAATACATCCTCATCATCCACCATGTGTGCATCACCATCTTCCTTATCCAGACAATCATTGTAATACCCGACCCTAGGGGCCCTTTTTTTTTTTTTTTTTTAATTTTGTGAAACTCTTTTAATTAGTTTTGGACTCAATTAATTAAAGAGGAAGTAATGGGTTTAACTTTGGGCTCAAGTAATTTAAAACCCAATACGATTAGTGAATCCTTTTTAAGTTAGGGTGTCTTCATCATCACAACCCCTTACCTTCGATCTTCAATGGTTGATCATCACCAAGATAAAAACAACCCCAAAATCTCCCAGTGTGTATCGCTCCATTGACTCTGCATCCCCACTAGCATGATAAGAAGCTCCAGAATCCAACACCCAATCTTCGCCCGACTGCTCCTCTCCTAGGATTAATACATCCTCATCATCCACCATGTGTGCATCACCATCTTCCTTATCCGGACAATCATTGTAATACCCAACCCTAGGGGCCTTTTTTTTTTTTTTTTTAATTTTGTGAAACTCTTTTAATTAGTTTTGGACTCAATTAATTAAAGAGGAAGTAATGGGTTTAACTTTGGGCTCAAGTAATTTAAAACCCAATAGGATTTGTGAATCCTTTTTAAGTTAGGGAATTGAAAACCTAACCATATATTAAGACTCCAAAAAAACCCTAGCCTCTCTATTTTTAATTAAGAAAAGAAAAGCAACACAGAGAAAAGAGAGAGGGCGGCGGCGGCACTGTGAAGCCGGGAAAGAGAGAAAGATCGGGAAAGAGAGAGAGAGAGAGAGAGAAAGAGAAGGGAGAAGGAAAGAGTGAAACATCCATCAAAAAGGTAAACCCCATTACCTTAAGCTTTTCTTTATCTCCATGGATTGATTATTAGAAAACAATGATCATGATTTAGAACCCTAAATATTATGTTGAACTAGGGTTGGTTGAATTGAATTAAGAAGAGGAAGAAGAATGATTGTGTGTGTGCTGGTGTGTGTGCTGCCGTGTGTGTGTTGGTGGCAGTGTGTGTGTGCGTGTGTTAGTGTGTGCCGTGTGTGTAAACATTGTGTGTGTATATTTTGTGTGTGCTGTGAATATTGATCTAAGGTGTGAAATTGAATACTAGAACACAATGGTTGTGAATAGAAACTATAAAAACCCTAGGTATGAATTGATGAAACCCTAGGGGTATTTTGGTAACCTAAAAAGGGTATTTTGGGTATAAATCCAATTGGGTAATATGAGAGACCCTAGAATGAATATAACCTTAAAAGGAGTTAAAAGAGCATGACTTGTGGGTTAATAATAAAAGAAGTAAAGTATAATGGGGACGGAAGTAAATAGTGTTACTTTTGTCTAAGGAAGTTATTTTCGCATGATTGTAGATACGTGCACGTGGTTTTGCAAGAAGGATTAACGCAAGCCAAGGTAAGGGATTACGTTCCTAAGTCTTTTTGAGATTCATCCTTTGAAATAGGATCCTCATTATTGTTTCTAAGTCTAGCTACCAAGTGGCCGGTAGTATTTGAACTCTTATGACTTGAACGTCTTTTGAATTGATCTTACCCTTGATGTGTATTGTTCAATGGGTATCTAAAGTGATTGAAATTGTGATATGTGTTCTTGTACCTTTGAACACTATGTGGAATATTGATGTATCTAATTGAAACAGGTGCAGTTAGCTTTGTCTGATTGAAAATGACTTAGCGGGAATTAGTCTGATTGAAAATGACTAAATGAAATTGTCTAGTTTGATTGAAAAGAACTTAGACACTATATGATATTTGATGAAGTAGCTTAATGATCATGATCTAAACTAATAAGGGAGCACCCTGAAAAGGTGTAAGGTCTCTTATTCTCTTAACACCCTAAAAAGGTGAATTGTAACTATGGAATTGATGAACTTGTGATAGTGCCACAACTTCCTTAAGTATTATAACTGTATCTTGTAATGTGTACAGTTAAGTTATTGATGTTAGCCTTTCATTGAGAATATTGTTTGGCTCCGTTCTTTCGGTCATCTCTTCTTAGTACCCAGAGAGATCCCGTATGAACTTACTGAGCATTGTTCGCTCACCCCTTTCTTATATTATTTCCCCAGGTAAAGAGTAGAGGGAATGATCGGGTCGCAAGGAAGGGCAGTCAGTGGTTTAATTGAAGAGTTTTAAGACAATTGTTTTGTTTTATGTTAGAGCTAGTGGGTTGTACTAGCTGTTAAGTTTGAAATACAGTTATGCTTGTTTTGAATTGTGGTTAGATTATACTAGCCGTTACATTTGAACGTTGGATTTGAATTGTGTTTGATGTTTGTGATTTCCTAGTTTATGGATAATTATTATTATTGGAAAGTTTGGGTCGTTACAATCATAACTAATATGACCCTTCGCGCCACAATTGTAGCACTTGACCGATTTATTTTTCACCTTTTTCGGTCCTCCCCTAGCTTTCTCCACCCGAAGTGCAGCCCCATCTGCGGAAGATCCTCCCTTTTTCTCTTTCCTTCTCAACTCCTCTTGAAGGATGAGATCTCTAACCTCCACATATACTAACGGTGCCTTCGACGTGCTAATCGTCGTGACAGCTACCTCCCAACTGTTAGGCAGCGATTTTAGTAGAAAACATGCTAATACTTCATCCGAGAAAGTAATATCAACACTTTTCAATTGGTCCACCATAACTTTGAAATTGCCGATATGACTCGCTGCTGTCTGCCCCTCTGACATCTTTGCATTCGCAAACCTCTTTATCAAGTGCACCTTATTGATATTAGATGGCTTATCATACATGTCTAACAGCATCTGTAGCAACCCCACCATTGTCTTGGCCTCCATTGCGTTCCGTGCAACATCGTCGGTTAGAGCACTCCTTACCGTTCCCAACGCCTTACGATCCAACGTCCCCCAATCACCTTGTGACATGTCTGCGGGTTCCTTGCCTAAGGGTTTATGAAGATCCTTACAATAAAGATAATCTTCAACCCTCGTCCTCCAGAACGTGAAATTCACACCATTGAATTTCTCTATTGAGTTCTTCATCATGATTGCTTCACAAAGTCCCCAAGAACGTGATTCAAAATAATCAATGTATGAAACTTTGAATCCTCCTAACCAAAGCTCTGATACCAGTTGTTGGGAATTTAGTGGTACCCCGATGCAAATAAGATTAAGAACACAACACCCACAATCACAAATATGAGAGAATCACACAAGAATTGTTTGCCCGGTTCGTTCAACTTATGAACTACGTCCGGGGGCAATCGCCAAGCCAATATTTTATTAAATATTTTTTAATATGGTGCTACAATGTGTTCTAACTCAGAACTATGATTATATAGGTGTACAAAGAAGTCCTAAACCATTACATAGAAGAAATCTAGTCAAAATAGAAGACCAAACATAATCTGGGTCTGGAAACACCATATTCGGCCGAATGTATACCCCTATTCGGCCGAATATCCTCTTTTTCTGGATCTTTTCGGTTTCCTTCTTCTTTTCGACTTCTCCTTGATTCCTTCCAATTCCCGTTTGATCTTGGACTCCTTTTTCCCCCTTGTCTTTTTATTGTTTTAGGACTCTAATCCTAACATATACTACCCTTTTCTTAATTATTGTGCCACACAAGTTAGTCTAACTTATGATGGGACGGAGGGAGTACTTTGGGCTTAATCAAAGCAGTGCGGCGACTCTTTCATATTAAAATCAATTCTATTGGGTTTTGAGCTTATTTTGAGCAACTTGATTCAATCTAAAACCTTTTTTTAAAACTTCCTAAACTCCCTATGCGCCTTGCATAAGATTATGTTGTTCACAGCTGCACTGTAAGATGAGTGGTACGGGTACAAATAGTCAGGCATACAGGCTGGTTGCTAGTGTAAGTACATGACAAAGAAATATGATGAAGAAAAAGAAGAATTCGTCTTCAAACGGTCCCAAGCCAGATGATATCTGTAACTACTGCAAGGAGAAGGGGGTATTGGAAGTCTAAACGTTCGAAGAAAAAAGAATCAACAACGGCATTAGGAAGATAAATAGTCAAGTACCATGACAGTAGCAGTTGCTAAGCACTGATGAACATTTTGATCTGGTCAGTGATGAAAACACTCGTCACAATGATGTGTGGATTCTAGACTCTTTTCCATTTTGGTCAGTCCCAGCTCACTTGAAACTTTCCAAAATCGTCATCTTTCTATAATTTTATATTCAATCTACCCCACCACTCATTCTCTCTCTTCATATTCCACGATTCAATTTATTCAACCGATACTACTGTTTACCACACTCATTCTATCTCTCCATTTCCTACCACACACAAATTACTTTTCCTTAATTCTTGTTCCCACCTCTTAGGTCTCAAGTGAGGTGGACGGAGGGAGTATGCTCATATGTTCGCTCAAGAATTGGTTTACAACTTTGAGAAGGTTGGCGAAGGAAATATTCGTATGGCTGATGCTTTCTATTTGCAGGGTGGTTGGTATGGGATTCATGTTAGAATAATGTTAGACATAATCCAAGCATAACATTGCATCTATTATTACTAAGTCTGTTAGAGAAGAGGGGGTTCAGTTTCAAAGGTGAATGTGGAACACTACATGCCTGCAAGGGTTCAAGCATGGTTCTGAAATGGGTAAAGAGGGTGTTGGGTATGCTTATTATAAACCATTCTTATTATTTATTTTGATTGATACCATGACCTAATTTTATTTGTTATGAACTTTAGGATATATTGTAAGAAGTTTTATAATTCAACTAGATAAGTCTATTTTTGTTTACATGAGCTTAGATTGATAGGACCCTCAAATTTTCAAGTCTGGAAAACTGCGGTCAAGTTCAGTTTGCTGGACTCGAGGTCGACCACATAACCAAAGTCAGAAAGCGATAATGAAGCCTGTCGCATTTCATAACTCACCTTGCTGCATGAACCATCTTGCCGCATCAGGTTGAAGTTGAAGTTAATCAAGTTTTGTTCAAGTTAACCATGGTAAGATAGTACATCTTGACCATTATCTTCTGCAACAAAAGGACAGGAAGGACTGAGCTCTAATCAGTATCCAACAGCTCATTGTCCTTCAAAATTTCCCTCCAAGAATTTCAAACGGCTAGTTCTCCATCAAGGCTATAAATAGACCTTGAGTTCTTCATTGATCATCGCTGAGATTCAAAGAGATAGATTGTTGTTAAAATTCTTGGTGACTGAATATCATATTCAAGATTGTCAGAATCCTTCGAATCTTCAAGCACTAAACCTTTAAACCTTCAAAGATCTCCAGCAACCATCAAGCCCAGCAAATCTCAAGCCTTACAACACATAATATTCATTAGGCTCTAAATCATATAGATTATAAAGAGCTTCTGATTCTTAACACACACACTCACCTCGATTGATCAATCACATAGATTGAATCATTAGGGATACAATGGTTATAGTCTAGGATATGAACTTCATAGAAAATGTGTTGATTCAAAGTTTCACATCTGTAATTTGTACTCAAGGAAGAATCAATATAAACCTCCATTCAAATCCAAGACTAACCATCTTGGTAGAGGACGTTGTAGACACCCCATTTTGAACGTTCCTTCATAATCACACTACGTCTGTGTCTCGCCTTTGATTTGGGTCGAAACTCATCAAGTTGGACATGTTTCGTTAAGTTTCTAACTGACTCCGTTAGTCAGTGACCAAAACGAGCATCAAAACTACTGCAGAAGGGCATAAATGTGATTCCAGCACAAAGATGTCTCGTACGAGACATTGATGTCTCGCACGAGACATCCCCTTTGACAGTCGAGTTTAACAGTTTCCTTGTTGATCCCTACCTCGTTTCTTGGCAAAGACTCCTTAATTCGGGAAAGTGGAAAAGGACGATCAGAGAGTCCAAATAAACCTCCTTGGAAATCAAGTCATTGATTCCCATCCAAATTAAACCCTTTGGCTTAACCCTAAAGTCATAAACCCCTATAATTATAGAGGTTCTTGAACAAAAAAGAAGAGAATGGTCAACTGAAGAAGGCTCTCATAATCAGCCACCTCCTACCCATGAAATTTAGAAGATCAGAACACCATTCAAGCCAAGTTCATTGGATCATCAAGGCCTTTAGTCAAGGCCATCCATAGGATTCTCGAAGAATTCTTAGGTAAAACTCTATGCTTTCTATCTTCTCATCTCCTTCTTTGCTTTGAAGTAGTGTGATTCCATCAAAGGATCAACCTAGAGCCTCTCCGATTCATGGAGATGGTCTCGAAGCATATGATCCGACATTCCAAATAAATAAGAAATTATTTATTTGGTTCCTTTTGTGCATGTTTTACATGATTTTGAGGCAACGATAATGATTTCTTAGCAAGATCAATCCTAGATTGGGTGAATTGGGTGCTCCTTGACCTTCCCAATTCATAACTTAACCCCCGAATCCAGATCTTACGGTCCGTGTTCCGTCAGACATGGTGGCGACTCACAACAAACGAGCAACATTCAAGTCCTTACGATCCGAACCGATCGGTCTGGGCACCGCAGGAGGGGCGCGCGCTCACAGTGGCGACTCTGCTGGGGATAGTTCAAAGCTAAGAGGGTTAGACTTGCGTTGAAAGAAATCATCGTTGATTCAAAATCGTGCAGTTTCTGCGCTGTATTTCTGTTCCCAGAAGGGATATTTCGTACGAGACATCGATGTCTCGTACGAGGCATCCCTGTTCTGTCCATACAGTCTGTTTTCCCGGTTTGAAAAAGGAACTCCGTTCAGTTCAAACATGTACACAGGATTACATGCTTGTCCTCCCCTCTGTTTCTGAGTCTTAGGACCCTCCTAACGATGAAGAAACTTCCCGTATAATATAAAGCTAACCTTTGTTTTGCAGGAGTACTTACTAATTTGTTTATTCTCTGCTATACTCATGTTTGCTTTATGTGTGAACTACGATGGCCTGAGTTCCTCCACAAGAGGGAAACGTAGGCAGCCACTTGGCCCGGCCATTGCATGTTTTTGTTTTACTTTCGAAAAAAAAAACTTTCTATTTTCTCTTTAACACCTAGATCTTGACTCTCACACACGTGCACACATGTAGAATAATTGCACTACATACCCTATAAGCCCGGGTCCCAATCGGAGGACGGATGTCGGTCAGCACACCCACTCTACGAGTGGCACTCGCTGGTCTCTCCAAAGATGGTGTACCCACTCCGTGACATGCTCCTAGACTGTGTTCATGGGGAGCCTTAAATGTAAGCCCTGTATCAACCTCATGCATACATACTAGTCAATAAGACACTCCTCGAGACTGGTCGGTTCGATTCTTAGGGTTGTTTTAATCTTTGCCCAAGATAACGCTTCTCTTACAATCTATAATCCTCCCTTAGTGAATTCTTGACGAATGTCCCTTCGGTTAAATTGTTAGACAAAGGATTGCGATGGTGAGATGAGAATATTTCTACGAGGATTCGAGTCTAGTCTCTCTCACCGTCAAAACCCTGCGTTTGACAATGTCCCTTTCGGTTGTCCCTTACAAGAATTCATAAGGTTTAATTGCATTAAAGGCGTTGTTTAACAAAGTTCAAAACAACTACGGAATCACTTAGGTTTGGCTAATTTGAATGGTGGATTCCGATGAGAATATGGGACCTTTGCCCAAATTGTCCGTTTGGGAGAGTGCAATACATGTGAAAAACAAAGGGCTCATATTCTAGGGTGACAGAATCCACTGTTTCAGGATGAACTAGATAGTAACCTCTCAAAATGGATTGAATTCTGTCTGACCAATAGGATTTAAAATCTGCAATCTGACTGTCAGGCTAGATGTCTCGTACGAGACATCTCCCCTTTTCTGTGATTCTGCCGTGTTTGTCAACCTAATCTCATAAAAGCCGACTTGTTAGGACCCCAGCCTGGATTTGACACAGTTTCTGCATTCTAGGTCCGTCCGATCAGCATGGTAGCTCCATACTCCCAACATAACCGCTTCAGCAGTTTACATCCGTGATCCCGCGACCAAGAGGCTAGAAAAGGTTGCAGTAATGGCCGGTACCCCCATTACTGATTTGGAAACCGCTAAGACCGTCATTTCACTACTTGAGCAGCAAGTCAAAGAGCAAGCTAAAATTTCCGCCCGTGAGAGTGATCGTCACGCCAAAGACATAGACTCCGTCTTACTAGAGCTCCAAGAACTCAAAAGGAGTAATAAGAAGTCAAAACCCCCCTCCAAAGATAGGGAATCCCATGCTAAGAAAAAGAATAAGAGGGATGATGATTCCGACTCTGATTCGAACACATCCAACTCTTCCTCCTCCTCCGATGACGAGGATGCTAAGGCAAACGATTAGAAAAAGAAAGCTAGTGATGACACCAACATCATCAACTCTGCCACTGCCGTGTTTCTTGAAAGAGGTTTGCAAATCTTGGTCTAACAAAGGGCTCCATCGTTCCATTTGACCCCCCATTGCACTACGTAAGTCAATCACTAAGCTGTCTCGAAAGTTCCGCACTCCTGACATAGCAAAGTTCAATGGCACTACTTGTTCTCGTGTTCATGTTGAAACTTATACTTGGGCCATGCTTCCGATGAAAGTGGATGACACCGTCTTAGCCCAAAGCTTTCCCAAACTTTAGAGGGGGCGGCAAGGGATTGGTATATGTCTCTCCCCTTATCCACAAGGACCGATTGGGCCACCGCATGTGAGGTCTTCCAAAGGCGTTTCGAGGACAACACTACTTACCGTCCCACCAAAAGGGACCTCGAACAAATCCAACAAGGTGCTAATGAGACATTTGGTGACTTTGTCAAAAGGTGGAGAGCCAAGCTCACCGAGATTGTTGACAGGCCAACTACGGATGACCAAATGCACATCTTCCTGAAATCACTCCGTAATGAGTATGAGGACCGTCTTTCTGGTACTTTCTTCCCAAGCTTCTCTGAACTTCATAAAGCCCGTCTTTGACTAGATGACATCTTTAAAAGTAGGAAAGAGGCTAAGAGAGATAGTGGATACCGCTACACTAATAAGGGATATACTAGCAAAGACACATACGTCAATGCTATCGCTTTCAATAACCAAGGGAGGAGAAACTATTCCTCCGTCCCTCCACCAAACAAATCCAAGAACGGACCTAAGAAAGAAAGAGTCTACAACAAACTAGAAGGTATCACTCAAGAAGAATTGTTTGATATACTCATAGAAGCCGGAAAGGTCGCACCAAGGAAGCCTCCTACCACTCCAAGGGAACTCCCTGCAAATCATGCTCACCACCTCTACTGCAAGTTCCACCAGTTTAGTGGTCATGATACCAACTCCTGCAACCACCTCAAAGATGTGATCCAAGATCTCATAAACTCTCACCCCTTCGTTCTACTCAAGCTCCTCCGACCGCTTCTGGTGGTTCGGTCGACCCACTGGCTCACTTGTTGACCGCTGTTGGGTTCCTGACTCAAGTCAACTTGGACGTTCAGACTGAGGTAGCCAACCTTCTGCCAATCAAGTAAAACTACAGAATGAGGTTGATCAACTCAAAGCCTCAAATGCATCTTTTCAGCAGCAAGTCACCTCCTCCATTGTTGAGACTATTAAGGGGGAGAGTCAGAATATAACAAAGGCCATTCTTGAAAGCCTAGCTACAGCAAATCCAAACACTATAATAACCGCATCCACTTCAACCGCTCCTCTTACTCGTGCTGATCTCAAGGAAGAGCTCAAGTCACAATCCAACACCATTGACCGCTCTATAGTCAAGATTGTTGAAGGAGCTGGAAAAGAACTAACCAAGGCTATGAAAAGTGATAAGCATTTCTTATTTGAGAAGATGGATAAGGTGAAAACCTCTCTCAAGGCTGAAATTAATGTCTCTGTATCTCAAAGTTTGTTAGCGGTCGCTGATAAGTTCATTCCAAAGATTGAAGCAATGAGACAAGCTATAATCATCCACACTCAAAGGCTAGAAGGTCAAACTTCTAAGATTGATAGGGTTTATGAAATTTTTAATACCAACATGCAGGAAGTCATCAATAGGATTTCAAACCTTCAACTGACCGTGGACAACCTGACCGGATCTCAAGCTTCCTCTCAAAATCAAGCGACTGGGCATGGAAACAGGATTGCTAGAGAAGAAGACGGAGATGAAGGAGAAGATAGTTTTGAATTCCCTACCGTGAACAGTTTAGATTTTCTGGAGATCAACGACCTCAACAATCCCATTATCATTCCTGGTGTTGGATTCTTAAAGAAATTCTAAGTGCCCTACCGTGGATTTTTGCAACTCTTTTGCTGACCGTCTGTGGTCATGTTAAAACAATTTGTTGATGTTTGTCTTAAAACAATTTACTTTTATGTTTGTTTTTATTCGGGTCTGTAAAACGTAATCTCTCTTTTGGCTCTGAACTCCCTATGTTTGAATGAATATTTCTTTAGAGTGCATTGAATGCTTGGTTGATGCATTTGCATAATTATTGCTATTTCTCTCTAAAATGCACTCAAACCTTATATTTCTATCTTCCTAGGATTAGAATTTAGTTTATCTTTTTAGGATGATAGAAATCTATGACATTGGCTTAGAGTGTGCATTGACTTGGGGCATGAAATTAATAAAATACTATTTTTTGAAAACATATTATTACCAAGTACAATGAATTAGCCTTTTTTTATAGTAGGTAATGGTCTCAATCAATCAGGGGGAGATTGTTGGGTATGCTTTTTATAAACCACTCATATTACCTAGATTTGATTGATCCCATAACCTAATTTTATCTTTTGTGGACTTTAGGATATATTGTAAGAAGTGTTAAACTTCATTTCTAGAATAGTCCACTTTGATAGTATAGGCTTTAGTTTGATAGGTCTAAAATTTTCTAAGTCTGGAATTTTAGTGGTCAAGACCTTGACCGTGAGAACTCATCTTAATCGTGGTAATTCACCTGACCGTGGAAGACCACTCGACCGGAAAGCTCTCGACCGTGAGGCCTCGGCCGCAAGGAAAGAAAATGTCCAAGATTGATTCAAACTTAACCATGGTCACTTGTGTTAACTATGGTTAGTTTAGAACGTTGCAGAACTTGGACCCCAAGTAATTCAAATTTGAATTCATGTAAATGGGAGCACCTTTTATCTGCAAAAAGGGACAACTCAGAATGAGCTCCAATCAGAATTCAATAGCTCATTGTCCTTCATCTTGGAGCCCAAGTAAATGCAACAGCTATTTTCTCATTCAAGGCTATAAATAGTCCTTGAGTTCTTCATTGAACATTGCTGAGATTCAAAGAGAGAAATTGCTGTTGAAATTCTTGGTGATTGAAGATCACATTCAAAGATTTCCAGAATCCTTCGAATCTTTAAGCACACAACCTTCAAGTCTTCAACATATCTCCAGCAACCTTCAAGATCAAATCTCAAGCCTCAACACACAAGACTCATTAGGCTCTAAATCATATAGATTTCAAAGAGCTTTTGATTCTTACACACACTCACCCCAATTGATCAATCACTTAGATTGAATCAAATGGGATACACTGGTCTAAGTCTAGGATTTATTCTTCATAGAAAGTAGGTGTTGATTCAAAGCTTCATCTCTAAGGAAGAAAGGGATTTATACTTCATACATAGTGCCGTGGACTTAGAAAGGAGGAGTACCGTCAACCCTGGTCTAAGTCTAGGATTTATTCTTCATAGAAAGGAGGAGTACCGTCAACCCTCCATTAGTGTGTCAAGTTTAAACACAACGACACGATAGTCACCGTACTTGGAGAACTTGTCACTGCCAGCCCGATCTTAGAAATTCAGCATGAGGCGGCTGACCACCTCTTCAATGGATTCGAAATCCAAAAGCAAAGTAGCGTAGAAATGGTGGAATTACACAGTGAGAATGACTACTCAAAGGCAATTCCATTCTCCAGAACACGCCCGGTACTTAACATGATGCTAAAAGAAGGATACTTCCCCGGTCTCGGACTTGGCAAGCATTTGCAAGGGATCAAAGAACCACAACCTGTCGTTCTATACCCACCTGAATGTGGTCTAGGGTATGTGTCACCATTCAAGGGCATCCCTAAGGAAGAAAGGGATTTATACTTCATACATAGTGCCGATCGCACCACCCTATCGAAGGACTCTAAACGGGTACTTTGTACGCGAGGGGGAAAACTTGCCATACTTCATGTCCCCTGAACCATGGATTGACCATAGGGAGAAGCGCCAACCGGTATTTGAAATTTTCAGTGACTGTGATCCATACTCACTTGAAACAGAACCGATGCAGTTCTTGTGGCTACCTCGAGAATTAGGGGGTACCAAGGCCAAAGCGTTCAGTGAATGGGACTTTGTGTTGGGAGAAGTCCTACTGCGCCAATTTCTCAACTTTTGCAACCTAGATGAAACTCAGATCAACGCAATAGACAAGGGGGACGCTCCAAACCAAGATTACACCTAGCTCATCAAGGAGTGTGACGATCCTATTAAGAATTGGTACACGACTGGGGGACCCATAGCAAGTGAAGACTTCCTGATCAAAGAATTAGGTTGTACTCCTCATCCCCATAGGGAAAGAAAATTTGTAACTCTTACATTAGAGTCAGATACCGCTACCGATGAGCTCACCCAAGAGGACTTGGATGCCATCGCGGAACGTGTATTCCCCTACTTTCTTAATGAAAACATAGATCTTTCCGAGTATCCTGAGATTGCTAGCGTCATAAATGATGAATTAACTAATAACTCTAACGAATTAGATAATAATGAGTCATATGACGAGATAGATCAAGAAAACGAACAAATATTAAAAGAAATTAATAAGCAAGTAGGATATCGTGGTGGAAATGGTCCTATTGATGCCAAACAAATGTAAACAGTTAATCTGGGGATGGACGATGATCCGAAAGAGACCAAGATTGGCAGTTTCTTCAAGGGGAAAACCAACAAGCCCTCATAGCGCTTCTCCAAGAATTCGTAGATGTGTTCGCTTGGTCCTACAAAGATATGCCGGGGCTATCTAATTCGATTGTTGCGCATAAGATACCGTTGCTTCCCGATTCTAAGCCAGTCAAGCAGAAACTCCGCAGAATTAAGACAGAGTGGTCGGTACAAGTCAAGCAAGAGATAGAGAAACTCCTGAGTGTTGAGTTCATCAAGGTGATAGAGTATCCAACCTGGTTGGCTAATACTGTGCAAGTTTCCAAAGCAAATGGAAAAGTCCGTGTCTGCGTAGATTTTTGTGACCTCAACAGAGCATCTCTGAAAGATGATTTTCCTCTCCCTAACATAGACATGCTCATTGACAATACCACAAAATATGAGGTCCGTCCATTCGTAGACGTATTCGCGGGGTACAACCAGATCTTCATGGCAGAGGAAGACCAGCACAAGACGGCGTTTACCACACCTTGGGGGACGTTCTGTTATACAGTCATGCCATTCAGACTTAAGAAAGTAGGGGAATACACTCTAAAGGCTCCGATGGGCAGCACTTCATCGGCCTCAGAAAATTCTTCGAACGACTGAGACACCACAAGATGAGGCTTAATCCGGCCAAGTGCACATTCAGATTAGTAAAAGGAAAGGTCCTTAGATACATGGTCACCGAGCATGGTATAGAAGCAGACCCTGCTAAAATCAAAGCCATCATTGACGTGCCTCCACCTAAGACGCAGAAAGAAGTCTAGGGATTCATGGGTCTCCTTCAGTACATTAGTCGTTTCATTAATCATCTCACGACAGTGTGCGAACCCATTTTCAAACTCCTCAAGAAGAACGCATCCCTAGATTGGACTGAAGAGTGCCAGCCAAGATGCCTTCGAAAAAGTCAAAGAATACTTGGTGAATCCGCCAGTATTGGTCCCACCACACAAGGAGAAACCGTTGACCTTGTACCTCACGGTCAATGATACTGCATTAGGGGCTATGCTAGCACAAGAGCAACCTGATTCAAGGAAGGAGAATACCGTATACTTTGTCAGCCGTCGCTTCCAAGGGACTGAATTGAATTACTCTGAATTAGAAAAGTCGTGTGCTGCACTGGTATGGGTAGCTGAGAGACTAAAGCCGTACATGGAAGCGTTTCTTGTACAACTGATTGCCCGAATGGACCCAATGAAATACATCTTCGAGAAGTCGCATGTCTCCTCTAGAATAGCTAAGTGGTACTTTATGCTCGTGGGGTATGATATCACTTACATCACACATAAATACGTAAGAGGGAGAGTCTTTGCTGATCATTTAGCCGAATTTCCATGTGATGAAGCGAAGGGGGAAGACCCGCGATTCCCTGATGAGGACATCATGGCAATAGCAGAAAATAAGTGGCAATTATTTTTCGATGGCGCAGCCAATAAACAGGGATATGGCATTGGCAT
Source organism: Campanula takesimana (assembly GCA_026119855.1). NCBI lineage: Eukaryota > Viridiplantae > Streptophyta > Magnoliopsida > Asterales > Campanulaceae > Campanula > Campanula takesimana. Next base: position 345,547 of record JAOWBW010000848.1, read on the forward strand.
GTTACTAGTAGATCCCTTAGATCTCTATACTCCACTCGTAATTTGCCTTGATTTTGATGCCACTAACAATATTGCCGAGTACGAAGCTTGCATAGCGGGGCTTGAAGCAGCCTCAGAAAGAAATGTGACCAAACTAGAGGTGTACGGAGATTCACAACTTATAATCTATCAGTCACTCAAGAAGTGGAAGGTACAAGATCCTACACTCCAAAAATATAAAGACCATCTCCAAGACTTGGTCAAAAAATTCAAAGAGGTCACTTTCTACTATCTTCATAGAGATAAGAACCACTTAGCAGATTCGCTAGCCATGCTAGAATCACTTGTAGAGATTCCCAAATGGACTGAAGTTAAAACCTTCAAAGTCGCAAGACGAACGACTCCTGCTTATTACTCGATCATAGACTTGCATGACTGCAAAGAGGCGTGTGACTCTGTTTCCATAAATGCCTTGGACGATAAACCATGGTATTATGATGTATGGCATTTCCTCCTAGACGGAATATCCCCATCAGACACATCACCTAAAGCAAAGATAACTCTCAAACGGTTTGCTGCCCAATTCGTTATTATAGGTGATCGCCTCTACAAGAAACATCACAAGCAGTGTCTACTTTGTGCTGATGAGAACGAAGCCATAGAAATCATGGACCAAGTCTATCAAGGAGTCTGTAGAACCCACATGAATGGAAATATGCTAGCAAAGAAAGTCATTCGGCTAGGATACTACTGGGCCACAATGGAAGCCGACTGCACCGAGATGGTTAAGAAATGCCACAAGTGTCAAATACATGCTAACTTGCAACACGCACCACCGTCCATGTTATACCACATGACATCCCCTTGGCCATTTTCTATGTGGGGAATAGACGTCATTGGCAAAGTCTCACCGACAGGTCATAATGGGCACTCATTCATATTGGTCGCCGTTGATTACTTCACCAAGTGGATCGAGGCTAAATCCTACAAAGTCTTAAATGCCAAAAAGGTGGTTGAATTCATTAAGACCAACATCATATGCCGATACAGGGTACCTCATGAGATGATATCTGACAATGGCACGCACTTTGAGAAAGAATGTGACCAACTACTTGCATAGTACAAGATAGAGAGGCATCAGTCGTCACCGTACCGACCACAGACCAATGGAGCAGTCGAAGCTGCCAACAAAACCATAGAAACCATCATCAGAAAAATGGCTAAGACTGGCAAAGACTGGCCCGAGAAGCTACCTTTTGCACTCTGGGGCTATCGTACTTCAATCCATACTGCCACTGGTGAAACTCCATACGCCCTAGCCTATGGGATGGAAGTAGTGTTACCAATCGAATTAGAAGTGCCATCGTTAAGGGTTCTCCTAGAAAACCAAGTAAATGAAGTCACATGGTTGAACAGCCGTTACGAACAACTAGCCCTGCTAGATGAACGACAACTTCGAGCCGCCGAGCATATCCAAGCGTATCAACGCAGAATGGCCCGGGCATTTAATAAGAGAGTCAAATCCAGAAACATCAAAGAAGGGGACCTTGTCCTACGCGAACATCGTCTTGGACCATTCAATCCTATGGGAAAGTGGGGACCAAGATAGATAGGCCCTTACATTTCTCCGGAGGAGCGGTACAACTCACAGACCTAGATGGAGATCAACTGCCAAAGCCCGTTAACATGGACAAGCTGAAGAAGTACTATTCATAGCTCCGTCCCCTAGTTCAAAAAAAATATTAATAATGAAGGCACAAGAAAAGAAGCCCGCTAGATTGAAAACCTGAAAGGGCTGTCTAGGCAAAAATCAGGGTGTGCATATATAAAAAAAATAAAATAAAAAATAGGGGATAGTCTCGTACGAGACACCTATGTCTCGTACGAGACATGTCAATCAGCAGACATATCTACTCTTTCTTAAACAAGAACTACGATGACCTGAGCTCCTTATTTAATTGATGTAAAAGAAGAACGTAGGCAGCCTTTTGGTCCGGTCTATTCAATAAATAAAATCAAAATCTTGTTTTCTTATTAACTGAATGCATTTCAAGAAAGCAATAAGAAATTTCTAACATGAATACCAACTTGCAAAAGAAAATAAATAAAATACTAAAAACCTAAACATTGGTCTATCTATAGCAATCTCTCGATACTTTTAAGGATCTATTTCTTCCTTGACTTAGTAGAGGCTTGACCACGGTCCACCTTGTCATTCCTTTTCCTCTTATGCAAAGGTATCTCGTAACTGGGAGGAACATCAAGTCTGCTGAACACCGAGGGAGTCAACCTCGTGAACACGTGAGGCCTGTCAAGAGCTTGAAATTTACCGGGAAGTCCATTCGCCCTCTTCTCATAAAAGTCACTATCCAGAAAGTCTTGAGTGGCATCTACACTGATATTAGAAGGATCCTCCTTAGCTTCCTTCTTTCCTCAAATTCAAGCTAGGCTCAAATTGGTCCCCCAACAGAGAACGACGAATCTCATCAACACCCTCGGCGTTGGGACGAGTTCTTTGAGGAACCAATCCAAATATTTATCTGATAAATAAATGCTCCCTCCATCATGACGATGATTGGTCTAACGGTCCATAGTGGTGCCTTGCCCCCAAGCACGAGCCAAGCTCACAGAGAACTCTTAGTCCATGAAGAAAATGTCTTGAGACTGTCCCCCTAACACAAAAGTGTCCTGCTGTTGACCGAAATGTCGCATCACCCTTCGAGCAAAGTAAAAAGAGGAATCTCTCAAACCCGGAAGGACGACCCTGTCGTATCCAAAGGTGTTAGCCACAAACCTCTTCACCTTCCAAAAGGGTGGACACCAATCAATGTCATCAGTCTCCGCTTTCGCAAAGAGATGAGCCCATTCCTCAACGCTAAGATCCTTTACCAATAATCTCCGCCTATGGAAAGCATAAGGAGAATACTCAGTCGGTGAGCTCAACAACTTAAAATGCTCCCTAGCCAAATGGTCAATAATAGCGGACATCCCTGGGTCATAGAACCAGTTCGGTGTAACTCATCAAGGCCATGAAGGGTCTCCCCCAAGACAAGAGGGATAACGTTAAAAGCCCGTCCTCTAGCTTGCAAAACGATGTCTATGAGCTCAGTGTCCGCCATGCCACACTTGCTCATAAAAAGTACGCTTCGAAACAAGCACAATGCCAAGAGGCAACATTGAGAATCCACACCGTGAGTACGTGTCACGCGACCTCTAAATATCCTAGGCAAAGTGTGGAGATCACATGGCGGTTATGAATTAGGGATGGCCAAACCGGACCGGAACCGGGCCGGAACCAGACCGGAAAAGCCCGGAATCGGAGCAAACCGGCGAATAAACTGGAACCGGAGTAACCGGAACCGCCAGTCATCTGGTCCAGTTAAGGTTCACATAAATGGCGAATCGGACCGAAAATCCCTTGTTTTTCAATAATTTTTAACTTGTTTATTCATTATTGACCGGAACCGTACCGAAACCGGAACCGTACCAGAACCGAATTGTGGTAACCGGAACCAAAACCGGTGTAACCAAGGGCCGGTTAAGGTTCATATAAATGGCGATCCGGAACCGCCGGTTCCGAATCAGAACCGTCCATCCCTATTATGAATATAACTCTGCGCCTCGGGAAGGCCTATGCTCAATAAGTCCCTAAGAGACTCTGCCGGTCCTTTGTCATACTGTGAATACGTGAGATGAAAATCGAGAGTTGCCTCATTGTTTTATTTGTTGTTAAAACATTTAGAAAACCATTTATGAGAATAATAGGGTTCGGGGTCAAATTACAATAGAAGAAGAATATTAAAATGATCACTCCTATTGCCCGACGAATCGGTCTTTCTATCATGATCAATGTGTGTGTGTGTGTGTTAGTGATTGAGACCGGATCCGAAGATTGCCTACATTCTTCTCATCATGAGAAGCTCAGGTCGGTGTAGTTCATTGATGAATTAGAATGGGGAGAGATGAAGCGGGATCATGCATATAGAGGGGGAAGATTAGGGGTAGAAGTAGTTCCTAGATCGTATTAGGGTTTGATGAAACCCTAGGATCATCATAGGCTATGGCATGTGCACATAAATAAGGATTACAATCCTAGATCTACCATACCATGTATGTATAAGACTTAGATCTAGCATAATAGTAAGAATATCATGAATACGTATGAATGAACATATAAACATGAAGATCGCTACCCTAAATATAGCATTATGCTATGAATCTAGACTAAGAACATGAAGAACACATGAAGAACATATGAATATGGATGCATAAACATAATGAAAACATGCATAATATAGATCTAGCCTAAGAACATAACAAGAACATAATAAGAAAAGTAAGAAGACTTACCTTGATCGGCAAGAACTACGATCGGAACTTCTTGAAGATTCGAAGATGCTTCGAGGGTGCCAGAAAGGCTTAAACTAAGAGTTTTCCCATCAGTTTTGACTGTAAAACTCGTAGAATGAATTGGTTATCGATTTCTGGGGCTGGAGGCACCTATTTATAGGGAATAGGGGTCGGAAGGAGTGGCCGCCCAGCCTGGGGAAGAAGTGGCCGCGTGGCCATATAAGTGGCCGCGTGGCCACTCTTGCCGGATCACGTCGTTATCTAGATCTCAGTGAAATCTTATCACTTTATTCTCGGGATCAGGTCATTATCCTGATAGAATTCGACTTATAACTGATTTTGTCTATCAGGGAGTCTGGGAATCTGTCAGATAGGTCCCTGTCAGGTTATAATTTCCTAAAAGGTCCTCAGAGGCTCCTAAACGTCTAAGAAGTCCTAAACCTTCAGATCGGGTGTAGCCCCTCGGTGACGCTTCTTGCAAGGCATGGAGGGTCGTCGATTAAGAAAGGAACCGATCTGAAACAAGTGTTCCAAATCGAGGGAAGAGAAAGTAAAAGTACGACCAAGTTGGTGAAGCGCCTAAACCTAAGTCAGGCTACCTACGTATCCAAGTGGAATCAAGCCGGTCATAGTTCGAGCAAATGGGGGAGAAAGAAATGAGACATTTTCTTTCCCTGGGGATAGACAAATATTCGTAAAGCAATAAAGTTGTTGTTAACGGACTTTACTGGGGAGAAAAGAAAAAAAAAGAAACGAGATATCGTATTTCCGCTTGAGATCGACAAACACTCGTGAAGCGATAAAGTCATTGCAAATGGACTTTATCGGGGAAAGGAAGAAAAAAGGAAAAAGAAATGAGATATCGTCTTTTCGCTTGAGATCGACAAACACTCGTGAAGCGATAAAGTCGTTGCAAACGGACTTTATCGGGGAAAGGAGGGAAGGCCATACGCATGGTTCGACAAGAAGTTTAAAGAATCGAGAACAAAAAGAGGGATGAATTCTAACTTCCTATAGAGCGTACGTAATCGCAATATTTCTTGATAATCCACGGTACTTTGAGACGTGCAGTTACTCAGCATCGCAGAATCAGGTAACGCCAATTGTTTAGAGTTCGCATGGTGTTACGTCAAATAACTTTCTCAAATAGGAAGGGTTTAAGGACGTTCCCAGCCTTCCACTATAATCTTCATGGTTTAAGGACGCTCCCAGCCTTTTAATTATAGGTTGATTTTAGTTATTTTAAGGATTTTATACGGTTTCCTTAATCCGCCTTCAGGTTTGGATGTATCCGACCGCCAATCATAATTTTAGGGTTTAAGGACGTTCCCAGCCTTTAATTATGGATTGTTTTGGTAATTTTCACTGTCTTTCGGACCGAATAATTTTTTCAAATAGGAAGGGTTTAAGGACGTTCCCGGCCTTCTACTATAATCTTCAGGGTTTAAGGACGTTTCCAGCCTTTTAATTATAGGTTGATTTAGTTATTAAAGGATTTTACTACGGTTTCCTTAATTCGCCTTTGGTTTTATGGATGTATCCGACCGCCAATCATAATTTTAGGGTTTAAGGACGTTCCCAGCCTTTAATTATGGATTGTTTTGGTAGTTTTTATGGTCTTCTGGACCAAATAACTTTCTCAAATAGAAGGGGTTTAAGGACGTTCCCAGCCTTCCACTATAATCTTTAGGGTTTAAGGACTCTCCCAACCTTTTAATTATAGGTTGATTTTAGTTATTTAAGGATTTTACGACGGTTTCCTTAATCCGCATTCGGGTTTATGGATGTATCCGACCGCCAATCATAATTTTAGGGTTTAAGGACGTTCCCAGCCTTTAATTATAGATTGTTTTGGTATTTTACGTTGTCTTCCGGATCAATTTTGAAATTTACGAGGTCTTCAGGACCAATTTGGAAATATACGGGGTCTTCCGGACCAATTTGGAAATTTACGGGGTCTTCCGGACCATTTTTTCATTAAGTTTGGTGATTTACGCGGTCTTCCGGACCGGATTTGGTTAATTTACGCGATCGCCCGGACCGTTTTCTTTAAGTTTGGTAATTTACGCGGTCTTCCGGACCGGATTTATTAAGTTTGGTGATTTACGCGGTCTTCCAGACCAGATTTGTTTAAGTTTGGTGATTTACGCGGTCTTCCGGACCGGATTTGGTTAATTTACGTGGTCTTCTGGACCGTTTTCATTAATCTTGGTAATTTACGCGGTCTTCCAGACTGAGGGACGGACTAAGGACAAGTCCTAGAGATTGCGGTGTTTTTGTAATATGAGTTCATGAATGTAACACTATTTATGAGTTTATGATATGATCATTTGTTGTAACTCGAAGGAAAGCATTTATGAGTGATCGCAAGTTTGAGGGATCAAGTTAGAGAGTGTAAAGTTTTGGAGATTTGTAGATGTAAAGATACCTATTGCTTAGGTTTTAAGTATTGAGAAGTTTGAGTGAGATTACCTATAGTCTAGGGTTTAGCTTTGATTGTATGAGTTTAGAGATGTTTTGGATGTGAATTTCTACGGTTTAGGACCTAAATGAATTTAGTTGTATTTTACCCATAGTTTGGGGTTTAAGATATGTTAATATTAACCGTAGAGGATTTTAATTGTGAATTGCTCTTGATTGTGAGTTGTTTTGGAGCGAGGGACTTGATTGGAATTTACCTCGCATGAAGGGTTTGATTGTTGATTACTTCGAACGAGAAGGTTTGATTGTTAATTACTTCGAACGAGAAGTTTTGATTGCTAATTACTTCGAACGAGAAGGTTTGATTGCAATTTACCCAAAGTTACGGGGTTTGGTTGTTAATTACCCAAGGTATGGGGTTTGGATTTGGATGGTGTTAGGTTGAGGTGCTTTGTTTGCAAATTACCCAAGATATGGGGTTTTGGTTGTAACTTACTTCGAATGAGAAGGTTTGATTGTAGATTACCCAAATTTGGGGTTCAAGGAGGATTTAGTTGTAAATTACCCAAGACGTGGGGTTTGGACCAATTGTTTGTTGATTTCGACCTAAGTTGATTGAGTTTTTGTAGTATGTATAATGTATTTGACTTTGGTGGTTTTGTTAAAAAACGTAATTTTTTTGTGTTAAGTAATTTGTGGTCCAAAAATGTTGTAATCTTTGACCAATCTTTGACTTGGTCGACTTTGTTAGAAGTGCCTTTTGTGTTGTTTGACTTTTGTTAGAGTATAGGGATGTAATGTACATTTTTGTTTCAAAGAGAAAGCTTCATTTGGATGAAGTCATATTTTGCCCGTTAATTATTGAAATGTTTTTGGACTTGTTTGGAGTTGACTTGTCTTGTCCTAGGTAGACTAGGGTTTTTACTCGTGAGTTGATGTTTACGTAACAAAGTATTTGTTGGGAATTCTCCTAATACAACAATTTATATTTACACATGTTTATGAAATTAAACCGCTAGGTTAATCACATACCTTTGCTGTGTATACCTGTTTTGTGCTTGTAGGTTATATTGCCGCCCTTGAAGTTGAGGGGCTCTTGTAGCGTTGTGCATAGCTTGTGGGAGAGGACTCCAGAGACTGTACAGAGCAAGGTGCGGGCCACCGGCTTGGGAGCGTTCTTCGAGGGCTTATCCGGTCAGGGAAAGTTGACTAAGAGCACTGATCTTGTCATGACACTGTGGGGGCACTGGTGGGACACCATCCATATATTCCACTTTGGTTGGGGAGAGGTTATGGTGGCTCCTTCGGACTTCATGGCTCTTACCGGGTTGCGGTTCACAGGTAGCCTTAGTGTGGAGTGATGATACCTTGTTTGCCGATGGGAGCGCGGATGGAATTCCGAGCTTGATTGGGTTTGATTGTACCGATGACAGGAGCAGGTATGTTTGGGCGGCTTTAGGAGGTGGCATAAGGAGATGCTGACGGATCTCGAGGCCGGAGGCGGTGATGTAGAGGTGACTACCCAAGCATTTACTTGGTATGGGTTGTCACAGACCATTTTTTCTAATGCCGGCACAATGGCGATGACCCCACTGCTCGGATGTCTGGTGGACTTGGATGTAAGAGCTACAGTTTTGGCAAACTGTACCATTCCCTAGATCAGAGTTGCTGTCGTGCTTGAGGCGACGGGCCAGCGGAGGTTGTTGATTGGACATGGCAGAGATGCCCTTTACTTGATTGAGAGGGTAGGTCCCTAGGATGGAGTAGGTAGTGTCTACTTGGTTCCGGTGGATCCTCCGTGGTCCATGACTGATCTAGTGTCTCTGCATGACCGGGTTAGGTTGACCAAGGGCCTTGATGCTAGACAATTTGTTGTAGAGGGAGCCTCGTATGATGACTTTGTTGGGACGCGCCTTGGGGCTCACGCGATGTGATAGAGGAGAAGCTGCAGAGATGGAGCAGAGGCACGTTGAGTTGGTGACACCGGACCCAGCAGGTCCTTCTTTTGACAGGGTTTTTGGAGTCCCTCTGTACGATCATGTAGACGGTGATGATGACCCTCAGTGGGTGCAGCGTGAGGAGAGTGAGATAGTTCTGGAGTTTCGAATCCAGTCGGGTTATGTCAGTGTAGGTACCTTACCCTTTATTTTATCCCACTTCTGTCTTTAGTAATCCTCTAGTTCGGACTATGTTGACTCACTTGTGCTGCCTTTATCTAGGTGAATCCTCAGACATATGAGACCATGACATGCCGTGGGACCGACCTATGGTTGGTGATTCGGAGTTTACACAAGAAGTTGGCGAAGAGTCTTCGCGAGGTGACAAAATGCGGTGGTTCTCCTCCTTTCAGTGATGACGATGGTGCTCTGGGCGGACATCCTCGGAAAAGGACTCGAGGCGATGCTAGTGGATTGGCTTCTTAGTTTCTGCATTTTGTTAGCATAGAGCATAGACAGTAGCATAGCATATACTCGTAGATGTATAAAGATTTACATTATGATATATACAGTAGCATGTAGCACGCAGAGTAGCAAGTAGCATGTAGAGTAGCATGTAGATAGCATGTAAGAGCGCATTGCACATGCTTAGAGTACCCTAGTTGGGTTTACACACTGCTTGACTTCTATTGGTACGAGTTGCCTAAAGGAGATTTAGGGGCTTTTGACCTATGGGAGACAGGATGCAGGACTCAAGGGTAGCCTAAGGTGTAGGACCGAGTCAGTTAGGACATCACGGAGATGAGACAAAAGATATTTTTTAAATTGGTGGAGACCGAGTGTGCAGATTTACAAACAACGTGTCGTGATAGAAAACACTATTGAAAATGTAATGACTTTATAAAAATTCCTTATAATTAATTACAATCTAATTAATTCAAGTACTTTTCCTTCGTTAGGTTCGTTGATTAGGGTATCCCTTCGGGTGAGTAAGATTTCATCGGGCTGCCGGTGATCTCGAGTAGTCCAGCAGTCGACCTAACTTGGTTTGGAGAAGCCCCAGTTTGAACAGGGGTACTTAAGAGAGGTGAACCATGTCGAACTTTGATGAGGAGATAACCTTTCATGGAGAGTGATCCTATTGGCGTGTCGGTAGTCTGTCCAATTCCATTGGGACAAACCTAGTTTGGTGAGGGCATTAGAAAGAGGTCATCCATGTTGAGCTTCGATGGAGAGAGAGATGACTTTCTATGGGGAATGATCTTGTTAGAATATCAGTACTTGGCCCAATTCTGCTAGGGTAGCCCCAGTTTGGTGAGGGCAAAAGGTGGGGGACTCTACCTCCTTTTAGACGCACCCTATTTTTTCTCTAGACCGCCCTTGCGGGTTTTCAATCTAGGTGGGTATATTTTTTTAGCGTCGTTTTTTTTTTATTATTATTATTTCAGTCGACTCAAAATAAATTAAAAGACAGAATTGTATAGACCTTACGGGAAGTATGTGTATAAAAGGAAGGAAGCCCCTGCTTGACAGAAAGTAAGTGTCTAGCTCTTTCCTAGATTGTAGAATAGAAGACTTGTCGAGACATTTGAAAATTGTTTTATTCAGAATTGTCTTTTGATTGCTCGAGAATGGACCTCGTTGATTAGTTATGTATCTTATGATTATGTTTTGGACAAGTAGTCTCGAAATAATAAACGCCTTGATTAATCAAGAAAGAGAATAGAAATTATAATGTATGGGGAAGCGAGAAAAGAATGAAAGTTGGCTCGAGGTGGGTTGTATATATTTTGTGGACCGGACCAGGAGGTTGCCTACGTTCCTCTCGGTGTAAGAGGCTCAGGTCCGCGTAGTTCGAGGATGATCCGGTTTTATGATGATATCGGTATTGAGTGGTGGTTACTCCGTTGCTACTTGTTGCTTTGGACCGCTTCATTTGTAGTTGTCGCTTTGGACCGCTGCCGTCGAGTTGAGTTGAACTCCTTTGAAAAGGAAGAAAAAAATAGAAAGATAAGAAGTGAAAAGAAAGTGGGACTTTTACTTTTCCTATGATGATAGCCCCTTCTATTTTTCTTTGCTTTGATTTTTTTTTTTTTTTTTGTGCACACCCTTATTTTTGCCTAGGCCGCCCATGCGGGTTTTCAGCCTAGCGGGCTTCTTTTTTGTGCTTTTGCTCTAATTTTTGCCTAAGCCTCCCGTTGTGGGTTTCAACCTAGCGAGCTTTTTTTTTTTTTTTTTTTTTTTATATACATTTACATATTGAAACGTGGGGCAAGATGAGCCCCTAGTTCGCCACTTTCGCCTTTGGGAGGTAGAACTCGTGGAGGGGGTTTGGATAGCCCCTAGACATCTTCGTGGGGAGACAGACAGCCCCGGTATATCGCCATGTCGGGAACGGACAACCTTTGTGATTGTGCGGATGCGTCTTCGATGGTGAGCAGCTCTCAGTCGTCGTCTTCTTCATGGGAAGATGGAAGTGTATAGGGGGAGTATTTAGGAGGGTGCACACAGTGGGTGTACACGAGGAGATTATATATGGAGGGTGCACATGGTGGGTGTACACGAGGATAGTGTATATGGAGGGTGCACACAGTGGGTGTATACGAGGGGTGTATATGGAGGGTGTACACTGGGTGTACACGAAGAGAACAATATATATGGAGGGTGCACACAGTGGGTGTACACGAAGAGAACATATGGAGGGTGTACAGAGTGGGTGTACACAAGGAGAATATATGGAGGGTGCACACAGTGGGTGTACACAAGAAGAATATATGGAGGGTGCACACAGTGGGTGTACACGAGGAGAGTATATATAGAGTGTACATAGTGGGTGTACACGTATAAGGGTAGGTATAGAGAGGACAAAGAGAAAACAATTCGATTGATCAAAGCGTTTGTTATTTTAATATTATTTGTTTGTTAAGTTATGTATGATGGTTTGTGGGTCCATTTACCTTTTAATGAGTCTTTATTAATGAAAACATTTGCGATTAATTCGTCATATAAAGATATAGCAATCAATTGTCAATTAAGATTAATACAATTTTCATGGAGTTGATGTATATGCAAGATTATGTCTCAACTCTAGAGAGAAAAGAAATAAAGAAACTTTATTATTTAAAGACTCAAATTGACTAGTCCGAGGTGGACTTTAATAATCTGACTAATGTCCAAGTGGACTTTTGCTAGTAAAAGGTAAAAGACTAATGTCCGAAGTGGACTTTGACTAAAAGACTCTCTAGAACCTACGAAGACTGAAAGACTCTTTTTATTATTTTTATTATTTTTATTTTTGAAGGAGGTAGCCCCGGTGTAACTTCTTCTTCTATGCCTATTGGTTCCTATGGCGGATGATGGCTCCACTATCAATGAGGCCCTGGATCTTCCTTTTCAGTTGGATGTAGTTCTCGGTGTCATGCTCAACGTATTGGTGATACTTGCAGTATTTGGAGGGATCCAAGTTTTGTCTTCTATTGATTGGTTTGAAGTCGAGGAGAGGAGATAACTTGCCGGCTTGAACTAGACGTTCGAAGCATTTGTCTAATGGCATACCCAAATCATAGTACTCGCGTTCGTCCTTCTTGTCATGAACCATCTTGGAGGGTGGTTTAGGCACCCGTATTCCTTGTTGATGAACCATCTTGGAGGGTGGTTTAGGCACCAGTATTCCTTGCTGATGAGTAGTCATAGGATGAATCTCGACGGGGAGAGTTTGTGGTGGCCCATACATGTACGGATGTGGAAACTGAGCAGGAGGAGGAGTGCGGTTGAGGTACTCGTAGATGCCATGGATGTCAGACCGTAGATGTTCCTCGGTGTCCTTTAGAGCTTTGTATACCACCTTCTGGAAGCGGTCTGTTCGTTTGAGGAGAACAGTCTCAAAGAAGACTTCTTGTTCATCGAGAAGAGTTTGGGAGAGGGTCGCTTGCTCTCTGAGGATAGTCTCATAGTGGGCCACTTGTTTGTTGAGGATAGTCTCATAGAGTGCCTCTTGCTTGTTGAGAGCGGTGTCAAGATGGACCGCTTGGTTATTGAGGATGGCGTTGAAGTGGGCCATTTGTTCATTGAGAGTGGTGTTGGGGTGGAGAGTTGTCTCGAGACCTTGAGTGGTAGCTTCAGTTATGACTGTGTTGATCCCTTCGGTAGACATGATGTAGGAATCTGTAGTGGTTGGTGGAGAAGTTAAGTCTTTGAATTAAATTAGACTCATAATTGATGACCAGGCATCGTTATAAAATCATTTTTTATGAAAAGACTCGATTTCCATATTTTCGAAATGTTCTTTGAATGAAAAGACTAAAAGTTTGACCGGGCCGGTAGCTGCCTACGTTCCCCTTACTATGTAGGAGAGGTCCCACACAATGAGAGGCTCAGGTCACCGTAGTTCGGGTTAAGTAAAATAAGAGAGATAGTGACCGCAGAGGTCAGTGATTTTAGAAATCATAAGTATTGGAAGATGACCGTAGAGGTCTAAAACTAAGGGGAGATGACTCGGTCCTTGGTTAGGTATAGGTGGAGGGACCCTAGGTAAGGTGGCTTTTTGACTTGAAGTCGAGTAAGGTTTGACACGGGTAGGCCAAGAGGTAGGTCATCTAAGGTTGGCTAGCTTGACTAAAGGTGGGGTCAAGATGAAGGATTGACCTAGATGGCGGGTTGACCTAGATTGGTTGAGTTACCTAAGCGAGTCAAGGCGATAGGTTTGACCTAGATGGGTCGAGGATTAGGGTTGACCTAGACGGGTCAAGGTAGCAGGTTTGACCTAGACGGGTCAAGGTGAAGGGTTGACCTAGATGAGGCGAGAGGTAAGTCGGTTGACCAAGGTTGGCCAAAGCTTGACCTAGACGGGATGGCATTGAGTAATTTGACCTAGGAAGGTCAGAGGTTAACTAGGGTTGACCTAGACGGGTCAAGGTGATAGGTTGACCTAGATGGGTCAAGGATGAGGGTTTGACCTAGACGGGCCAAGGCGATAAGTTGACCTAGATGAGACGAGAGGTAGGTCGGTTGACCAAAGTTGGCCAAAGTTTGACCTAGACGGGATGGCATTGAGTAAGTTGACCTAGGAAGGTCAGAGGTTAACTAGGGTTGACCTAGACGGGTCAAGGGTTGACTAGAGTTGATCTAGGGTAGACTAGACGGGTCTAAGGTTTGACTAGAGTTGATCTAGGGTAGACACATGCCACATGATGAATGATTTTAGTTAAGGTTACTTGTTTTTGATAAGTTTTCTTAACTCGATCAAGGTGCATGGTTTAGAAACGAACAAGGATTAACCTCAACCGCTTCACAAGTGAAAACGGTGAGTTAGATAGCCCGGGTGCCACGAAGATAGAGGCGACAGGATCACCAAAATCTGTGCACTCAGCGGAGTATCCAGCAGGGTGTGCAGTGTGACACGGACTAGTGGTAGTGTGCCATTTGATTACGTATTTTTAGGAATGATATGCAATGCACGAGAGAAGTCTACTAGCATAACAATTCATAGTAACAACATTTAAGCCTGAAACGAACATAATAGAAGGTCTAGAACATCGAAACATACTATGAACACATGAACCTACAGGAAATTGTTAGAAATAGATTTGCAGAAAAGGGGTGCGCGGGGCAGTTAGAACACACACAAAATCATGACGTTAATGAAAGTTAGACCCTCTTAGGTTTTGAAAAAGGTTTTCAAAAACAATTGATCCCCAGCAGAGTCGCCACTGTGAATACGTGAGATGAAAATTGAGAGTCGCCACGTTGTTTTATTTGTTGTTAAAACATTGAGAAAACCATTTATGAGAATAATAGGGTTCGGGGGTCAAATTACAATAGAAGAAGAATATTAAAGTGATCACTCCTATTGCCCGACGAATCGGTCTTTCTATCATGATCAATATGTGTGTGTGTGTTAGTGATTGAGACCGGATCCGAAGATTGCTTACATTCTTCTCATCATGAGAAGCTCAGGTCAGTGTGTTCATTGATGAATTAGAATGGGGAGAGATGAAGCGGGATCATGCATATAGAGGGGGAAGATTAGGGTTAGAAGTAGTTCCTAGATCGTATTAGGGTTTGATGAAACCCTAGGATCATCATAGGCTATGGCATGTGCACATAAATAAGGATTACAATCCTAGATCTAGCATATCATGTATGTATAAGACTTAGATCTAGCATAATAATAAGAATATCATGAATACGTATGAATGAACACATAAACATGAAGATCGCTACCCTAAATATAGAATTATGTTATGAATCTAGACTAAGAACATGAAGAACACATGAAGAACATATGAATATGGATGCATAAACATAATGAAAACATGCATAATATAGATCTAGCCTAAGAACATAACAAGAACATAATAAGAAAAGTAAGAAGACTTACCTTGATCGGCAAGAACTATGATCGAAGATTCTTAAAGATTCGAAGAGGCTTTGAGGGTGCCAGAAAGGCTTAAACTAAGAGTTTTCCCATCAGTTTTGACTGTAAAACTCGCAGAATGAATTGGTTATCGATTTCTGGGGCTGAAGGCACCTATTTATAGGGAATAGGGGTCGGAAGGAGTGGCCGCGTGGCCACTCTTGCCAGATCACGTCGTTATCTAGATCTCAGTGAAATCTTATCATTTTGTTCTCAGGATCAGGTCATTGTCCTGATAGAATTCGACTTTTAACTGATTTCATCTATCAGGGAGCCTGGGAATCTCTCAGATAGGTTCCTGTCAGGTTATAATTGCCTAAAAGGTCCTCAGAGGCTCCTAAACGTCTAAGAAGTCCTAAATATTCAGATCGGGTACTAACACATACCTAGGCACCGCAATCACCCCGGTCAATGGCATATCCAGGATAGCCGCCATCTCCTCTACTGTAGGGACCATCTCATTAAGAAATAAGTTGAAGAGATGAGTCGAAGGATCCCAAAAGCGTGCATCTCCCTTTAAAAGGTCCCAATCCAGTTTTAGTTTCTTGAAGGTGAAAAGAATCTTAAAACCGAACATCTCTACGAACCTCCCTTGACGAGCCTTGTCAAACGAACGAAAGAACGCTGCTAAGTCATTCTTGTAGCGTTCCACCAATTCCGCGTCTAGGGAGAACTCATCAACAATTATTGATGAAGGGACAGACTTACTTGGGGCCATTGGAGCAAAAGGTTGAGAATTCTACTCCAAAAGAAAAGTTCCCAGAACTAATTTGAGGCTGTATGGTATTCTAGGACGGACTAGAGGTGTTTATATACAAGTTCGGACACCAAATCTTCGAGGAAAAAGGAGAAACAGCCGCAGATTCATAGGATGGCTCGTACGAGACATCGATGTCTCGTACGAGGCATCTCCCCAGATCAGACCATGAAAATTTTGCTCAAATCTCAGGTTGTCCAACAAGTCAAAACGTGCCTCAAACACCTCAGAAACTCACCCCAGGCAGTTCATGCACCGCATATAAATGACACAACATGAATCCATCTCATAAAAAGAACCCTCAGTTGACCAACCGGACGTGAATCAATTCATTTACACAGTTAGAAATAAAAACTAAAATTAACAAATGTATGTGTGTTAGAGTTAGGAATTAACTGCTACATAGGTACAAACCAAAGAGAGAAAAATTGTCTTCCCCTACGCCGAGGCAATAAATACATCATCAACAAAAAGATGGAATGAGGGATCCTATCAAGCTCGGACACCAAGACACAAGAACGTCACCACCGCCACGTGATCATTCGTCAGTCCAAGGTCTCTTCCCGCAAGAAGCCGACTCTTCTGTCTAGCAAGCCAATCGGCCTAAGAGTCCCATGGTCTCACTCTTTACCCTCTTAGCATAGGCCATAAACTGGGCAAGCCGTCCGGCGACCTCTCTATACTCGGCAATAGGCATCTGTTGAGAAGAAACAAAGAAAAATATTAAAATTCTCAATCAAATGACAAGTGAGAATATGAATGGCAAAACGATAGAGAAAGAAGAGTCATAAACCATACCATGGTCGCATCAGCAGGAGGTACGAGTCCCTCAGGCATATCGTACTCGGCGGGAAGTTCCTCGACGCTCTCTATCCCCTCAGCCATGCTATAGGTAAATGAAGCCGGTCCGAGCTGCGGACGGAAAGGGACATGAACAACTCCCTGGGCCTGAGCCTAATCCCCCTCCAGAATCAACCGAGGCATAAGACAAGTGAGAAAGTCCTGATAATCAGCCTTGAGATGCATATGGTCAAAGGCGACCTGACCTATAATGGGATCCTCTCTCTCCTTATCCTCAATGGCATAAGATTTAAGCATGTGAACCGGTGGGTCCAAAGGGACGATGAGATCAAACCTGCCTCCATCATGCTGGCGAGAGACCCTCTCTCCCAAACAAAAGCATCCCCCACCGAGGCCGATCATCAGTAATCTCATGCCAGCATGCCCGTAAACCTGATGAATCCCCAAACTCCTCCAAGGGAAAAGAGCAGTGTCAACATCAGGAACGACGGTCTGCTCGTCAAGATACCGCCTCATCTGCTCTATAGGAAAGTCTACCCCCTTAGCCTACTCGTCATGGGTATCCCTGTTGGCCTTACGCCACCTCAATGTGTCCAGAAACATGGCAGTATTATCCCGGAGGTCAAAGTTGAAGAGTCTCAACATGGCGTAACCCCAAGCCTGCAAATGGGAGAAACATAGAAAGATGTCAACATGAATTAGCTAAAATGAGAATGCTACCGAGACTGAAAGTAAACCGGGGCTGAAATAAAAGAGGAATACAGAAGAAGATGAGTATTATACCTCCTAAGCATAGATATAGCCGCCCAAGCCAGCGTTCGCCTGATCCCGCAAACTCTCATCCATAGCCACGTAACAGTGGGCCAAGCCGGCTAGGCCCCAGCTAGCATCAGTCACATGCTGCATATCCCTCAGGAAGCTCAACAAAGTAAACAAAGTAGTCGATGCGTGGTTAGCGAAGAGCGTCTCAGAGAAAGCCCACCACAGAAAACCGCGGACGGCTACAATACGGGTATTGAGAGAACCCATCTGACCAGCATTGGCAGCAACATAAGCATCCACCTTATCCCTCAAGGCCTTAAGAGGGACACCCCTACCCGAGGTGCGCACAGTGAAGCCCAGAAGGTGACTCATATCATTACTACCAGGCAATAAATCAGGATCCACCTCGATCGGCTCACCGGCGATAGAGAGCCCGGTAATAACATGAAAATCAGTGGGAGTCATGGTAACCTCACCCCACCGCATATGCATGGTATGGGTACTATCCCACCAACGCTCCCTAATAACCTGGAGCACATGGGTGTTTCTCCTCTCACCCACCAAGCCATCAAAGAAAGGCCTAAGTCCCATTCTCTCAATCTCATCTTTCAACTCAACATTTAGAGTTTCCCACCTCTCGGAAACCGCCCGCATACTACCCCTACAGTTGTTAATCACTCTGAATGACTGCAAGTAACAAAGACAAAAGAGGCGATGTCAGAAAAGCGGTAAAATCCTCATTTAAGCATTTTACCCAAAAAATCGCAGAATTGCCTAGAACGATAGTCGAAATCATGTACTACTATACTACAATGATTTTCAACATCAACAAGGGTGAAATCCCATCAAAATATCAGCCATGCATGATAAACCCTAGCAGCGATAATTCTAGGCGAAAAAATTGACAAAAGTCAATAAAATTTGACTACAAAACCATGAGATTGAGACATGCAACAATGGAATTGGCATGAAAGCTCAGTAGAAGGAAGATATCCTTACCCGCCTCGTTCGAATGGCGTGAGAAACGTGATCCTTGGGGAATGGACACAACTCATCCGTCTCCCATCTCTTTCCCTTCATGTGCCTACCAAAGAGGTGTTCTTTGTGGGATCGATTAGCATCGGCCATTAGAAAGGGTTAGGAATCACTAGAACTTGGTGAAAATGAAGATTCTTGGAAGAGAAAATCGCCTAGGGTTGAGAACTCTCGAAAATGAAATGTGAAAAGTGATTTTAAACCCACTTTCAGCGTCTGATATGCGCCTGTTCTGCGCAAAATCAAGGATGACTCGTACGAGGCATCTATCCTCGTACGAGGTATCCTCAAAAAAATCTCAGAAAACCCTGTTTTCTTCAGAAATTCCAGAAAAAGCCATGCTTTTAACAGAAATATCAGAAAAAGCCCTGCTTTTGACTGAAAGGTCGAATCTGAACCCGGTTCAAGATGGAACATTGAGTCGTCAACAAAAAGAATATTTTCAGAATTGGAACAAATAAAGTTTTTTCTCAGCACGAATCTATTCTCACCGCACATCCAAGATCATGGGTGAGCAACAAAATCTGTATCAGCAAACTCTAAATCCCATGACTGTCATCAAGACATATGTTAATGGCATAGGATTTACAAAGCCAGGAATCCCACAACTGTTATCAAGACGTAAGTTAATAACACAGGATCCCACACCATTTAAAATCCCATAATTTCCATCGAGACGTATGTTAATGGCATATGATTCATTTCTCCAACGGAAAGGAAGTCGCGTTGGAAGGAGAAGACAGGTCCGAGTAATTGGCGTCTCTAAATTTCAGTGATCCCATAATTGTTATCAAGGCGTATGCTAATAACATAGGATTCACACCCCTCATAATCCCATAATTGTCATCAAGGTGTAAGCTAATGACATAGGATTCATATTTTCAACGGAAAGGAAGTCGCGTTGAAAGGAGAAGAAAGATCCGAGTAATTGGTGTCTCCAAAACCTGGAATCCCATAATTGTTATCAAGGCGCATGCTAATAAAATAGGATTCCCACCAGAGCTGAAGGCGGGTCGTCATCGATAACAGGGTATATTCAGAATTGGAGTCAAAGAGATTGATTCCTCAGTATGGATTGCAACTCGAGAAGGTTCGTCATCAACAAAAGGAGTACATTCAGAATTGGGTCAAGGACATTGATTCCTTAGTATGGGTTACTCTCTAAACTCTAAACTTTACTTACTGCAGTATTGTTTTAAAAAAAAATCGATTTTTAAAATACCCCAAGCCTCCGTTTTTGCGTGTTTTGGAGTCTAACTACGTTTGGTCTGATTTCCTTCTGAGGAATACGTAGGCAGCTTTGTAGCACGACCATACCCAAAGTTCTAAATGGTGTCTTTTCTATCGACGACGTTACTTCATTCATAAGTATCGTCGCCGAGGGGCTCTGTAGACACCCAATTTGAACGTTCTTTCATAATCACACTACTTCTGTGTCTCACCTTTGATTTGGGTCGAAACTCATCAAGTTGGACATGTTTCGTTAAGTTTCTAACTGACTCCGTTAGTTAGGGACCAAAACGAGCATCAAAACTACTGCAGAAGGGCATAAATGTGATTCCAGCACAAAGATGTCTCGTACGTGACATTGATGTCTCGTACGAGACATCCCCTTTGACAGTCGAGTTTATCAGTTTCCTTGTTGATCTCTACCTCGTTTCTTGGAAAAGACTCCTTAATTCGGGAAAGTGGAAAAGGAAGATCAGAGAGTCCAAATAAACCTCCTTGGAAATCAAGTCATTGATTCCCATCCAAATTAAACCCTTTGGCTTAACCCTAAAGTAATAAACCCCTATAAATATAGAGGTTCTTGAACCAAAAAGAAGAGAATGGTCAACTGAAGAAGGCTCTCATAATCAGCCACCTCCTACCCACGAAATTTATAAGATCATAACACCATTCAAGCCAAGTTCATTGGATCATCAAGGCCTTTAGTTAAGGCCATCCATAGAATTCTCGAAGAACGCTTAAGTAAGACTCTCTGCTTTCTATCTTCTTATCTCCTTCTTTACTTTGAAGTAGTGTGATTCCATCAAAGGATCAAGCTAGAGCCTCTCCAATTCATGGAGATGGTCTCGAAGCATATGATCCGACATTCCAAATAATTAAGAAATTATTTATTTGGTTCCTTTTGTGCATGTTTTGCATGATTTTGAGGCAACGATGATGATTTCTTAGCAAGACCAATCCTAGATTGGGTGAATTGGGTGCTCCTTGACCTTCCCAATTCATAACTTAACCCCCGAATCCAGATCTTACGATCCGTGTTCCGTCAAACATGGTGGCGAATCACAACAAACGAGCAACATTCAAGTCCTTACGATCCGAATCGAGCGGTCTGGGCACCGTGGGAGGGGCACGCGCTCACAGACGTAGATCTTTTAACAGATAAACCTCTCCAAATATTGGGTTCATCTACTTACTGGACTTTACATTTCTGCAAATTTATTTTCATCACTTGTTTGTCGTTTAGTGTTTGATCTTTCCACCAATTCAAACTATTTTGAATTGTGTTTGTTGATTCCAATTGCTTAAGTTACTACCTCTGACTACTTATCATTTTTTGCCAAACTTTAAAGTCATCTCTTTCAATCTCTCAACCAACTACGTCGACCGCAATCTCTTTCTCAGCCGATCGCATACCACATCGACCACACCTCATTCACGGTTGACCGTATTAGTTAGTTTTCAAAATCCTTAGATTTTAAACTAACTCTCATCTCTATCCCATATAATGCAAACTTCTGCTGTGCATTCAGTTTTAACCATTGTAAGTACCCCAATCTGAACTTAAACCAACTTAGAGGAATTCTTAGCACCATTCAGGGATAAAATGATAGGCTAGGACCTCACTAGGATAAACCAAATATCTTAGGACTGTTCTGGAATTAAACTTAGAAAAATCCAGAAGCTCACCACGCTGAGCCGTACGGATGGTTTGGGTACTAGAAGGGCCCAGCCGTACGGCTGGTTTGGGTGCTTTCAGTCCCTATAAATTAAGGCCCTTGCTGATCATTTCAGGGGGGGGGAGAAAAATTAGTTTTAGAGCATAAACTCTGCTAAAATACGAGCAGAAACACAAACATTGTGTGAATTGAGTGAAAGAGAGGAAGATAGGCTAGAATCAAACATTGGTGAGGCCTCCTTCTCCCCCATCTCCCCTTCACTCTTCTTTATTTACTTGTCTATGATCTTGTCTACTTAATGTTCATATACTTCTTGTAATATTATTACTTGGAACAAAGCCTTGAAATGATTCATGGTACCCTCATACCTTGTGTACGAATAAGGGTTAGAACCAAAGATGATCAAGGCTTGTTATGATAAATGCAATTTACTTTATGTTATTTACTTTCATATCAATCTATATTTATGTCATTTAATTTCATGTCTTTTACTTTTGGCTTGGTGATCCATTGCACATCTTGGAGAGAGCCTTGCATATTTATGATGTTTATGTTTATTGTTGAGATGATCAAGTTTGGGTGGTAAAGTTCCAATCTTTACCATCTAAACTTTGATTTAAGACTTAATAATGTCCCTTTAGATGATAAAGACTCAATCTTTATTCATCCAAGTGTTGATTTTTGATGCCTCATGGCTTTTTATTGGATGAATCAACCATTTGGGAGGTTAAAGCCTCAATCTTTAACCATCCAAATGGTTATTTTGGCTCAAAGCCATGTTCATCAACCTTGTGCTTACTTCCTCAATTATTGCCTTGACCATACTGTAGACACCCCGCCTTGGACCTCTCACCCCGATTGCATACATATTATTTTTACTTTACTTGTTTTTGTCAATTCCTGTTACTTTGGTTAAGTTCCTAACTGATTCCGTCAGTTTTGGACTAAACTGCATAACAGTTAACTGTTTCCAGACTTTCTAGTCATATTCAGAATTGTCCATTTCAAAGTCGCGCGCCTCCGCCCTTTGGGGCCAGAAGCGCGCGCCTCTCGCCGATTATACGGGATGCGCGCGCTTCTGGGTGTGTCAGTTACTGATTTCTGTCCAAGAATCTCTCCCTTGCTCATTTTATATGATTTTGCCCGGGAAACTGATCTTTGTGACTCCGTCTTGGCACCAAAAACATCCCCTTTCAACTATAAAAACACCCCAATCCACCATTGGAAAGGGGCCTCTTTTTCATCTCTCTTTGAGTCTCTTTTCATCTCTCTTTTACCTCTCTTGGACCTTCTTCTTAGACTTGAAACTTTATTCTATACACAAATTTCCCAACAAGAGTTCTTCGTGACAAGACTCTACACAAATTGTTCTACAACAATTTCTCCACAACAAAACTCTTTTCAAGTCCAAGTTCAAAGTCCCTTTCTAAAGGTACCACTTTTCTATCCTCTTATTTTATTTGTGTCCTACTAGTATGCAATCTCCATAAAAAGGGATACAACCAAAAGGCCACTTCACTATTGAAGTTTGGCCAAGGTTACATCCCAACATTCCAACATTAATTTAATTCCACTTCATCTCTTAATGTAATGGTTTAGAAAATATTCAACATGTAACCATTAGACATTCAATCAATAAAATCATTTAGCTTTCATTTTCTCCTTATCTTCACGTTGTAGTTGTTAGCATATTTTATCAATTGAAGGACATGTAAATATAAGAACACCAAAAGTAGCAAGACCCGCGTAAGCGGGGCGAAGTGGGTGTTTAAGTACTTCCCACTCCGTCACCTAACCCCCGAACCCCTCATCTCAAGAATCTTTGGTTTTGTAATCAATAAAAAAGGCTATTTTCTTAGGTTTTCTTGCGTTCCTCTAAAACGTGGGTGGCGACTCTTAAAATCAAGTAGACATCCTAGGTAATTCACGCGCTCTAGCCAAGCCGTAGTTCCCCGGGGTATCTACAGTGGCGACTCCGTTGGGGAATGTAGAGGGTTAAGCTTGCATTTTCTGCTTTTGGCGTTCTTATATCTGTTTTCTGGACATTCAGGTAAAAAGGGTAGGAAGCGCGCGCCTCCGGCCTTCTTGGCCTAAAGCGCGCGCGTCCGACCCTTATTACCAGAATCGCCCGCCTCTCATCTTGTCTTTCAAATTTCAAGTTATTGTGCTAACAGTTTCTGCAGGGGAAAAGTGTTTTTATTTAGGGTCAAGGCAGTCCCTTGAACCCATGAATTTGCAGGTACTGCCCAGAAGCGGGCGCCTCTACCCTCTAGTGCCTAAGGCGCGCGCCTCCCATCCTCACAGCATAAAGCGCGCGCGTCTGGGCAACTTCCCAGAACAGAACAGTACACAGAACAGAGTAGTTTTGATAGTGTGGGCACCGGGCCTGCACAAAACCATCTTTTAATTCTCTGTTTTATTTTACCGGTCACACGGGTGATTCGGGAGTTGTAAATTACGTGCTTATTTTTTTTTTTTTTATTTCCTTTGAAAAAAAAATATTTTGTCACTTGTTAGACCTCACACTACGTGCACAATTCTTATCAACTGCTCACTATCGAGTCGCACAAGTCCAACCCCAAACCCGTCGAGGCCCGTCCTAGGAAGTTTCAAGCTCCACCCGACCTTGACTCTTTCGAAGCGGTAAACCTCAGCCCGTGGCGTAGTTCATGACTACATGCCGGGGGTGACCTTTAAGCTTCTCTTTAGCCGAGCACAAACCACACAATTCTAGTTAGGGTCTAACACTCCGTGACTCAAGTCGGTTTCCATGTGCCGAGATTTCCCTAAACTAATGTCTTCAAATCATACATGCCACTCGTTGTTATGGACGAAATAAAACTCCGTCCCCAAGTGGTCATAATGGATGCAAATAAAAAATCCGTCCCCGCATGTATGATTTACTACATTAATTTAGTTTAATCCCGACACATGTAGGATTCACAAGCGTGGTGGAATCCGATGAGTATATGGGACCGCGAGAAGGTCTATATACTAGTGTGACGATTCCACTATTTTTCTAGAAACCCCAAAAAGGACCACGTCCTTCCGACTTTGAAAATAATAAAAAAAAAGTCATTTTTCTTATACGGTCGAGTCTTTTTCCTTTGTTTGTGGGTGAATTTATTTTACTCAAAAGGTATTTGTGGGGCCAACCTAAGATCAACCGTGTTCTCTCAATAGGTCCAATGGCTTCCAACGACAACAACAACAAGGGTGAGAACATTCCCGTGTCCAACGAAGGGTTACTCAACATGGTGAAAGTATTGAAAGGGCAAATTGATACACTAGCCGAGGATGTTTGCCGCAAGGATGATTTATGGCGAGCCCGTTATGAGCAGGTGGAAATGGCCCATAAAAGAGAAGTATCCAAACTCGAGGACCAATTGAAGGGGCTCACGAATGAAAGAAAGGTCCAAGGCATCAATACCGGTTTGGTCAACACTCTCATGTCCTATATTGACCAAAGGCTTAGTGGGCTAAATTTGCACAAGGGCCCAAGCACCGATCTTCATCAAGCTTCTCTCCTCATGAACACAATGGAGGCTCTTCCCGAAAAGTTCAAGATGCCCGATATTGGAAAGTTCAACGGCAACTCTTGCCCCGACGCTCATGTTGACTCCTACATTTGGGCCATGCTACAAAAGAAAGTGTCTCCTCAAATAATGGCACAATGCTTCCCGCTTACTCTCAAGGGGGTCGCAAAAGATTGGTATATGGGTCTTCCAATTTCCACCCGCCTCAATTGGGATGTCGCTATGCTTGCCTTTAAGTCACATTATCAAGGCAACTCCATATTCCGCCCCACCAAGAGGGAAGAGCACCGTGCAAATGAGTGATGAATCATTTGGGGACTTCTATCGCCGTTGGAATGACAAGCTAGCCGAGATGGTTGATAGGACTTCCAAGAAGGAACAAATGGACATCTTCTTGAAGTGTTTGAAAATGGAATACCGCACTCATCTTAGTGGGGCTTTTCATTCCGATTTTTCAAGCATGTATGATGCGGGGGTTAGAATTGACAATTTTCTCCGAGAAGTGGCCGAGCCCTCCTATGACACAAGCTTCAACGACAAAGGGTTCCCAAGCAATGACATGGAAGAATGTAGTGACATGGAAGACTACAACGACAATGAGGACTACAACGACATGGGGGATGACGACAACAATCTCCGTTTCTCTTTCTCTACCTAGAAATAGGATAAAAAAAAGAGTCAAAGTCCCCTTTAGTGTGCATTAAAGTTTTCTCTCGTCCCATGTTCAATGTCGAGTCTTATTATCAAATAAAAGTCGTTCTTGTCCTCATACACTCCTCCAAGTTGTTCAATTTAATTCTTGGCAAAATGATGAAAAGATGTCTAACCAAGTTTTAGAACGAAGGCCATCGCTTGAACGCCTAGGGGATAAACATCGACGACGGCATCAACAACGAAGACATCAAAACATCAACGGCAAAATCAAGCCAAAGAAAGGTGAAGCAACAACCATGGGGAAAAAATCAAGCAATGTTTCAAAGGGGGATTCAAAAAAAAAAAAAAAAAAAAAAAAAAAAAAGAGCTCGCTAGGTTGAAATCCTCAAATCAACCTAGGCAAAAGTTAGAGTACAAAAAAAAAAAAATCCCCCTCAATCAAAGAAGTACAAGATCAACATCATTCCACCGATAAAGGATGAAGCAACAACCACCTCGACGAATGGAGCATCCACAAGAAATACAGTGACCTGAGACTCTACACTGGAGGAACGTAGGCAACCTGCGGGTCCGGTCTCATGCAAGAAAGAAGATATGTTTATGCCCTAGCGCGTTATGGTGTTCGGCCTTCATCTCGAACTTGTCAAGACATCTTTGTACGATTCATTTGCCAATGAATTAATCATCAAAAAGATTAAACAACTTTCTTAGATTTGGAATCATTTCGCGTTCCTTGTCGAGTCTAGGGACTTCTATTGATTCTGCATACTCCCAATTTCTTGCAATCAAATTGGGGCTTTCCTTCTCTTCTCTCTTAATGACTTACTTGCCTTCGCGAGTCATTCAAAAAATACATAAATATACAAAGTCAATACTAGGGGCTACTTCCCTAGTCGAGTCAATGTCACTCATCTTTAGTGACAAGAGGTCTTCACCGCAAAATCACACGTCTTATCTCCTCAGCCAGAGTCAATGCACACTTCCTCATTAATCGAGTAAAAAAAAAAAGAAGACGCAAAAGAGATGCCCGCTAGATTGAAAACCCGAAAGGGCGGTCTAGGCAAAAAACAGGGTGCGTCATAAAAAAAATGAGAGAGTGAGAGAGAGAAGGGAAAGAGAAACGGAGATCTCCGGCCTCTAAGGAAGACAACTGCACAAGCTCTACATTGGATCTCCTCAACAAATCAATTCCCCACTGAGTCAACTTTGGGATTGCAAAAGGCTCGACAAGATATGGCACCATCAAAGGTTGTCTTGGGTTATCGGCATCATTCTCCAGCAATGTGCATTTTTTGGTTCATGAAAAGAAGGCCCGTGGTAACCAAGACCCATCTGAGAACGAGCCCATCATAAAAGGGCACGAGGTTGCACAAATAATCCCTAGCTAGCAATTGGCTTGGGCAGCAAATAGCAACAACATGTGTCTCAGTTTTCAAAACTTCTGCAAGTATGTGCTTCTAAAGTACGCCGAAAGGCTCCCGAGAAATGGAGTAGCTCTTGCCATGTCCTCTCATGTTTGTTCCCTCATACGAGGATGATTCACTCTTGCTTTGATCAACAAATGGTGACGCCCTAGGGGCTATGTGACTCAAGAACAAGGGCTTCTTTTGCTTCATTTGACAATCAATAAGCCCTAGGGGCTATGCTCGAGAAAGATGTGTGAGACTATCCTCAAAGTCTCTCAAAAGGGATGTCAAAAAGCCCTCTTTTCATGTGTGCCCGTACTCGTTCCCCCAATCAAGGATGGACCTTTCTCGCAATCAATGATGGCACTCTAGGGGCTACGGTCAAGTCATAAAGGCTCCCTCGGCAAGAAGCAATTCACTTCAATGTCCCCAGCAACATTTGAAGCTTTATACCGAAAGGTCTCAAGGGGCTTCGCAATCTACAATCTTTTGGGCTACGGCATTACAGTGATACAAGCAAAGGGCAATATTGGGGCTTCTCAATTAACAAGCTTTTGGGCAGTGGTACCCGAGCAATGCAATTTGGGAGTAGTCTTATGGATCCATGAAAAGGATCAAACTTCAATGGTCCCTCAACACTTCCAGTCAAAAGGCCTCTTGGTTTTAAATGAAGGCTCCGATGATATGAATGAATTTGATGATTCTTGTTAGAACCCACAGCAAGATTCTGAAGGAAGTCTTAGAGAAAAGGAAAAAGATTCAATATGCTAGACTCACCCGGCTGAGTTATAGCGGGCAATGCCAATATGTTAACTCTACAAGCAGAGTTACGGCCAATCCCAATGTTTCTGCAAGTACTGCACCCCCTTCTCCAAGATCAAAAGCACAGGCTGCATCCGAAGATCCGCCATCGGTTCAACTCAAGAAGACTCGAGCAAACATACCGTTCGAGACTTTATCACACCAAGACCTTATCATCTGCTACAACATCACCATCTCCCACGAGACGTCTCCCGAAGACCGTACTACACTTCCAACATGGGCCTTCTGCCATTTGGGTAGCAACCACAAAAAGGGCCATCCACCTCCAAGCAAGAGAAAGAGGAAGATCACTTTCATGAGTTCTACCCAATAGTGCATCTGCTCTCAATACAATGCCAAGATAAGTTGGAGCTTCACACCGAAAGGTCTCCACATCCCGCCATCTACAAACTTGATAAGCCCATGACATTTGGGGCTTAGCAATCTCTCAAAGCTTGGTATCAATGATCTTCTCTTGGGGCTTGCCCACGTCGACAACAAAAGACAGTTTATTTGAATGGGCTAAGAGTTGATTCATCTTGGGGCTTCATAAGCCACTCAAAGTTCAACATTCGAGGGGATTTACAGTCAGCAACCCTGTTGGTCCCAGAGACACAACAAGGGTATGAAAAGAGGCTAGAGGGGGGGTGAATAGCCTATTTAAAATTTCAACCCTTTTTCAAAATTCAACCTTTATGCTTACACTTGAGTTTTGCGGTACATAAAAACCACACGGTCAAGTATAAAATGCACAGCGGAAGTTTTCGTTGAAACAAGTTAAGAGTTGGTTTTGATAAGTTCAATGCGGTAGGTTAGTTTTTGCGGTAGGTAGTGCGGTAGATGTATATGCGGTAGGTAGTAGTGCGGTAGGTTAAGGTGAGGTAGGTTGAAAGATTGAAAATTTGTGTCTTGGAGATTTTTGGCAGATGATAAGTTAGTCAGATTTTAACTTAGGCAATGAGGTAGACAAACAAACACAATTCACACTTGTTCTTAAATCTGAAAGATCAAACACTAAAAAACAAACAAAATTAATATGAACAAGTGAAGAGCAATATGAACAAGATGAACAATAAGTAAATTTGCAGAAAGGTAAAGTGCAGTAAGTAAATGACACAATGATTTGGAAAGGTTCGATCTGTTAAAAGATCTACGTCCTTTACCAAGATGGTCAGTCTTGGATTTTGAATGGAGGATGTATTAATTCTCTTGAGTACAGATTACAAAGATGAAGAACTGAATTAACTCCTATTTTCTATGAAGAACAATCCTAGACTTAGACCAGTGTATCCCTAATGATTCAATCTATGTGATTGATCAATCGGGGTGAGTGTGTGTGTAAGAATCAAGAACTCTTTGAAATCTATATGATTTTAGAGCCTAATGAATCTTGTGTTGAGAGGCTTGAGATTTGATCTTGAAGGTTGCTGGAGATTTGTTGAAGACTTGAAGGTTGAGTGCTTGAAGATTCAAAGGATTCTGGAAATCTTGAGTATGATCTTCAATCACCAAGAATTTCAACAGCAATTTCTCTCTTAGAATCTCAGCTTATCTTTCAATGAAGAATTCAAGGTCTATTTATAGCCTTGATGGAGAAACTAGCCGTTAGAAATACTTGGGGTCCAAGTTGAAGGACAATGAGCTGTTGAAGTCTAATTGGAGCTCAGTCTGAGTTGTCCTTTTGTTGCAGAGTCATGGTGGTCCAACTGTACTATGATGACAGTTGTATTCAAATTTGAAATTTGAATCTGCAACGTTCAAAACTAACCAAGGTAAAGACATAAATGTGACCATGGTTAAGTTTGAACAAACTTGAGTTTCTTCAACCAAGGTTCCATGCGGTAGAGATTCACGCGGTAGGATGAAACCATGCGGCAAGGTTATCTGCGGCAAGCATAGAGAATGCGGCACCTTGGTCATGCGGTAGGTTACATGCGGTAGGCAATGGACCTACCTCATTTTTCCAGACTTAGAAAAAATTGAGTCCTAATCTGCTAAGCCTATTCAACTATAAAGTGGACTTATTCTAAATGAAGTACAAGTACTTCTTACAATATATCCTAAAGTCCACAAAGAGTAAAATAAGGTTATGGGATCAATCAAATTAAGGTAATAGGAGTGGTTTATAATAAGCATACCCAACAATCTCCCCCTATTTGATTGAGACCATTACCTACTATAACAAAGGCTAATTCATTGTACTTGGTAAAAACATGTTTTCAAGAATAAATATTTTATTAAATATCATGTCCCAAGTCAATGCACACTCTAAGCCAATGTCATAGATTTCTATCATCCTAAAAAGAAAAACAAATTACTAATCCTAGAAGATAGAAATATTTGAAGCATTTCAAGATAAATAATCAGAGAAGGAGTAGAAATGCAACAAACACAATAATTATACTCCAAGATGATAATCATTAAGGCAGCAGGAGTATAAGGATCTCAAAAGAGAAATATAGTTTTAAGTTACAAACCGAGAATAAAAACATAAAAGTAAGATTGTTTTAAACATCAAATCTTCATGACCACATGCGGTCAGATCAAATATGGTCAACATCAATGAGGTCTTCAATGAATTTTGCGGTAAGAGGAAAGCGGTAGGCAGGGATATTCAATCCTGGAATCATAACAGGAGCAGTGATTCCATCTTCTTCTTCCTCTTCACCGTGAGCTTGAACATTTCCGTGACCTGCTTCAGGAGTTTGAAAAGCTTCCTGCGCGGCTTGAATCACGCCTTGTCGATTTAGCCTGTTCATTACCGTATTGATGCGGTTGGATAGGAGGTCAATCTTGGTAGATTGTCCTTCAATTCTGACGTTGTTGATCTCAATACGGTTGGTTTGAACCTTCATTGCTTCAGTCATCGCGGTAATCTTGGGAGTAAATTTTTCAGCAACCGAAAGAAGAGCGGTATTTGTTTGAACCATTATTTCCTCTTTTAGAGAAGATTTCAACTTCTTCAGCTCCTTTCCCAACTCATCCTTGACTTCGAGTTTATCATCATTCATTGACTTTGAAAGCTCTTTGCTTGCCGCCTCAACCCCACTAACAACACTATTACTAATGTAATCAGTTTGTTTTCTGAGCGCATCTTTGAGCGCGGCAAGAGTGAGGGAAGGAGTATCAGCTGCGGTAGGAGGTGGAGGAGCGGTAGAGGTGCTAGTTGTTCTGCCGATGATGTCCTTCACAGCCTTTGTTATCACAACACTCTCCCCCTTAATGGTCGCAATCATTTCGGAGGGAAGTGCGGCAACATCGCGCTTCAAAGTGGCCTGATCAGATTTTAACTCAATAACCTCCTCTCGAAGTGCCACCATACTAGACACTAGAGAATCAACTTGTGACTGGGTGTCTGCCTGCATCTGAGTCAAAAGTTTAACTGCGGCAAGGAGCTCAGCAGTGGATGATGCGGCAGCCTCAGGTTGAACGTTCAAAGGGGTGGGTACGGCAGGGTCAGGAACTGCGGTAGGAGGAATTTCAACATGTTGCTCAGAAACAGTAACCCTTGGTGATATTGGCTCATCATCATCAACATCTTCAACAACAACAAAAGAACTCATCTTCTCAGGAGCAATATCTTCTTCAACATGCTCAACATCCATATCCTTTTCTGCGGCAGACTTATCACTTGCGGCAGAATCTTCATGTTCTTCCTCAGAACTTTCATCAACCAATCCCTTATCGATAGGCTTCTCAACAGCCTGTTCCTCTTTTTCACTTTCAGTGTCATCTTCAGACTGCTCATCCTCTTCTGCGGCAGCATCATCCTCATTCTCAGATCCACTCACTTCTTCCATATCAGCTTCTTGGGCATCCAGAACAAAATTCTTTGAAATTTTGGGAGGGGCAACCACTATTTCTTCGTCAGATGAAAGGGTTGGGGAGATTACCTCAGGTGAAGGTTGCTTAGCCACCTTAGCCTTTTTGGAGACTTTGACAGGGCTAGGGGTATGGGATCTTTTCTTGTCAAACGACTCCCCCTTACTTGGTGCTGTTTTGAGGGATATAGAAGGTTTGGATTTGAGGGAAGGCACGGTAGATTGAGGGACAACATAGGGTTGTTTTGGTGCGGCAGGTTTAGAAGAGAGGGATTTAGAGACTTTGGATTTTGGTTGAGGTTCAGGGGATGGGGAAGGAGACATTGGAGGAGCAGTAGGAATGATCTTAGATTTTGGAGGTTTTGGCGCGGCAGGACGAACAGGTGCGGTAGGTGCAATCTTGACGCCCTGGGAAACTGGTTTTGACTTCCTTGTCGGTTCCCCAACCTTCTCTTTGCCTTTAACCGAAGTTGGAGGAGAGGGGAGTTCAACATTCTTACCCTTTTCACGAGCCTTCATGGCGGCAGCATTCTTGCGGTCTTGTTCAAATTCGGAAGCCTCCACATCACTAACCATTCTATCACCAAGATTTGCTTGACCTCTCTTAGAGTATTTGGGAGGGATGTATTCTTCAATTGGATCTCTCAGAAGATAGGAGCGGTACATCTCATCTCCAAAATTACTACGGTAATTGGTCTTCATAGATTTGCGGCAGAAGTCTTTTGAGGTAGGAATTGGAACCTTATAATTCCTGTTCTGCTCATACAATTCCCTAATTCTGATTGTGTGACTCATCAAGTAGGAAATCAACCTACTGTTCGTGCGGTACTTGGTCTCGCCTTCATCAGCCGCATCCTTATAAGAGAGAATATTGGCTCGCAGGATGTCATACATGATTTGACCCCAATCTAATCGCTTGCCAAGATAAATAGCAGCAGAGATCATCCATTGAGTGTGATTAAAGTTGGCATGATTGCCAGTCTTGCATAATAGGGCATGATCTACCAGATGGCCAATGTGATACATAATTTCACCAACATCCTTCCTTTGAATCTTTAGAATATCTGCCGTGCCAGCTAGTTTCTTAGCCAGACTAAGGGTCTCCTGCCGTGAAATTGTATCAAAGTCCTTGCTTTTCTTGATTCCCACGGCATGTGCAATGTCACTAGCATCAAAGGCCAATTGGATTCCCATAACAGTGGCTTTAAGGAATTTAGGATGTGCGGCAGGCTCTTCTGGACTTTCCATTTCAACAGCCGAACTGAAGAGTTCGTCAACAAAAGCGGGGAGATGAAATTCTTGAGCAAAGGTAAAGAGAGGGAGAATTCCAGATTTGTGCATGCGACCCAAGATATTGCGGCCAATTGCATCCTTCTTGAGATCTGCATGGTCAATGACTATCCCAGGAATGAAATGGTTTAAGTCCTGAAACAAAGCAAAATTTAAAGTTTAGAAAACGAGGTAGGTCGTGCGGTCACTTGACAAGAGTGTAAAGCAATGATTGTGCGGTCAAGTGAGGCACGGTAACAAAAGGCTGCGGTAGGCAAAGAAGTTAACAACAATACCGCAAACATTGAGGTGTTAGACCAATACGAGATCAAAATGTGAATAGGGCAGAAACACAAATATCAAAAGCAAGTAAATTAACAAGGATCAAAAAAAGGTTAATTCGTCAAGAACACGAAGAACACTTAAGAGGAACACCAAGAACACCATAGGTCGAACTAAACCCAGATACCCAGAAAGTGACTGAAACTCAACGAAAATGTCATAGATAGAATCGGAAATGTAAATAAAGGCACAAAATCATATCAATTTCAAGAAACAAACAACATTAAACTCAGAAATTTGAAAGGGAAAAGTACCGAAAATTTAAAAATCCATTTGGCTCAATCGAATTCAACAAACTTGGATGAAATCTTATGAAATCTACAGAAATAGTAACTAGAACCATGAATAAACAATCAACCCAAAGTTTTAACTACATATAAGTAACAATAATGAGATGAATCTTAGAGAATGTGAAAAGTTTTTGGGAAATGTCCGCCAAAAAAAATACGAGATTCAAGAAGTTCATACCATAACTACGACTGGAGGAACGGATTGAGATGGAATAGAACTAGGAATTTCGTCTCTGGATTCAGTTGACTTGGAAGATTTCTTGGATTGATGTTTAGACATTATATAGAGGTGAATCGAGAGTGAGATGAACGACGGTTTTAGAGAGAGGTTTTAGAGAGAGAGATGATTTTCTGAAAAAGGTGAAATGCAGAGAGTGGTGGAGCATAAAAAGGAAGTGGAACGGTTTGAGGTGGAGGGTGGTTTGCAGAGGTCAGATGATGGGAAGATGGAGGGTTAACTCTGCAAAAGGTACGGATGTGACCTAGGGATGTCTGATCGAATTAAATGCGAGGTTACTAGGTGTCATGTCAATAGCCTAATGACGGCTCATAAATAATTTTAAGGAATAAAAATTTAATGCTCCAAAATATTTGAATTAAATAAAACGAGGGAAAAGAGGAAGTTACCTTAATACCCTTGAGGTAGGTTAGATCTAAGCAACCTAGATATCTCTAAGTTAGAAAGACTTACCTGGGGCCTTAGAGTGCGGTAACTTGAAGATCGACCGTGACATGTGCGGTAGCTTGAGATGTCGACCGTGACATGTGCGGTCGGTGAGGTCTTACCATATTTAGTCTTTTGAGAGATCATTACTGAGGTGACAAGACTTTATGCGGCAGCATAGTTGATGCGGCAGACATGAGTTGCGGTCAAGTGAGTTTAGAGGTTTGTGTTATATGCTTGACCGTGAGTTGGTCTGCCGTGTACCTATCTTGATATTGAACTTTTGACAAACATTAGTACAAGAAATTATATGGACAAGTTTGAGTTAGAGTTCAAGCATACCCATTTCTCCTCTTAGATACCTAAATCTCTTGGAATCGAGAGCTTTGGTGAGAATATCTGCAATTTGATCATCAGTACTCACATACTCTAGGTGGATATTACCTTTTTCAACATGATCCTTGAGAAAGTGGTATTTGATATCAATGTGTTTGGTCTTGGAATGCATGACAGGGTTGTTGGAGACAGCAATGGTAGATGTATTGTCACAAAAGATTGGACAATTTTCTTCTTTGATTCCGTAGTCAACCAATTGTTGCTTCATCCACAGCACTTGGCAGCAGCAGCTTCCAGCAGCTATATATTCAGCTTCTGTGGTAGATACAGAGACTGAGGCTTGTTTCTTGCTTGCCCATGAAACTAGTCGATTTCCAAGGAAATGACAAGTTCCACTTGTGCTTTTCCTGTCAATGGTACATGCTGCGTAATCTGCATCTGAGTAACCTATAAGATCAAAAGTTGAATCTTTGGAGTACCAAAGTCCAAGGTTAATAGTCCCAGATAGATATCGAATAATTCGTTTAACAGCAATAAGATGTGCTTCTCGAGGATCAGCTTGATAACGAGCACAAACGCAAACACTAAACATGATATCTGGCCTACTAGCAGTTAAGTATAGGAGAGAGCCAATCATACCTCGATATAAGGTTTGATCAACCTTCTTACCTTTCAAGTCTTTATCTAGCTTGTTACCAGTAGCCATAGGAGTGTCGTATGCCTTTGCATTTTCAAGTCCAAATTTCTTGATAAGATCTCTTGTGTATTTTGCTTGGTTGAGGAAGATGCCTTCAGCACATTGTTTGATTTGTAGCCCAAGGAAGAATGTTAATTCTCCCATCATGCTCATCTCAAATTTACTTTTCATGAGTTTCTCAAAACGCTTACACAACAATTCATTAGTAGAACCAAAAATAATATCATCTACATATATTTGAACAAGTAAAGTATGATCATTATATTTAGCAATGAATAAAGTTGTGTCGATCTTACCACGCTTGAATCCCTTTTCAAGGAG
Source organism: Campanula takesimana (assembly GCA_026119855.1). Lineage (NCBI taxonomy): Eukaryota > Viridiplantae > Streptophyta > Magnoliopsida > Asterales > Campanulaceae > Campanula > Campanula takesimana. The sequence continues at coordinate 381,047 of JAOWBW010000848.1, forward strand.
AAACTTAGATAGAGTATCATACCATGCTCGTGGAGCTTGTTTGAGTCCATATAAAGCTTTACGGAGTTTGTAGACATGATTTGGAAATTTGGGGTCTTCAAATCCGGGTGGTTGAGCAACAAAGACTGTTTCTTGAAGTTCACCGTTGAGGAATGCACTCTTCACATCCATTTGATATAGCTTGAATCTTTTGTAAGAGGCATAAGCTAAGAATATCCTTATAGCTTCGAGTCTTGCAACGGGGGCAAATGTTTCATCATAATCAATGCCTTCTTCTTGTCTATATCCTTGTGCAACCAACCTTGCTTTGTTCCTTGTGATGCTTCCATTCTCGTCCATCTTGTTTCGGAATACCCACTTTGTACCAATCACTCCTTGATCTTGTGGCCTTGGAACTAAGGTCCAAACTTTGCATCTTTCAAATTGGTTGAGCTCTTCTTGCATAGCAACAACCCAACTTGAGTCTTGGAGTGCTTCATCAACTTTCTTAGGTTCAACTTGAGATATGAATGCGGTAAGTGCATCATAGTTTGATCTTCTTGTTCTTACACCAGAATGCAAATCACCAATGATATTCTGAATTGGGTGATCTCTGACCTCACGAACTTCTTGAGGTATGTCTGGTTGAGTTGATGGTGGTTGTAAGTCTTCAAGTGGTACATCATTTGAGCCATCCCAATCATAAGTAATTTGAGGGATAGGTTCTTCAACATTTATGGGTGTCTCAACTTCAACTCATTTGAGGTAGCAGCAGATGAGGTACCTTCTGGTGCTTCATATGAGGTAGGTGGAGGTGCAGTTGAGGTAGATGGGTTTCCTTGAGTTGATTGATTTTGTGGTTGAGTTGTACCTGTCTCATTTATCTCAACAAAATCATCAGCAACATTTGGAGCCATATGTGGCTCAAGGAGAGAATGTTCATCAAAAGTAACATGGACGGATTCAACTATCTTAAGAGTGGTTTTATTAAATACACGAAAAGCTTTTGAGTGTTTAGCATACCCAATAAATATACCTTCATCGGCCTTAGGAGCAAATTTACCTCGATGTTCTTTACCGTTGTAGAGTATAAAGCATTTGCATCCAAATATCTTGAAGTATGCTATGTTGGGGGTTCTTCCTCTCCAAAGTTCATAAGGGGTTTTGTTGTAGGTCTTGTTGATGAGGGATCTATTTTGAGTGAAGCATGCTGTGTTGACGGCTTCAGCCCAAAAGTATTGAGGTAGCTTTGCTTCAGCAATCATTGTCTTTCCGGCCTCTATCAACGTTCTATTCTTTCTTTCCACTACACCGTTTTGTTGTGGAACTCCAGCAGCAGAGAAGTTGTGGTCAATACCATGATCATCACAGTATTGAGCAACACCGTTGTTCTTGAATTCTGTACCGTTGTCGGATCGAACACTAACGATGTCATCTTCTTTTTGTGTTTGGAGCTGTCTAAAGAGTGCGGTCAAAATGTCATAACAATCATCTTTGGAGCTCATCATCTCGACCCACGTATATCTTGAGTAGTCATCTACCACAACTAAGGAATATCTATTTCCTCCAATACTTGCGGTAGAAACAGGTCCAAACAGGTCCATATGAAGTAGTTGCAAACATCTAGAAGTTGAAGGTGTCGTCTTGCTGGAGAAAGACGCTTTTGGTTGTTTGCCTAGTTGACATGCTGTGCACTTCTCATCGTGGTGATCAGCTACTTTGGGTAGACCACGAACTAGATTTTCTCTACCAATCTTGGAGAGATACTTGAAGTTTAAGTGACTTAGTCTTTTATGCCACAGCCAACTATTTTCACTAACATTCTTTGCTACAAAACAGAGATTAGAAGAAATGCAAGATGAATTAAAATCAACAACATAAACATTTTTCTTACGAATCCCTTTGAGCAAAGTGACGCCGGATATGCCATCTTTGATGAGACAGAAATTTGAAGTGAAGTGGCATTGCAATCCTTTGTCGCAGAACTGAGATATTGAGAGTAGATTGTGTTGTAGTCCAATAACTAGAGAGACTTCTTGGATGGTGATTTTTCCTTTACGAATGACTCCATATCCTACAGTCTTTCCTTTGTTATTATCTCCGAAGGTTACTGATGGCCCTTTTTCTTCACGGACATCTTCCAATAAGTTGATATCTCCGGTCATGTGCCTTGAACAGCCACTATCGAGATACCATAAACTTGATCTATCCTTGGAGAGTCCAGCCATTAAGCAGAGAACCTATAAAATAAACATTTAAGAACAAGGTCCCCTTTTTATTCTTTTGGGTCCAAAGGGTTAGCAACTTTTGACGACCCACACTTGCCTCACAGAAGGAGGGTTACTCTTTCTGGGATTGGGTGTGAATCTCAAAAGACATTCAGCAGCCTTATGACCATAACCATCACACACGGAACAATGGTGGAAGCCACCCAACTGAGTTTTAACAAGCTTCGTTGAAGTCTTGAGCACAACATCATTTACTGGTATGGATGAGGTCTCCTTAACAAAATTCATCCTTTTGAACTTTGCTGCCTTGCCGCCACTTGCGGTCGATGGTTTCCTTGCGGTCTCCATCTTCCTTGGTGCGGTCGATTGACCTCGCGGCAGGATGCGGTAGGGAGCGCCATCTACCTTGCTAGAGGAAGCCTCTGCGGTAGGTTCATCCATGGCAATACCTTTCATTTTTGCCTTGCCAGTTTGTTTCTTAGGGTAGACATAGTTGAACTCTAGTTTCTTCTTTGGTTCTTGTCCTACACCCTTTGAAACATGATGTTTAGCCTTTGACCCTTCCAAAGTTTGCGGGGTAAATTTCTCATCTCTTTCACAACAAGATGCACATTTAAAGTTGTCATTAGTTTGAAATCCTAAGCCTTCCTTATCACCACTAGGCTTTTGGGATTCTAAGATTTGTTCCATAGTGACACGAGAATTGGTCCACTCATTAGTGATCTTTTTCAAGTCATTTATCTCAGCAACCAATTCATCGTTTTTAACTTTAAATATAGCATTTTGTTCTTCTAAGAAACGGTTTCGATCAGTAAGAGGAGTCATGCTCTTGATCTGCTCCTTAAGGAGGGTGAGTTCAGATCTTAGTAGAGATTTCTCCGTCTTGAGCTGGGAAATTTCTTCAGTTGAAAGTGCTAAAGCTTCCTTCATGCCAGAAAACTTACTAATTACCTGTTCAGCTTTTGCAAACATCTTTTCTTGTTCATCGGGAGAAATGTCAAACTTGACTTGAGGTGTGGTAGACAGAACTTCCTTCACTTTGGGGTTTAGTAGAGCCTTCTTTGCTGCACTAACATCACATCTTGAAAATAGAAGATCACCATTTTTTGAACCGGAGTTAGGAATCCTTTTTCAGCAAGTTCATCGGCCGTATAACTTATCCGTTTAGGTTTTGCATTTGGTGAGCGACGACTTTTATTATCATCCTCATCATCGGACTGGACGACCAAACAAATGTGACCTTCTTCAGAATCCTCATCGCTTTCATCAGAGTCTGACTCTATCCAAGTAGCTAACTCTTTTGAGGTAGAGTCTTCTTCAGCCATCATTCCCTTTTGCTTTGAATACCTTGGAGTAAAGTTACTTTTCTTCTTCATATACTCATATTTGGGAATTGGACATTCTGATGCGAAGTGACCTGGTTTCCTGCAATTAAAACAAACAAGATCTTCTTTCTTCTTGGAGAAGTTGAAGTTCTCTTTCTTCTTTGAAGGGCTGCTCCTTGAAAACCTTGTTGGAGCTTTGCTTGTTGATCCGGGTCTTGCTGTCTTTCTGAACTTTTGGAATCTTTTCACGAACATAGCAAAATCATCATCATCCATATCAAGTAAGTCTGATGTGGAGATTTTTGGATCTTCTTCCTCGATCACTTCTTCCTTTTGAGCAACCAACGATAAGCTCTTTGTTTTTCCTTCCATTTCAGCAATGTTGTTAAGCTTGATATCAAAGACCTTGAGGTTGGCATAGAGGCTTCTAAGAGACATGTCATCTAGTAACTTGGTATCTTCAAGAGTGTTTCCTTTGTGTAGATATTGCGAACCAAGAGCGGCAAGAAAATTAACATTAATTTCTTTCTTGGTAAGCTTCTTTCCGAGTGCTGTATAAGTACTTACGATCTCACAATAACGATCATAAGTGGCTCTTAGAGATTCACCGGGGATCTTAGCAAAGTTGTTGAATCTTCTTTGAATTGCAAACTTTTTGCTTTCCTTGCAAGCTTGATCTCCTTCGATGTAATCTTCAATTGCATCCCAAAGTTCTTTTGCAGTAGAACATTCCATGATCTGTCGACGCTGTGACGTACTCAAGGTACTTAGAAGTATACTTTTTGCTTTCACATCCATTCCAACCAGTCTTTTCTCTTCATCGGTCCATTCAGCTTTTGGTTTCTTGATAGTCGGATTTGCACCATTGGTTTCTGGATCCGGATTAGCTTTCATTGGGAAGTATGGTCCAATGGTTAGACAATCACCAAGTTGCTCGTCCATGGAGTAGAACTGAGTTAGAATGCTGTGCTTCCATACGTCAAAATTATCTTCGTCGAACGCTGGAACGTGAGTGAAGTTAACCGTTGCCATAGTTTTCTGACTTGCCATTTTGAATCGGCACCCAAGCTGTTAAGCTTGAAAAACAGAAGTTTTATAAAGGTGTTTGCTCTGATACCACTTGTTGGTCCCAGAGACACAACAAGGGTATGAAAAGAGGCTAGAGGGGGGGTGAATAGCCTATTTAAAATTTCAACCCTTTTTCAAAATTCAACCTTTATGCTTACACTTGAGTTTTGCGGTAGATAAAAACCACACGGTCAAGTATAAAATGCACAGCGGAAGTTTTCGTTGAAACAAGTTAAGAGTTGGTTTTGATAAGTTCAATGCGGTAGGTTAGTTTTTGCGGTAGGTAGTGCGGTAGATGTATATGCGGTAGGTAGTAGTGCGGTAGGTTAAGGTGAGGTAGGTTGAAAGATTGAAAATTTGTGTCTTGGAGATTTTTGGCAAATGATAAGTTAGTCAGATTTTAACTTAGGCAATGAGGTAGACAAACAAACACAATTCACACTTGTTCTTAAATCTGAAAGATCAAACACTAAAAACAAACAAAATTAATATGAACAAGTGAAGAGCAATATGAACAAGATGAACAATAAGTAAATTTGCAGAAAGGTAAAGTGCAGTAAGTAAATGACACAATGATTTGGAAAGGTTCGATCTGTTAAAAGATCTACGTCCTTTACCAAGATGGTCAGTCTTGGATTTTGAATGGAGGATGTATTAATTCTCTTGAGTACAGATTACAAAGATGAAGAACTGAATTAACTCCTATTTTCTATGAAGAACAATCCTAGACTTAGACCAGTGTATCCCTAATGATTCAATCTATGTGATTGATCAATCGGGGTGAGTGTGTGTGTAAGAATCAAGAACTCTTTGAAATCTATATGATTTTAGAGCCTAATGAATCTTGTGTTGAGAGGCTTGAGATTTGATCTTGAAGGTTGCTGGAGATTTGTTGAAGACTTGAAGGTTGAGTGCTTGAAGATTCAAAGGATTCTGGAAATCTTGAGTATGATCTTCAATCACCAAGAATTTCAACAGCAATTTCTCTCTTAGAATCTCAGCTTATCTTTCAATGAAGAATTCAAGGTCTATTTATAGCCTTGATGGAGAAACTAGCCGTTAGAAATACTTGGGGTCCAAGTTGAAGGACAATGAGCTGTTGAAGTCTAATTGGAGCTCAGTCTGAGTTGTCCTTTTGTTGCAGAGTCATGGTGGTCCAACTGTACTATGATGACAGTTGTATTCAAATTTGAAATTTGAATTGCAACGTTCAAAACTAACCAAGGTAAAGACATAAATGTGACCATGGTTAAGTTTGAACAAACTTGAGTTTCTTCAACCAAGGTTCCATGCGGTAGAGATTCACGCGGTAGGATGAAACCATGCGGCAAGGTTATCTGCGGCAAGCATAGAGAATGCGGCACCTTGGTCATGCGGTAGGTTACATGCGGTAGGCAATGGACCTACCTCATTTTTCCAGACTTAGAAAAAATTGAGTCCTAATCTGCTAAGCCTATTCAACTATAAAGTGGACTTATTCTAAATGAAGTACAAGTACTTCTTACAATATATCCTAAAGTCCACAAAGAGTAAAATAAGGTTATGGGATCAATCAAATTAAGGTAATAGGAGTGGTTTATAATAAGCATACCCAACAATCTCCCCCTATTTGATTGAGACCATTACCTACTATAACAAAGGCTAATTCATTGTACTTGGTAAAAACATGTTTTCAAGAATAAATATTTTATTAAATATCATGTCCCAAGTCAATGCACACTCTAAGCCAATGTCATAGATTTCTATCATCCTAAAAAGAAAAACAAATTACTAATCCTAGAAGATAGAAATATTTGAAGCATTTCAAGATAAATAATCAGAGAAGGAGTAGAAATGCAACAAACACAATAATTATACTCCAAGATGATAATCATTAAGGCAGCAGGAGTATAAGGATCTCAAAAGAGAAATATAGTTTTAAGTTACAAACCGAGAATAAAAACATAAAAGTAAGATTGTTTTAAACATCAAATCTTCATGACCACATGCGGTCAGATCAAATATGGTCAACATCAATGAGGTCTTCAATGAATTTTGCGGTAAGAGGAAAGCGGTAGGCAGGGATATTCAATCCTGGAATCATAACAGGAGCAGTGATTCCATCTTCTTCTTCCTCTTCACCGTGAGCTTGAACATTTCCGTGACCTGCTTCAGGAGTTTGAAAAGCTTCCTGCGCGGCTTGAATCACGCCTTGTCGATTTAGCCTGTTCATTACCGTATTGATGCGGTTGGATAGGAGGTCAATCTTGGTAGATTGTCCTTCAATTCTGACGTTGTTGATCTCAATACGGTTGGTTTGAACCTTCATTGCTTCAGTCATCGCGGTAATCTTGGGAGTAAATTTTTCAGCAACCGAAAGAAGAGCGGTATTTGTTTGAACCATTATTTCCTCTTTTAGAGAAGATTTCAACTTCTTCAGCTCCTTTCCCAACTCATCCTTGACTTCGAGTTTATCATCATTCATTGACTTTGAAAGCTCTTTGCTTGCCGCCTCAACCCCACTAACAACACTATTACTAATGTAATCAGTTTGTTTTCTGAGCGCATCTTTGAGCGCGGCAAGAGTGAGGGAAGGAGTATCAGCTGCGGTAGGAGGTGGAGGAGCGGTAGAGGTGCTAGTTGTTCTGCCGATGATGTCCTTCACAGCCTTTGTTATCACAACACTCTCCCCCTTAATGGTCGCAATCATTTCGGAGGGAAGTGCGGCAACATCGCGCTTCAAAGTGGCCTGATCAGATTTTAACTCAATAACCTCCTCTCGAAGTGCCACCATACTAGACACTAGAGAATCAACTTGTGACTGGGTGTCTGCCTGCATCTGAGTCAAAAGTTTAACTGCGGCAAGGAGCTCAGCAGTGGATGATGCGGCAGCCTCAGGTTGAACGTTCAAAGGGGTGGGTACGGCAGGGTCAGGAACTGCGGTAGGAGGAATTTCAACATGTTGCTCAGAAACAGTAACCCTTGGTGATATTGGCTCATCATCATCAACATCTTCAACAACAACAAAAGAACTCATCTTCTCAGGAGCAATATCTTCTTCAACATGCTCAACATCCATATCCTTTTCTGCGGCAGACTTATCACTTGCGGCAGAATCTTCATGTTCTTCCTCAGAACTTTCATCAACCAATCCCTTATCGATAGGCTTCTCAACAGCCTGTTCCTCTTTTTCACTTTCAGTGTCATCTTCAGACTGCTCATCCTCTTCTGCGGCAGCATCATCCTCATTCTCAGATCCACTCACTTCTTCCATATCAGCTTCTTGGGCATCCAGAACAAAATTCTTTGAAATTTTGGGAGGGGCAACCACTATTTCTTCGTCAGATGAAAGGGTTGGGGAGATTACCTCAGGTGAAGGTTGCTTAGCCACCTTAGCCTTTTTGGAGACTTTGACAGGGCTAGGGGTATGGGATCTTTTCTTGTCAAACGACTCCCCCTTACTTGGTGCTGTTTTGAGGGATATAGAAGGTTTGGATTTGAGGGAAGGCACGGTAGATTGAGGGACAACATAGGGTTGTTTTGGTGCGGCAGGTTTAGAAGAGAGGGATTAGAGACTTTGGATTTTGGTTGAGGTTCAGGGGATGGGGAAGGAGACATTGGAGGAGCAGTAGGAATGATCTTAGATTTTGGAGGTTTTGGCGCGGCAGGACGAACAGGTGCGGTAGGTGCAATCTTGACGCCCTGGGAAACTGGTTTTGACTTCCTTGTCGGTTCCCCAACCTTCTCTTTGCCTTTAACCGAAGTTGGAGGAGAGGGGAGTTCAACATTCTTACCCTTTTCACGAGCCTTCATGGCGGCAGCATTCTTGCGGTCTTGTTCAAATTCGGAAGCCTCCACATCACTAACCATTCTATCACCAAGATTTGCTTGACCTCTCTTAGAGTATTTGGGAGGGATGTATTCTTCAATTGGATCTCTCAGAAGATAGGAGCGGTACATCTCATCTCCAAAATTACTACGGTAATTGGTCTTCATAGATTTGCGGCAGAAGTCTTTTGAGGTAGGAATTGGAACCTTATAATTCCTGTTCTGCTCATACAATTCCCTAATTCTGATTGTGTGACTCATCAAGTAGGAAATCAACCTACTGTTCGTGCGGTACTTGGTCTCGCCTTCATCCTAGCATTCTCCCCCAGCATTTTCCATCATCCTTGAATTACGCTGGTCTGATTCTCTTAAAGGGATACGTAGGCAGCCTTTTGGCACGACCAACCCATCATCCAGAATACCATCTCGCCAACACTCCATCAAAGGCAAGAACAATTCATCATCACCAACATCATCATTCTCCATCCAAAGCATGGATACTCTTCATCAAAAGCATCAACATCCTTCAGCAATCCATATCCAATCAAGCGACAATGGTAAGTGAAGGTATGAATACATCCGAGGCTTTCCTCAAATCACACCGCACACAAAATCACTTTCTCCATTCTTACAAAAATTCTCTCTCATACAAAACTGCTTTCAAATCACATTGCACCACGAGCACAATTTCTATCTTCATTTCACACTTCATGCATCTTCTTGCACAAACACATATACCTGCCAAGCACACACATAACAGGTACCACCACGAAGTCAACAGCATCCACTACTCAAGGCACTTCATCCCCAGCAGAAAATGGTCCACAGTCAACCATGCCCGCATCCCCACGATAAAGTCAACAGCAACTGCAGCTCTAGACAGCAATTTGGTCCACGCTGATCCCGCAATTAGAAAACGGATCCCGCCATCAGCAAATGGATCCCGCTTCAGCAAACAGATCCCGCACCAGCAAACGGATCCCGCAATCAGCAAACGGATCCCGCATCAGCAAACGGATCCCGCTTCAGCAAACGGATCCCGCATCAGCAAACGGATCCCGCTTCAGCAAACGGGTCCCGCATCAGCAAACGGGTCCCGCATCAGCAAACGGGTCCCGTTTCAGCAAACGGATCCCGCATCAGCAAACGGATCCCGCATCAGCAAACGGATCCCACTTCAGCAAACAGATCCCCCTATATCCTTTCTATATCAATTAAGCCGCTCACACAGGGAGCGCACTCCTATCCTTTGTAATTTCAAATTCTTGCTTTATCGAGTCTTTGTTTTCTCTTGTCAATGTCCTCGGCGGTTGTCTTTCTTTCGTCGACGCGTTTCGATTCGCAATCCACGTCGCCGAGGGGCTCTGTAGACACTCCGCCTTGGACCTCTCACCCCGATTGCATACATAGTATTTTTACTTTACTTGTTTTTGTCAATTCCTGTTACTTCGGTTAAGTTCCTAACTGATTCAGTCAGTTTTGGACTAAACTGCATAACAGAGTTAGCTTTTTAGTCCATTCTGTCAAAATCGCCATTTCAAAGTCGCGCGCCTCCGCCCTTTGGGGCCAGAAGCGCGCGCCTCCCGCCGACTATATGGGATGCGCGCGCGTCTGGGTGTGTCAGTTACTGATTTCTGTCCAAGAATCTCTCCCTTGCTCATTTTATATGATTTTGCCCGGGAAACTGATCTTTGTGACTCCGTCTTGGCACCAAAAACATCCCCTTTCAACTATAAAAACCCCCCAATCCACCATTAGAAAGGGGCCTCTTTTTCATCTCTCTTTGAGTCTCTTTTCATCTCTCTTTTACCTCTCTTGGACCTTCTTCTTAGACTTGAAACTTTATTCTATACACAAATTTTCCCAACAAGAGTTCTTCGTGACAAGACTCTACACAAATTGTTCTACAACAATTTCTCCACAACAAAACTCTTTTCAAGTCCAAGTTCAAAGTCCCTTTCTAAAGGTACCACTTTTCTATCCTCTTATTTTATTTGTGTCCTACTAGTATGAAATCTCCATAAAAAGGGATACAACCAAAAGGCCACTTCACTATTGAAGTTTGGCCAAGGTTACATCCCAACATTCCAACATTAATTTAATTCCACTTCATCTCTTAATGTAATGGTTTAGCAAATATTCAACATGTAACCATTAGACATTCAATCAATAAAATCATTTAGCTTTCATTTTCTCCTTATCTTCACTTTGTAGTTGTTAGCATATTTTATCAATTGAAGGACATATAAATATAAGAACACCAAAAGTAGCAAGACCCGCGTAAGCGGGGCGGAGTGGGTGTTTAAGTACTTCCCACTCCGTCACCGAACCCCCGAACCCCTCATCTCAAGAATCTTTGGTTTTGTAATCAATAAAAAAGGCTATTTTCTTAGGTTTTCTCGCGTTCCTCTAAAACGTGGGTGGCGACTCTTAAAATCAAGTAGACATCCTAGGTAATTCACGCGCTCTAGCCAAGCCGTGGTTCCCCGGGGTATCTACACATACCCAAAAACCTTGTGTTTTGGTGTCTAATTTATGGTCAAAGGCATAGGGATGTTGTTATGCATGTTTTGGTACCACAAAAATAAACTGAAAAGAACAAATTCTGTCCAGTTTCAGCAGGAAGCCCTGTTTCTGCCTGAACTGGACTGCTTTCTGATAAATCTGTCAAAATTCCCAGGACAACCATCCCCAGCCGTACGGATGGTTTGTCCAGGGAATTGTTTTTTTCTTTTTTTTCCCATTCTTTTAAAAGGCTTTGTTAAATCTTAAACTGTTCTCTGTTAAGTCAATTCTCCCATTTTAAAACACACACACACACACACACACACACACACACACACACACTTACACGTTTTTGTCCACAAACTAGGGAGACTCGGTTTTCTGAGGCGGATTGGGTGAACGATGAAAAGTTCTTCCCAAGACGTAACCTGACCTCCGAACTCACCTTCTCTAACCATTTCCGTTAAATTTGGGTTTTAAAATTAAATTAACGTGGCGACTCCGTTTTCTTGAACATAAAGTTCCGTGTTCGATTTCTCGAGGGGAAATTATTCGTTTTTTCCACGGGTATCTTACAGTGGCGACTCTTCTGGGGAATAAGTTGTTTCCAAACTTCTTTTTAGAAACTTTGGGGGCATCTGTGTGTGGGTCAAACTCCCGTCCCCGTTTGTTGACTTTGTGCGTATTTTGTGTGTATTTTATGTTTCTGTTTTGATTTCTGAAAATGAAACTATTTTGGAAACACAATAAACAGGGGCTTGAAGGATCAGAAACTGGAAAATTGAAAAAAAATAATGGGAAACCTTCACTAGCCGTACAGCTGGTTTTCCCGGGCCCACAGAATGTTTCAAGTTACAATTTCTTGCAGGCCAAAAACATTCTGATGGTGCCCTTGCTTCTGCTTGTCCATGTTCCAATTTACAGCCTTTATTTTTGCACATATGCCTTTGTTTTCTTAACCAAAACTTGATTTTTAAACCTTGGTTATGCACAAATTTTAGACATAAAATTTTGGGTTTTTGCAAGGCCTCATTGTGCATAACCCTTTTTTTTTTCATAAGAGTTTGGTTTTCCAAATCCTTTTTGTTGTTGTGCACATTTTTTTTGTACAAATTGATTTTTAAAGGGCCTTGCTCCTCTTGCAAAAATTTCTTGGTTTTCAAAACCTTCGATTGTGCACAAGCTTTTCCATGTACAAAGTTCGATTTCAAGATTCTTACTTGTTCATATTCTTGTTTTGATTACTTGTGCAAATTACTTGTTCAAATTGCTTGTCCATATCTTGTATATACTCTTATTCATGATATTAAAAACGCATTGCAAAATTCTTATTTTAACTCAAAAGGGAACATAGAGACATCACACAACGCGCACTCGACCTTGTGCACGCCTCAAATACCCTCAAAACCCGGGATGGATGCCACGATGCAGCTTGATTGGTGCTCTTGTGCCCTTCTCGCGCGCACGGGTCCATTCCACCTCCCCTTCCGAACCGAGTCAACCACACATTGTCTGTGACACACAAATTCCATGACCATGGTTTTTTTTGGTCTAGCTCACGTCATCACATCCCTATTACGTGTCCAAACATTAATTATGGACAAGTTAATGCCCAAGCTCACTAATCCTTGTGAAAGCAAGTGTGACCAAGGTCATCTTTGACCCGATCCTTGAATTATGCGTTAATGCCAGCCATAATTAACCAAAGTTACGTATTAGCGATAGGGTGATACCGTGTCGTTAAGTCCTAATGTTTGGCCCATCCCAATCATCCTTAAGCCTGAGGTTAAGGTCCGAGATCCCTCATTAAAATGAGGTCATGCCGGAATTTCGTTGAAGCGTTAAGTTAATCTTGACCTCAACCGGGGATTAACTATGATAAGAATGGCCCGCGCATTGGAACTTTGTGATGCACTAGACTCTAGGTTTGGCTCTTTCGGTCGGTGGAAGCCACGTGCCCTATAGGACCCTCGCCCGAGATAGTCCGTCCTTGGGGGTGTGAAATACAGGTGAAAAACGAGGGGCTTATAGATGTAGTGATGGCTTCCACTGATCCAGGGTTTAGAGTAGTTGCGAAAAAGAAGAGAAATCTTTTCCAACCATTTAGGAAAAAAAATGCGTTTTAAATAAACTTGAACGGATAGTTAATTGCACCTTGCATGAATTTGCTCCGTTTTGCTTCTCGTCTTTGACACATTGCATTCGTTCGTTAACAAGCGTCATTTCGTAGTCTTTGGACGGATCCCCGTTATCCTGTAAGTTCTCCGTTAAGCCTTAGGATTAGTTTCTTAAATTCCCGTCAAATCCCTAGGCATAGTTCCCTAGGTCCCCGTTAAATCCCTAGGCATAGTTCCCTAGGTCCCCGCCAAGATTCCCGTTAAATCCCTAGGCATAGTTCCCTATGTCCCCGCAAAAATTCTCGTCAAATCCCTAGGAATAGTCCTCTAAGAAGTCAGTCAATTCCTTGGATGGATCCCCGTTATCCTCCAAGAAGTCAGTAAAGTCCTTGGATGGATCCTCGTTATCCTCCAAGAAGTCAGTCAAGTCCTTGGATGGATCCCCGTTATCCTCCAAGAAGTCAGTTAAGTCCTTGGATGGATCCCTGTTATCCTCCAAGAAGTCAGTCAAGTCCTTGGATGGATCCCGTTATCCTCCAAAGTGTCCGTTAAAATTAAGTTCCAAAAAAAAAGAGAAAACGAAAAATGTGTGAGTCTTTTGCTCAAATGAAAAATAAAATACTTTCCCCAAAAAATGGAGATCAAGTTTTCTTAAAATAAAAGATCAAGTTTTTCTTAAAAGGTCAATCCGCTAGTGAAGCGTTCTTCTCAAATCCCGGTTATAATTTCACCTTGAGGTTTAATATGCTAAAGTCCTTCGCGGTTCTGTCCATTGGAGACATTGACCAAGGACCCCACATCTGAATTGGCGTCCGAGACAACCATCCACATGAGCAAGAAGATCGAAAGGTTGGAACACTGTCTACAAGGAGAGGGCCGTGCTTCGGAAACCCAAAAGCGGCTACATCAAATGGAGATCCGTACCTTCGTCGAGTGCCACGCATGAAGGCTAGGCACCTTGAAAGGAAATCACCAAAAGGAGATGTCCAAAGCAAACTCCCAACTCATGAGTAGACGAATCCGGAAATTGCAACGCCAAGTCAAATGGAGACCTCGCGACATCTTTCCTGACGACATGGAACCCGAGTTCCCGTGGAAAACATGGAATATGCCATCGACAACCCTTCCAACAATTGAGGAAGAAAATGGATCATCACGCTTCATAGGATCCCATCCCTAAGAAAAAAAACAAAAAAAAAAAAAACAGAGTCTTCCAGCCTCATAGGATCTAGACTTTCATCAAAGTCCGTCCCGGACCGTGTATTTTTTTATTTTACAAAGGACCGCACTTGGACATGTATATATAAAGTTATCTAAATAAAAGAGTCATTTTCCTTCTCTTCTCTCTAGACTTGAGACATTATTTGTAATATACATTTACTCTTGAAATTGCATTGCTTGTTATCATCAATTTGATTGCTACGTCCCTAGAATGATGAATTGACTTCTAAGCATACTAGTCAATGACGACTCATTAAGGACGAATGGACCTAACACAAATGAAAAATGCTAAGTGCAAACAATTAATCTTGATGTAAATAAATGTTGTGATCAATTGGCATGAAGAAACCATTAATGGCAAGTCTTCCTTCATACACATCCCCGATACACATCCTCGATACCCATTTCCCGATACACAACCCGATACACCTTTCCTATACAAATTCTTGATGCACATCAAAGACATCCCAAGACAATAAAAAGGCAATGATGTTGTTGCTCAACCACCAAGATTCAACCGTGATCGCACGTGCACAACCAAGCAAAGGACTTCCTGGATCTTCAAAGTCAAAGCTAGAAGTGACAGACATTCCACCAAGGGGCTACAAATGAGCCGATGTCCAAGATAGAAAGTTGGGGTTAACGTTTCCCGTCTCCTTAAAAAAAAAATGAAATGAGAAGAGGGAAAAGAAATGAATGTATGGAAAGAAGGAAAGGAAATGAATATATGCGAAGAGGAAGTCTGCCTCAAAACCTCACCGAATTCATCGCAAAAGCCCACCTCAAAGAACATCCTAAGGAAGCAAAGCGATCTACATCAATAAAGCAACAACATTCTTCAAAAGGACACCGACTTCAACAAAAGATGATTTACGACCGAACTACGGCGACCTTAGCTCCTCAAACTGAGGGGAACGTAGGCAACCTTCGGGTCTGGTCACAACATGAAACAAAACCATCAAATCTTGGTCCTTACAAAATGACTAAGTTCTCTACCCTCGGTCCCATCAATGACCGATTTCCCAGACGCACCTTCTTTGGTCACATCAAGGACCAATTTCCCCCTAAACACATTCTCCTTCCGATCTTGCCATTGATCGAATCTTAATCTCAATTGATCACAACATTTATACATGTTAAGGCTAATTGTTTTTTCATAATCTTGACTTAATAATAAACAAAGTCCATTCAAGCAATCATTTGATGATCCTAACTAAGGCAAATTTCAAATGTCTCGACAAGTCTTCTTTTCTTCATCTTAGGAAAGAGCTAAAACACTTATGATCTGACAAGCAAGGGCTTCCTCCCATTTCATGATACATTGATCACTAACATTAAGGGACTCTCTCCCAAATAAAATGCCCTTGCACGTTTCCCAAAAGATAACTTAAGTCCCCGTCCCGTCGAGTCGGCTGGATCACTCATAATAAAAAAAACAAAGGAGAAAGGCACCAAAAAAGTAGGCCGCTAGGTTGAAAACCCGAAAGGGCGGCCTAGGCAAAAAACAGGGTGTGCCATAAAAAGACGCAAAAAGAGATGCCCGCTAGGTTGAAAACCCGCAAGGACGACCTAGGCAAAAGAAAGGGCGCGTCATGAAAAAAGGGATGCGTTCCTAACATCAAAGGTCGAAGGACGACATTGGGGCTACCTCCACATCAACGACTGTCACGACCCGAAAACTAGGCTCTATTTTATTAGTAATAAATAATTATTATTTATTTATTTGCTTATTTATTTAATTATCATTTATTTAAATATTTATGTGTGCATTTTATGTTTCATAATAATTATGCCTAGCATTTTATTTAGTAATTTGGATTAGTGTAGTATTGTTGGGTCTTAATTGTTAGTAGGGAGTGTAAGTATTTGTGTTAGTAGATGGGGAAGGGGCCTAAGTGTAAATGTTTGAAATAATTCTCCTACTCCCTCTCTTCTCCCTCACCTCCCTCACTCTTTCACCCTACTCTCTCCCAGCATACTCTCTCTCTCTCTCCCTTGCTTAGCTCAAGAAAAGGGTAAGTTCTTCTCTCCCTTCTCTCTTCATTTTCTTCCTCTTCCTCTCATTATTCCTCATTTCTCATAATATGAAACATGTTTAGATCGTCGATAGGATCGTAGGAAGCCAAAAATATTTGAAATCCATCATCTTTGAGAAATTACAAGTAAGTTGCTTTTCCCCCATTTTTATGCTAAAATGCTCATAACATGTTTCTACAATGCTTTAATTGTTATATTTGAAGTTTGGTTGAGTTTGGAATTGATTTGGGATTTATTTGAGTTTTTTGGCTAAAAATGGTGATTTGATGAATGTTGGGATTCAATCTTGATCTTGGGTGATAAATGGTGTTATTTGGGTCCCCATCCTAGTTATAAATTGTTTTGTTACATTTTGGAACTTGTTGAAGGAGTTGATTTTGAGCATTTTGTGTTTTGGTGGATTTTGGGTCGAAATTGTAAGAACCCAGCTGGGAATTCCTCCCAGCCCGTAGACCAGGCGCCCGCCCGGGCTGGACCAGGCGCCCGCCTACATGCCCTTTCCTGATGGCCAGACCTTCTGGTCATTCAAGCGCGCGCTCGCCCCATGCCAGGCGCCCGCCCGCCCCCTATTCCAGAATTTTGCCCTTTTTGCTTGGTTTAGGACTAATGGCTTAACTAGCTTAGGTTTTATTCTTCTAATTAACCTAAGTTAACATCGTGGAACACTTTATTAATTGGAATTGATTCTTTTGTGAACAATTATGTTACGGAATTTGATTAAGTATCATTTTGGGAATGTGATCCACCCTTGATGTGTTGGTTGGATTGGTTTACCTTTGTGGTAATTTAATTGGAATGGTTCCCTACTTTGGAATCAATAGTTGCGTATCGTGCTAGTATTTTATTACTTAGCTTTTATTTGAAAGTCCTGTTGGTTATTTGTGTATCGAGTCAGGCAATTGATAATGCTATAATGGCACAAGCCAAGTCCAGTATAGCATCGCCCATTGTTCCTTCTTTCCTCATCCAGATTGGCCTTGGATGGGATGAGCTAGCTCCTTTTGTGATTATTCTAGCTAGGTGTTTTGGAGCATGACTTTGTGGCATGGCTCCCGCCCTTTGTGGCATGTTACTTGGTTATTGGTTCCGGTACCGGGGATTTCTCTTCAGCTTTCATGCTATTAGGAAGATGATGATTTGTTGATTATTGAAGCTGCGCAGCGACCTTTATTTGGTTATATCAGTTGGGAAACCTTGGCTAATATCTTTGTTAAATGTTTATTTCCGCTGCTATCTGTTATGTGATAACTGCTATGTGCTATATATGATTTATTATTGTATATTGCATCATAGTATGTCATGTAGTTGCATTAGTGACTTATTGAGATTTATCTCACCCCCTTTCTTTTTATCTTTGTTTTTCCTTAACCCCCCCAGGTGGAAAGGATTATACTCGCTGATCACGAGACAGGATGTCGAGTGGGTTCGAGCTTTTGGGCAGGTTGTTATTGGTGGGTTTACATTATATAAATGTGTAACCTTTTTGGGATATTTGTACCAAACATTGACGTTATTAGGATTTGTATATTTTATAACTTTGGCGTATAAGCTTATGGAGTTTATACTAGTTTTATTTTGTTGTTGTTAAATTTTTTCCAACCTTGTGTTATCCTCTTTTGGTATAAAAGGAAATTTTTATCTACATTATTTTAGAGTTTATTGTTTAAGTCGACGTCTAGCTCGCGCACTCCGGGCCCGCGGGGTCGGGGTCGCGACAGTTGGTATCAGAGCCATGGTTTGGCTCTAAGTATAAGTCTAGGTGGACTAGTATGACCTAGGAGGGTAGTTGTGTTCGGAGTGAGTAACGTTGATGTTTTATGCAGGTAATTGTTTCCAATGGCTAGAAGAAGAACAGGTGAAGGTTCTAGTGGGGCTCAGAATCAGAATGATCTTCGGAAGAGAACCGTGCCATGTTCCAAGGCATGTTTGAGGCGGCCATGAAGGCTATTCATGACCAAGGGCCAAGAGAGGAGCATGTGCCACCTCCACGTTACGGGTTGGAACAGTTTTTGAAATTAAAACCAAGAGAGTTCGATGGTGAGCCCGATATGAAGAAGGCCGAGCTATGGATTGAGTCTATGGAGAAAATTTATGATGTGTTGGGTGCACGGACGAGGATAGGGTCCGGTTCGCGGCTTATAAGCTTGTGGGTGCCGCCGAGCATTGGTGGAATGGAGTCAAAGCGAGTTGGGATGATACCCATACCGTGTATGCATGGGATTTGTTTGTGCGGAAGTTTCAAAGAGCATTTCATTCCGGTAGTGGACCAGAACCGAAAGGAGATCGAGCTACTCAACTTGGAGCAAGGTTTGTTGTCTATAGCTCAATACTCGGCCTAGTTCACAGAATTAGCCCGGTATTGTGACTATCTTGTGAGGACCGAAGAACAGAAAGCTATGAGGTTTATCCGGGGTTTGAAGAATTCTATCCATACTCAACTTATAGCCCAAAGGATTGTGACATTCCAAGATGCGGTGGACCGAGCCTATATGATCGAGCAAGATATAGAGGAGCATAAGAAGAAGGTGGAGGTGACTAATCCGAGCAAACAAGGAGGGCAAGGCAAGCCACAAACCCGTTCTGATAACCGAGGTAGCTTTGGGGGACAATCTCAGTTCTGAGGGAAACCTATCCCAAGGAACCCGGGTACTACTTCTGGGAACCAAGGAAACCAAAATAGGAGACTTTGTTCCTATTGCCAAAAGGAGGGTCATTCAGAGGACCGGTGTTGGAAGAAACAAGGGAAATGTATTAACTGTGGGCAGTTGGGGCATTTTGTGAAGGATTGCCCGAGATTCAGAGGTCAACCGACTGGGGTAGGAGCTGGTGCTCCACAGGGTCAGAAAAGAGATGCTGCGGGGAAGCCCAAGGTCCAAGGAAGGGTATTTGCTATGAATCAACAACAAGATACCGATGATCCTTCTGTTATTGGAGGTATTGTTTCTGTGTTTAATGTGAGCGCTCGAGCGTTAGTAGATCCAGGATCATCTCATTCTTACATTTTTGTGCAATTTGCTTCTCTGCTAAATGCTGCATCTGAGTCATTGCCTTATGTGCTAGAGGTGTCGACCCCTATAGGAGAATGCTTGGTGACTGATAAAGTCTTTCGTGCTTGTGATGTGCTTATATGTGGTCATGTCTTGTGTGCGGACTTGGTAGTCCTTCCCATTCAGGACTTTGATGTTATTTTGGGTATGGATTGGTTGAGCAAGTTTCATGCTTCTGTTGATTGTCGTAGGAAAGTTGTTACTTTTTCTATCCCTGATGTGCCTAAATTTGTTTTTGAGGCTATGCCTTTTGGTAGAAATTTTCGTATCATTGTGAAAGCGAGAAAATTATTGCACCATGGTTGTGAGGGGTACTTGGCTAGTGTGCTTGATACTAGGAAAGAATCCCCTAGTTTGGAGAGTGTTCGGGTAGTTAGGGAATTTCCTGATGTTTTCTCTTCTGAATATAATATGCCTCCCGATCGTGAGATAGATTTTTGTATAGATCTTTTGCCGGGTACAGCTCCGATTTCGAAGGCACCGTATAGGTTGGCTCCCGCAGAGTTGAAGGAATTAAAGGTTCAGTTGCAAGAGTTGCTTGATCGAGGGTTTATCCGCCCTAGTGTTTCCCCGTGGGGAGCACCGGTTTTATTTGTGCGAAAGAAAGATGTTCTTTCAGATTGTGTATCGATTACCGAAAGTTGAATCAGGTTACAGTGAAGAACAAGTATCCTCTACCTCACATTGATGATTTATTTGATCAGCTTCAGGGGTCCGTCGTGTTTTCCAAGCTTGATTTGAGGAGTGGGTACCATCAGTTGAAGATTCGATCGGAGGATATTTTGAAGACTGCCTTTCGCACTCGGTATGGTCATTATGAGTTCTTGGTTATGCCGTTTGGGTTGACCAACGCGCCTGCCGTATTTATGGATTTTATGAACCGGGTTTTCCATCCTTATCTTGATTCGTTCGTAGTGGTTTTTATTGATGATATACTCGTCTACTCTAAGTCTAGAGAGGAGCACGAGCAACATTTGAGAACAGTGTTATCCGTTCTTGTGAGGGAGAAATTATTTGCGAAGTTTAGTAAATACGAATTTTGGCTCGAGAAAGTGTCATTTCTGGGCCATGTGATTTCTAAAGACGGGATTTCGGTGGATCCTTCAAAGATAGAAGCCATAGTGGATTGGAAGAGACCCGAGTCAGTGACCGAGATCAGAAGTTTTCTGGGTTTGGCCGGGTATTACCGAAGATTTATTGAGGGTTTTCGAGGATCGCTACCCCGATGACTCAGTTGACTCGGAGAATGTCCCATTTGAGTGGACCGAGAAATGCGACAAGAGTTTCGAGGATTGAATAAGAGGTTGACTACCGCACCGATCTTGACCTTGCCTAATGGGAATGATGATTTAGTAATTTATAGTGATGCTTCGAAAGAGGGTTTGGGTTGTGTTTTGATGCAGAACAGGAAGGTGATTGCTTATGCTTTGAGGAAGTTGACCCCTAGTGAACAAAATTACCCTACTCATGATATGGAGTTGGCGGCGATAGTCTTTGCGTTGCACAAATGGAAGCACTACCTTTATGGGCGAAGTTTGAAATTTTTACCGATCACAAGAGTTTGAAATACCTTTTCTCCCAGAAAGTGTTAAATAATAGGCAACGCCGATGGATGGAATTGTTGAAGGATTATGATTGTGCGATTTCCTATCATCCGGGAAGGCGAATGTGGTAGCCGATGCGACTAGTAGAAAGTCTTATGTGGCTTCGATGATGGTTCGAGAGTGGAAGATGCTTGAGGATGTTCGAGATTGGTCTCCTCGTGAATCGAGACATGGGGCTATTTTTGCGAATATTAGGGTATCTCCGACCCTAGTTCAGAGGATAAAGGAAGCTCAGAAAGAAGATCCCGAGTTGGTGAAGATAATGGGTAAATTGAAAGAGAAGAACTTCGAGGATTTTTCTGTTAGCCCGATTGGAGTTTTGACTTTCTGTGGCAGATTGTGTGTTCCGGATGTTAATGGGATTAAACAACGCGTTCTTGATGAGGGTCACAAATCGAGGTATACCATCCTTCCCGGGAGTACGAAGATGTATCAGGATTTGAAACAACAATTTTGGTGGATTAACATGAAGAGGGAAATTGCAGATTATGTGTCGAAGTGTTTGACCTGTCAACAAGTTAAAGCAGAGCATCAGAGGCCCGCAGGTTTACTTCAGCCTCTTGAGATACCGGAGTGGAAATGGGAGCATGTGTCTATGGATTTCGTTACGGGACTACCTCGTACCCGTAGGAAGTATGACAGTGTTTGGGTAATCGTGGATAGACTGACCAAGAGTGCACATTTCTTGCCTATTGACATTAGGTACTCGATGGAAAAGCTTGCGACCCTTTACATTGATGAGATTGTGAGATTGCATGGGGTTCCCGTTAGCATTGTGTTAGATCGAGACCCAAGATTTACTTCTAGATTCTGGAAGGCGTTTCAGGAAGCTTTGGGTACAGATTTGCGATTCAGCACAGCATTTCATCCTCAGACTGACGGTCAGTCGGAGAGGACCATTCAGATTCTCGAGGATATGTTACGGGCTTGCACAGTTGACTTTCCGGATTCGTGGGATTCACACCTACCGCTTGCAGAGTTTGCCTACAATAATAGCTATCAGTCGAGCATTGGTATGGCACCGTATGAGGCTTTGTATGGGAGGAAATATAGATCGCCTATTTGTTGGATGAGGTCGGTGAAGCGGAGATCGTGGGTATTGATTTGCTTCAGGATTCAGTTGAGAAAGTTAGGGTTATCCGGGATCGATTGAAAACAGCCCAGAGTCGACATAAGAGCTATGCAGATAACCGAAGGCGAGATCTTAGTTTTCAGACCGGTGATTTTGTGTTCTTGAAAGTGTCCCCGAAGGTGGGTATTCGAAGGTTTGGGAAGAAAGGCAAATTGGCTCCGAGGTTCGTTAGACCGTTTGAGATTTTGGGGAAAGTGGGACTTCTTGCGTATCGACTTGCGCTACCGCCATCTTTAGACCGGTTGCACAACGTGTTCCACTTTTCTATGCTTCGGAAGTACGTTCATGATCCATCTCTCGTGTTACCGAGGATACCGGAGTATATTGAGCCCGATATGACCTACGAAGAACGACCGGTTCGGATTTTAGATTCCAAAGTCCAAGAGTTGAGGAACAAAAGCATTGCGTTGGTTAGAGTTCTTTGGAGG
Organism: Campanula takesimana; assembly: GCA_026119855.1. NCBI lineage: Eukaryota > Viridiplantae > Streptophyta > Magnoliopsida > Asterales > Campanulaceae > Campanula > Campanula takesimana. The sequence continues at coordinate 403,545 of JAOWBW010000848.1, forward strand.
AATCATAATATCGAGGAGTCGACGTGGGAGCTCCGAGATGAGATCGAGGGGAATTTCCGTGGCTTTTTAATTCGGGTAAGTCTCGTTAAAATTCGGGTCGAATTTTCTTTAAGGGGGAGTGAATGTCACGACCCGAAAACTAGGCTCTATTTTATTAGTAATAAATAATTATTATTTATTTATTTGCTTATTTATTTATTTAATTATCATTTATTTAAATATTTATGTGTGCATTTTATGTTTCATAATAATTATGCCTAGCATTTTATTTGAGTCATTTGGATTAGTGTAGTATTGTTGGGTCTTAATTGTTAGTAGGGAGTGTAAGTATTTGTGTTAGTAGATGGGGAAGGGGCCTAAGTGTAAATGTTTGAAATAATTCTCCTACTCCCTCTCTTCTCCCTCACCTCCCTCACTCTTTCACCCTACTCTCTCCCAGCATACTCTCTCTCTCTCCCTTGCTTAGCTCAAGAAAAGGGTAAGTTCTTCTCTCCCTTCTCTCTTCATTTTCTTCCTCTTCCTCTCATTATTCCTCATTTCTCATAATATGAAACATGTTTAGATCGTCGATAGGATCGTAGGAAGCCAAAAATATTTGAAATCCATAATCTTTGAGAAATTCCAAGTAAGTTGCTTTTTCCCTATTTTATGCTAAAATGCTCATAACATGTTCTACAATGCTTTAATTGTTATATTTGAAGTTTGGTTGAGTTTGGAATTGATTTGGAATTTATTTGAGTTTTTGGCTAAAATGGTGATTTGATGAATGTTGGGATTCAATCTTGATCTTGGGTGATAAATGGTGTTATTTGGGTCCCCATCCTAGTTATAAATTGTTTTGGTACATTTTGGAACTTGTTGAAGGAGTTGATTTTGAGCATTTTGTGTTTTGGTGGATTTTGGGTCGAAATTGTAAGAACCCAGCTGGGAATTCCTCCCAGCCCGTAGACCAGGCGCCCGCCCGGGCTGGACCAGGCGCCCGCCTACATGCCCTTTTCTGATGGCCAGACCTTCTGGTCAGTCAAGCGCGCGCTCGCCCCATGCCAGGCGCCCGCCCGCCCCCTATTCCAGAATTTTGCCCTTTTTGCTTGGTTTAGGACTAATGGCTTAACTAGCTTAGGTTTTATTCTTCTAATTAACCTAAGTTAACATCGTGGAACACTTTATTAATTAGAATTGATTCTTTGTGAACAATTATGTTACGGAATTTGATTAAGTATCATTTTGGGAATGTGATCCACCCTTGATGTGTTGTTTGGATTGGTTTACCTTTGTGGTAATTTAATTGGAATGGTTCCCTACTTTGGAATCAATAGTTGCGTATCGTGCTAGTATTTTATTACTTAGCTTTTATTTGAAAGTCCAGCTGGTTATTTGTGTATCGAGTCAGGCAATGGATAATGCTATAATGGCACAAGCCAAGTCCAGTATAGCATCGCCCATTGGTCCTTCTTTCCTCATCCAGATTGGCCTTGGATGGGATGAGCTAGCTCCTTTTGTGAGTATTCTAGCTAGGCGTTTTGGAGCATGACTTTGTGGCATGGCTCTCGCCCTTTGTGGCATGTTACTTGGTTATTGGTTCCGGTACCGGGGGTTTCTCTTCAGCTTTCATGCTATTAGGAAGATGATGATTTGTTGATTATTGAAGCTGCGCAGCGACCTTTATTTGGTTATATCAGTTGGAAACCTTGGCTAATATCCTTTGTTAAATGTTTATTTCCGCTGCTATCTGTTATGTGATAACTGTGCTATCTATGATTTATTATTGTATATTGCATCATAGTATGTCATGTAGTTGCATTAGTGACTTATTGAGATTTATCTCACCCCCTTTCTTTTTATCTTTGTTTTTCCTTAACCCCCCAGGTGGAAAGGATTAGACTCGCTGATCACGAGACAAGACGTCGAGTGGGTTCGAGCTTTTGGGGCATGTTGTTATTGGTGGGTTTACATTATATAAATATGTAACCTTTTTGGGATATTTGTACCAAACATTGACGTCATTAGGATTTGTATATTTTATAACTTTGGCGTATAAGCTTATGGAGTTTATACTAGTTTTATTTTGTTGTTGTTAAATTGTTTTCCAACCTTGTGTTATCCTCTTTTGGTATAAAAGAAAATTTTTATCTCCATTATTTTAGAGTTTATTGTTTAAGTCGACGTCCAGCTCGCGCACTCCGGGCCCGCGGGGTCGGGTCGCGACAACGACAACAAGGACATGAGGCTACCTCCACATCAATGACAACAAGGACATGGGGCCACCGCGACATCAATGACAAAGATGACATTGGGGCTATCCCCATAACAGCGACAAGCAGATTTCCTACCATCAGTTACTTCTCAACGAATGGAAAAAATCCAAAGGACTTCATGCATAAAAAACCTCATGGTTAAGTTAAAATCAAAATTTGACTGACATGCTTCGTTAAAAGATTTACCTTTAGAAATAAGCATTTCCAAATTTGCCCATTTGGCATCATTTGTCAAAAATAATGTTTCAAGCAAAATGCTTTTGATCTCCCCTCAAAATGAATTTTCTAAAGTCTTGGACTTTTTCGTCCACAATGTGTCTTAAAGGTCGCCCATAGGCTCTCCCCCGGTGTCAAGAAAATGTGTCAAGTCCAAGCCTCGACCCAGAGTGGTCATTTTAGGTTAAAGCCCTTGTCCCCGGCAGTCCTTAGTCGGACGTAAGACCAGTTTCCCCGTCAATCTCCCCAAAGATGGAGTTGACCCAAGTCAAGCCTCGACCCAGAGTGGTCATTTTAGGTTAAAGCCCTTGTTCCCGGCAGTCCTTAGTCGGACGTAAGACCAGTTTCCCCGTCAATCTCCCCAAAGATGGAGTTGACCCAAGTCAAGCCTCGATCCAGAGTGGTCATTTTAGGTTAAAGCCCTTGTCCTTGGTAGTCCTTAGTCGGACGTAAGACCAGTTTCCCCGTCAATCTCCCCAAAGATGGATTTGACCCAAGTCAAGACTCGACCCAGATTGGTCATTTTAGGTTAAAGCCCTTATCCCCGGCAGTCCTTAGTCGGACGTAAGACCAATTTCCTCGTCAATCTCCCCAAAGATGGAGTTGACCCAAGTCAAGCCTCGACCCAGAGTGGTCATTTTAGGTTAAAGACCTTATCCCCGGCAGTCCTTAGTCGGACGTAAGAACAGTTTCCCCGTCAATCTCCCCAAAGATGGAGTTGACCCAAGTCAAGCCTCGACCCAGAGTGGTCATTTTAGGTTAAAGCCCTTGTCCCCGGCAGTCCTTAGTCGGACGTAAGACCAGTTTCCCCGTCAATCTCCCTAAAGATGGAGTTGACCCAAGTCAAGCCTCGACCCAGAGTGGTCATTTTAGGTTGAAGCCCTTGTCCCCGGCAGTCCTTAGGCGGACGTAAGACTAGTTTTCCCGTCAATCTCCCCAAAGATGGAGTTGACCCAAGTCAAGCCTCGACCCATAGTGGTCATTTTAGGTTGAAACCTTTGTCCCCGGCAGTCCTTAGTCAGACGTAAGATCAGTTTTTCGGTCAAGCTCCCCAAAGATGGAGTTGACCCATGCCTTGACCCAAAGTGGTCATTTTAGGTTGAAGCATTTGTCCTCAGTAGTCCAAAGCAACATAAGTCCATCCTTTAGTCAACCCTCCCCGTAGAGTCAAGTTGACCAAATCCCGATTTTGATCAAATGAGAGTCAAGTCCATCCTTTAAGTCAACCCTCCCCGTAGAGTCGAGTTGACCACATCTCGACCTTGACCAAATGAGAGTCAAAGTCCATCCTTTAGTCAACCCTCCCCATAGAGTCGAGTTGACCACATCCTAACCTTGACAAAATGAGAGTCAAGTCCATCCTTTAGTCAACCCTCCTCTTAGAGTCAAGTTAACCAAGTCCCCACTTTGACCAAATGAGAGTCAAAGTCCATCCTTTAGTCAACCCTCCCCATAGAGTCGAGTTGACCACATCCCGACCTTGCCAAATGAGAGTCAAAGTCCATCCTTTAGTCAACCCTCCCCGTAGAGTCAAGTTGACCAAGTCCTGACTTTGACCAAATGAGAGTCAAGTCCAAGTAAGACCATTTCTAAGGAGAGGATGACAGATATCCCCCTATCAAGCCATTTCTAGGAGAAGATGACAGATATCCACCTAGGTTTAGGAGAGGGTGACAGATATCCCCCTATCAAGCCATTTATAGGAGAGGATGACAGATATCCACCTAGGTTTAGGAGAGGATGACAGATATCCCCCTATCAAGCCATTTCTAGGAGAGGATGACAGATATCCACCTAGGTTTAGGAGAGGATGCCAGATATCCCTCTATCAAGACATTTTTAAGAGAGGATGAGAAGATATCCACCTTAGGTTTGAGATGCCAAGTTCCTCACCCGACCTTAATGGTCACCCTTAGGTTTGAGTAGCCTTAAAATCTCTCACCTCCCGAACTACGTTAGGCGTGATTCCCCGCGAACGGGATACGTAGGAATCCTATACTTCTAGGTCCAGCCATGTAACCAAATTGGTCAAGCCGTACTCCCATCATAGACAGATTGGGATGCTTTTTAGGTCGACAACCCCGCTTTCCTAAAGTGACGTTGCCGAGGGGCTCTGTAAGTACCCCAATCTGAACTTAAACCAACTTAGAGGAATTATTAGCACCATTCAGGGATAAAATGATAGGCTAGGACCTCACTAGAATAAACCAAATATCTTAGGACTGTTCTGGAATTAAACTTAGAAAAATCCAGAAGCTCACCACGCTGAGCCGTACGGATGGTTTGGGTACTAGAAGGGCCCAGCCGTACGGCTGGTTTGGGTGCCTTCAGTCCCTATAAATTAAGGCCCTTGCTGATCATTTCAGGGGGGAGAAAAATTAGTTTGAGAGCATAAACTCTGCTGAAATACGAGCAGAAACACAAACATTGTGTGAATTGAGTGAAAGAGAGGAAGATAGGCTAGAATCAAACATTGGTGAGACCTCCTTGTCCCCCATCTCCCCTTTAATCTTCTTTATTTACTTGTCTATGATATTGTTTACTTAATGTTCATATACTTCTTGTAATATTATTACTTGGAACCAAGCCTTTGAAATTATTCATGGTACCCTCATACCTTGTGTATGAATAAGGGTTAAAACCAAAGATGATCAAGGCTTGTTATGATAAATGTAATTTACTTTATGTTATTTACTTTCATATCAATCTATGTTTATGTCATTTAATTTCATGTCTTTTACTTTTGGCTTGGTGATCCATTGCACATCTTGGAGAGAGCCCTTGCATATTTATGATGTTTATGTTTATTGTTGAGATGATCAAGTTTGGGTGGTAAAGTTCCAATCTTTACCATCCAAACTTTGATTTAAGACTTAATAATGTCCATTTGGATGATAAAGACTCAATATTTATTCATCCAAAGGTTGATTTTTGATGCATCATGGCTTTTTATTGGATGAATCAACCATTTGGGAGGTTAAAGCCTCAATCTTTAACCATCCAAATGGTTATTTTGGCTCAAAGCCATGTTCAATAACCTTATGCTTACTTCCCAAATTATTGCCTTGACCATACCCAAAAACCTTGTATTTTGGTGTCTAATTTAGGGTCAAAGGCATAGGGATGTTGTTATGCATGTTTTGGTACCACAAAAATAAACTGAAAAGATCACATTCTGTCCAGTTTCAGCAGGATGCCCTGTTTCTGCCTGAACTGGACTGCTTTCTGATAAATCTGCAAAATTCCTAGGACAACCATCCCCAGCTGTACGGATGGTTTGTCAAGGGAATTGTTCCTTCCAGTTTTTTCCCATTCTGTTAAAAGGCTTTGTAAATAAACCCCTTTTCGTTAAATCTTAAACTGTTTTCTGTTAAGTCAGTTTCTCCCATTTTAAAACATACACACACACACACACACACACATACACACACTTGCACATTTTGGTCCACAAACTAGGGAGACTCGATTTTCCGAGGCAGATTGGGTGAACGATGAAAAGTTCTTCCCAAGACGTAACCTGACCTCCGAACTCACCTTCTCTAACCTTTTCCGTTAAATTTGGGTTTAAAATTAAATTAACGTGGCGACTCCGTTTTCTTGAACAAAAAGTTCCGTGTTCGATTTCTCGAGGGGAAATTATTCGTTTTTTCCCGCGGGTATCTTACAACCATGTTGTTTTAATTGACCGCAAAATTCATAGAGCAAGCCTTTGGTTGAATTTTGAAAAAGGGTTGACATTTTGAATAGGCTATTCACCCCCCTCTAGCCTCTTTTTCATTCCCTTGTTGTGTCTTTGGGACCAACAGAGGGGTTCCTCTTATGTCCTCCAAGGTTCTACGTTATTAGGGTCGAGTGTTGGGCATCATATTATCTGGGGTACACCACTTAACAGTGGTGTAACATAGCGTATGAGTTAGACACATCAGGGGAGGGCGTGATATATGATCTTGATTGTTTGTATCTGAAAGTCAAGGTGTTGAGAAATATAGGGAGTTGCAAGTCTCTTTAGTTGAAAGTGAACCACAGTCAGAAAACCAAAAGTCACATTCTGAATTTAAACCATAATATTCGTTACCAGCTGTTAGTCAGCATAGTTTGGCTCGTGATCCGACATGAAGGGCCAATTTCAAGATGCCTTTGAAGAGGTATGGTCTTGCATACTTAGCTACTTGTGTAGTTAAGGTTGCTGAAGTGGTGAATCCAGTGATAAAAAACACTTCTATTGGGGGGTGCTACTAGGCATAGTTGCACATTAGAGTATGGAGTTTGAACAATTTTTTTTAGAAGCTGTGGGGGTAGGGGTTGGTGCTAACCGGAGTGAAACGAAAGCATATATCTCTATTTCTATTGCACCTAAATCTGCTGATGAGAGAGTAAAGGTTTCGAGTATCCTATGCTAGTGCAATTGATAGTTTGATGTACACCATGGTAAGAACTAGGCATGATCATGAACATGCTCCTAGAGTTCTTGTCAGTAAGTTCATGAGCGAATATGGAGAGGAACACTAACCAATAGTGAAGAGGTGTTTCTTGTATCTCAAAGGTACGTCTGATTTTCCTACTGATATGTTCACAGACTGTTCTGGATAGCGAGGGTCAATGGTTTAGACTTGCTAAATCTTATAAGCTATTAGTTGCCTTATGGGGAAATTCAGAGGCAGAGGAAGAAGTGCATAAGAAGTATGCACTTCTGGGAATGCCTTGAATATGGAAGTATTGTAAAAGTCTACAAGAAAGCTATTACGAATACATGGTGTAGACGGACATATGAGATTGCATCATGTGGTTGCCTGCCAATCTGGGTGTGCAATTTGGTGTTTCTATAAAATTTGGAAGGAGGCTATGTGTCCGCCCCGTGTAGTCACCTAACAATCTAGGGAGCTATGCGATCGCATGCGCGTGGAGTTGCTCTTTCCTTGGGCTGATATGATTACTGTTTCGTGTAACCATGAGGCTTAAGGTTAGAAAATATAAATACTCCTCTATCCCTTAGAAGCCGAATAACTAAGTCAGGGCGGGTACATTAAAATTCGGGGCCCTAGGCAAACCATTTGAGTGGGGCCCTCAAATTCCCCTCTAACCAACAGTGAATTGACATTCTCGAATCTCTACTACTATCTTTGTCTCTCCGTCTTCTATCGTTATTTTCCTGCAGGTGCCTATTTTGAATTTTCTAATATTTTAGCATTATTGAACAGTTGGACACTATATTGAATCGTAGATGAAAACAAAAAATGAGAGCTGGAGAATTTTATTAATAAAAATATTGAACTATACTTTGATAATTGGATTTAGTATTTAGAATGTGATAATCGCAAAAAAATAAAATAAAAGTAGGAAATAATTCAGTAAATTTTTGTAACAATTGCAAAGAATTTCAAATAATATTTCACCAAAATTTTAGTGATAAATGTAAATTATTCAGATAAATAATGAGATATTGATTGCAAATGGATCATTAAACTATTTTTTATAATAAGAAAATCAAGTCATTAAGAACGGGAAAGGAAAGCTCAAATTAAATTTGGAGAGAAAAAAATGTGTGTTAGAGAGAAGGAAATAAAACTGAGAAAGAGAGAGAAAAGAGGAAGAGAAAAAAATGTGTTAGGAGAAGGAAATAAAACTAAGGGAGAAAAAAAATAAGATAGCATAGGTGTCTTGAGGGAGAATCAAACCTGGAGAGCAGCAGGCGTGTTCAAGAATTTGATGCCATTCCCATTACTCACCCGGACAAGAGTACATTTTGTGAACACATTAAACATTTATATGTATATATACTATAACTAAAATTTGGTGCCCTAAAATCGAGTAAAATTTTGGGGGCCCTAGGCGGCTGCCTCACTTGCCTTATAACAAGGTCGGCCCTGATTACTAAGTAATCCTAGAAAATCTGGTGATCCGATAATTGAGGAACACTCTGGTCAATCTGAATTCGAGAAATGACCGTTTGATCCTGAATGTGAGAGCAGTTTGTTCGATATGAATCTTGGTCAAAGTGTGTAATAGGTCAATCTGTTCTGGTGATCTGGATGGTACACATCTGAGGTTTGAATTTGTAATCTGAGTCCTACATAGTAATATAATATGTTATCCTTCTTCTCTTGGACGCAACTATTACATCAACAACGTATATCTATGTGTTCGTGTCTTACTTTCACCATTTATGTTTTTCTTTCAACATCCTTGTTAGAGCAAAATAAATACATAAGAACGATGATCAAAGAAATTATCAATCTCAACACAAGAATTGACGTGGTTCACCAACTTGGCTACGTCCACGGGCGGAGGGAGAATATATTATTATTCAATGATAATTACAAAAGACGATCTTCACTAATCTAGTTGCACGAATTATTGAGCCCAATAACTCCGTCAACCTAAATCTAGATCTTAGATCTCTACTTGTATCTCTCAAAGATGACCAACCAAAAATTATGCTAGGGGAGGGGTTAGTATTTATAGTCATAAATACTAGAAACCCAAAATGAAGAGGAAACCTATTTCTTGTGCACAAAGTAACTATATTCTCATTAGGAAACTATTTCCTAATTCTTAAACAAGTCCTTGTATCAAAAGTATACTTTCTGAGACGGTGTGAGTCCTAATTAATCAATTACCTTCAATAACTAGGAACAACACCAAACTGCACGAATTCTACTTCTTTTGGGCTTCGGCCCACTTGGTTTGTCTCCTCATGCACGCCAATTTAGATAATTGTTTTTGGCTTAGGCTTCGGGCCTTTGCCATGAAATCAGAATGGTCGCAGCATGTATGGCTTTAGCCCAGGCGCTTGCCACAATTCCATTTCTCTTGTTTCCGTCCCAAAAATTACAACACTTTGATCGGACATATCCTTAACCAATACGCCTATTGATTCAAAGGCATATTCCCAACAATCTCCACCTTAACTTTGAATCTCGCCTGACCATAATCCATATCCACAAAGCGACCCCAAACTCAACTTTGAGTTGAATCCTCCGCTTCCAAATATATCTCTCCACCTCCGCCACTGCCTTCTGTCTTTGTCAAGACACCATCTTTGTTCACATAAGAACAACTATGTTTACTTAGTCAAGCAAACCATCTTCTAAACTTGTGCAATGAATTTCTAAAACCACTAGAACCTCCACCACAACGTTGACCACCATATCCGAAATACCAAATTTCCGATCACCAAATTCGAATACCATATTACCCAGATGATGACAATCGATCTTGTCTCAAAGTTCAATGTGCTTCGAACTATTCTTGGATCACCAACGAACATGAACAAACATCTTTGAATGACTTGAACAAATCACTTCTCATTCTGGCAATGTATCTCAAACCCGTGACTACTTATTTAGATTTCTTCCCCATAAGCATCTGCACAAACGGAAATTGCACATGAACTGCATGACTACGTGATGTCTGTACGAACCGCTACAAAACTCCACTACCATGTGCTCTTACTTATCTTGTTTCTTTGACCTCTCCATAACACCGATGAGAGCCAAGAAACTAGCAATTGATGTCTCAGAAAGCCTTCTAGACCATCAATATAGTGTTTCGCCGAACACTTGAGACTGTACTCCTCTAGAATTTATGTACCCCTTTGCCGACTAGACTTATGTATCTACTTCTAGGCCTTTGAATAGATTACACATTAAATCCATAGATTGTATCGTGTCCCGATTGCTTCTCAATCCCAATCCAATGATGAGCTTCGAACTAGTCTAGAAAGCTTCGAACCCACTCATTTAAAGGCGAATAGAATGCAATCTTGTGATTTACCTTAAGCACTCTTTGTCATGCTGGAAAACCTTGCTCCTCCCAAGCAAACAGACGATATGCTAAGCCTAGCATTCCTCAGTGCCTCTAGACCACCTATCTAGAGCACCGTCCCTTCCGGACGACTAACAGTTTTTCGTTCTTGACGAGTTCATTCGGCCGTGAACCTCGCCCACCGAGATAAACTGTCCCAACTCAATCTGCGGAGAGTCATCTTGTACCTCAGGATCGTCTTCCCATCTACTCCTTCTTGTAAAAATTGGCTCCACACTATCTCTCTTTGCTCTACCCTTGCATCTAGAAGCCGCTCATCCCGCGCCGTGAGACTTCTTCCACTATTAGAGAAAAATCACCATTGTCGCTATTTTTCATAGCAACCTCCACGAGAAAATCATCACCAAGACCCATGATGATTTGTGAATGCGCCTTCTCCTCCAGAGAATCCATCACTTCCTCGCTTCCCTTCCCCTCCTTGTAGAAATTACAAACTTCATCAGGTCTCAGTCCTCTCTTGCTAGAAGATTTTTGAGAATTCTTCTTCTTGCTAGATACCTTGCCGCCTTCCACAACTATCTGTTGGGTTTCCTAGTAACATGCGCAGCGGAATAAAGCATTTAAAATTTTCTGAAACCCAAAGCCCATAGATCCGTTCGTATGATTATATCAAATACATGAATAATGAATACTAGAATACTAACCATTGATGACTTTGAATTTGCAACCTTGAATTCGGTGGAGGCTTGAAAGCTTGATCACAATTAGAGCAAGAATCACGAACTTTGAAGATGATAAGTTTCACCCTCTAGCGGTATCCACACCACGAACGAATATCAAGAACACTTGATCTTGGTTGCTAGACCAAATTATGAAACACACTTTCACAATTATGAAGACTATATGGAATTATGAATTCTTGATCTTGGATTCTAAATCTTTAATCAAGAATATTATCTCTCTAAGAGACTAGGAATCATATATTTAATGGCTGGTGAAAAGATGCTTATATAGGTCCTAGTACTTAACCCTTAAGGACCAAGGAAACTTAAATCCCGTCACCCAATTAAGGCATAAAATTTCTGTCCAAGCAGCTCTGGCACGGTCGTGCCCTATAATTGGCACGGTCGTGCCAATTGGTGCGCGCTTGCCATCCGTCTGCCGATTATTGGCATGGTCATGCTTTATAATTGGCACGACCGTGCCTAGCACGGTCGTGCGTTATAATCAACACGGTCGTTCCAGTCCAGAAAAACTCATTTTTCCATAATTCCAATTCATTCCTTTAGGATTCGTTCTATTCGTGTGTGACCCTTTAAGATTACACTAAGTTGGCAATGGGTCCAAACATGAATCCATAAGATATGATTAGGTTCTAGCAAACCGTCATACCTACCCAAATAGTGAAACAAGATACAAGTTCGCATTCTTTTTAGAACATGTCACAATCCCTTTGTCCACGGTGTCATTGAACACAAGTCATGGTCAAACAGTCAACTTGTATTGTTCAATAATTTCTCGATCCCGAATATGTTGATAATCCAAATGACATTGATCCAATCAATTAATTTGAGTTTGGCCAAACATTTCATCAACATCATTCCTACGAGGGGCCCAAGCTTGACATCTCTCCGCAGAGGGACAAATCTATTTAGCTTATTATTCTTCCCTACATGAATCCGATTATGCCAATCATACCTTTTATAACTACCTGGTTAAAGGTAGCGTTTGAATATGTCAAACATTATGTTCATCAAGTGGAAGACTATAATAACTTCATGTCTAAGGATTCAAATGCATAACTAATATGAGATTTACATACGACATAGACCATGATATAAATCTCATAGAGCGGGTCATGTCCAGTACCTTGTTCCAAACAAGTACCCATAAATATAACATGATCATCCCATGGTCATTTAGCCTTTATAATAGTACCAAACAATTACTAGGTACGGAGATTATTATAAGTAAACATGAACAATAATAATAATCAAAACATCTCTTTATTAATATGAATAAATTATAACAATTACAACGTTTAACAAATGTGGCTAGGGCACCAACACTAACAATCTCCCACTTGCTCTAGGCCCAATCTCCCATGTATCTAATACCCATGGACCTAACATGACCATCATGTTTAGCTTGTGGAAGTCCCTTTATTAGCGGGTCTGCAATGTTATCATCAGTAGGTACTCTGCATATATTAACGTCTACCCTATCCACGATTTCTCGAATGATATGTAAATGTCTGAGTATGTGTTTGGATTTCTGATGTACCCTTGGTTCCTTTGCTTGAGCAATAACACCATTATTATCACAATAAAGGTCTATTGGATTAGCAATACTAGGAACCACTTCAAGTTCACCAATGAACTTCTTAATCCAAACAGCTTCCTTTGCAGCATCCGATGCAGCAATATACTCAGCTTCAGTTGTAGAATCAGCGGTTGTACTCTGCTTGGAACTCTTCCATCTTACAGCTCCACCATTTAACATAAACACAAAACCCAATTGCGATCGACTATCATCTCTGTCAGTTTGGAAGCTTGCATCCATGTAACCATTTACAACGAGATCATCTTCCATTCCTCCATAGATCAAAAACAAATTTTTAGTCCTTCTCAAGTACTTAAGAATCGCTTTTACAGCCATCCAATGATTTTCACCGGGGTCGGATTGATATCTACTCGTCATGCTCAAATCATAAGATACATCCGGCCTAGTACATATCATGGCATACATGATGGATCCAATTGCCGAAGCATATGGAATCTCATTCATTTTCTCATGCTCATCTTTTGTCTTAGGACATTGAGTCTTGCTTAGAGAAACTCCATGTAACACTGGCAACTGTCCTCTCTTAGAGTTTTCCATGTGGAATCTTCTAAGGACCTTGTCAATGTATGTACTTTGGCTTAAACCAATTAGCTTCCTTGATCTATCTCTGTAGATCTTAATGCCAAGGATATATGCGGCTTCACCCATATCTTTCATTGTGAAACACTTTCCCAACTAAGTCTTTACAGACTGAAGTGTAAGAATGTCGTTTCCAATGAGAAATATGTCATCCAAATATAAAATAAGGAATAGTACTATGCTCCCACTAATCTTCTTGTATACACAAGGTTCATCTTCGTTCTTGATGAAGCCAAACTCTTTGACTGATTCATCAAAACGGAGATTCCAACTCCTAGAAGCTTGCTTCAATCCATAGATGGATTTCTGCAATTCGCATACCTTAGAATTCTGTTCAAAACCCTCTGGTTGTGTCATATACACATCCTCTTGCAAGTTTCCATTCAGGAAAGCGGTTTTGACATCCATCTCCCATATCTCATAGTCATGATATGCGGCAATGGCAAGCAGAATTCTTATAGACTTGATCATTGCTACAGATGAAAAGGTTTCATCATAGTCAATACCATGAATCTACCTATAACCTTTCGCTACAAGCCTAGCTTTGTAAGTATGCACCTTCCCATCCATGTCAGTTTTCTTCTTGAAAACCCATTTGCATCCTATGGTTTTTACACCTTCGGGTGCATCAATCAACTTCCAAACTTGATTATCTTACATGGATTGTAATTCTGATTCCATGGCTCCAAGCCACTTGTCCGAATCAGGAGAAGACATCGCCTCTTGGTAGGTGGTCGGTTCATCATTCTCAATGATCTCCACCTCATTACTATCCGTTACGAGAAACCTATATCTATCGGGCTCGGATCGTAACCTACCAGATCTGCGAGTTACTTGTGTATCTTGAACAGGTTCCACAACTCCTTATGGGACTTATTCTTGTTCCACTATCGGATCAATGTCATTTTCTGGGTCTCGAACCTCTTCGAGTATTACTTTACTCCCACTGATTTTTTTGGAGAGAAACTCTTTCTCTAGAAAGACACCAGTTCGGGCAACAAACACCTTGTTGTCCGTTCGGTTGTAAAAGTAATATCCTTTAGTTTCCTTACGATATCCCACAAAAATACATTTATCAGATTTGTGTGCAAGTTTATCTGAGACAAGTCTTTTGACAAAAACTTCGCAACCCCAAATCTTCATGAAAGACAGACTAGGCTTCTTTCTGCTCCACATCTCATATGGAGTCTTTTGAACCGATTTGCTTGGAACACGATTTAGTGTGAAAGCAGCAGTTTCTAGTGCATATCCCCAAAAGGATATTGGAAGATCAACTTGACTCATCATTGATCGAACCATGTCCAACAAGGTCCGATTCCTCCTCTCGGACACACCATTCCATTGTGGTGTTCCGGGTGGAGTCAATTGTGAAACTATTCCATAATTCTTTAGATGATCATCAAATTCTTGACTTAAGTATTCTCCACCTCGATCCGATCAAAGTGCCTTAATACTTTTACCAAGTTGTTTTTCTACTTCATTTTGAAATATTCTAAATATCTCAAACGCTTCACTTTTATGTTTCATTAGGTAAACATACCCAAATATACTATAATCATCCGTGAAGGTTATGAATATTGAAATCCTCCCCTAGCATTGCTAGTTAATGGTCCGCATACATCGGAATGTATCAACCCCAGTAAGTCGCTCGCCCTTTCACCTAACTTGGTAAAAGGTGTCTAAGTAATTTTTCCAAGAAGACAAGACTCGCAAGTATCATATGACTCAAGGTCACATGAACCCAAAAGACCGTCCCCATGGAGTTTTGAGATACGCTTCTCATTAATATGATCAAGACGGCAATGCCACAAATAAGTATGATTTACATCATTAGGTTTAGATTTCTTATTTATATAATAGACATTTTCATTATTTTCATTCTCAACGTCAAGGACATAAAGGCCATTAAATGAATTAGCAATACCATAAAGCACATCATTTAAATAAATAGAAAATCTCTTATTCTCAATAAAAAAATTAAAACCTTCAATATCCAAACATGAAATTGAAATACTATTTCTACTTAAATCCGGTACATAATAGCAATTGTTCAAAACAAGTATTAAACCGGAAGGTAAAGTGACTTCATAAGTCCCTACGGCTAATGCAGCAACTCTTGCTCCATTCCCCATGCGCAGGTCTACTTCACCTTCTTTAAGTAGTCTCCTATTCTTTAGTCCCTGCACATTTAAACAAATGTGAGAACCACATTCGGTATCCAATACACAAGAACTAGTGGTAGAAAGGAGAATATCTATCATATAGATACCTGAAGTCGATGCAGTCCCACTGCTCTTCTTCTTCTTTTGCTCTTCCATAAAAGCGTTGCAATTACGTTTCCAATGACCAATTTCTTGACAATGGAAACAAATTGCATCCTTTTGTGCATCGGGTTTTGCACTAGTAGCCTTGGCAACCTTTGCCTTGCTAATATTGGGTTTGGCAACCTTTGCCCCACCCTTTCCTTTGGTATGTGCCTTCTTCCCATCATGAACCATGAGCACAGGAGAACCTTTCTCCACAATCTTCATCTCCGCAGTTTTCAGCATATTATGCAACTCGGAGAGATTCTTATCCATTCCATGCATGTTATAGTTCATCACAAAGTGATTATAACTCTTAGGCAATGAATTAAGAATGAGATCCGTGGCTAGTTCCAATGGGATTGGATAGCCAAGTTTCTCAAGATGCTCTACGTAGCCTTTTATTTTAAGCATGTGAGGACCCACTTGTTGCCCTTCACTCATTTTGCAAGAAGTGAATGCAACAATGGTTTTATACCTCTCTTGCCTAGGTTGCACTTGAAACATGTCTCTTAACTCCACGCCTATCTCATAGACTTCCAAATGTTCCAAACTTTGTTGGAGTTTTGAGCACATAGTCACGAGAATGAGACAAACTCACATCTCTAGAATCATTACGATGCTTCTTATGATTGTCTCTCTCTGTCCTAGGGACAGTGGCTGCAGGTTGTTCAGGAATAGGCCCATCAAGAATGTACAATTTATCTTCTTACCTAAGAACTATTCTTAGGCTTCGGATCCAATCCATGAAGTTTGTACCACTCTATTGAAACTTATCCTTCTCAAGGATCGATCGCAACGAAATTGATTGAGTGTTGGTTATCATTATCTATAATTATGCAAAATTTCCAAAATTTAATAGGTACCAATTTTCATTAAAAGAGATAAACAATGTATTTTTCGAAAAATACTCCCACTAAATTATATAACCTTCTTATACATTCAATGTATAAAATAATTTAAATGGGCTAAGATCCAACTTTAATTTAATTCTGAGTCCGCTTTGGCAGACCGCTCAAAATCAAATTAATTAGGTAGACAACTCTTTTCAATAATATCCAATATGACTCTTAGATCCTTTTATGAGATTCTTTAAGAAATCTAATTTCAAAAAGCATATTTTAATCTCATCTTTGCCTTAGGCCCAAAACTGTTTTGACGCCTAATTAAGTCCAACCATTTTAAATGCATAGGAAACTCTTATTCACTCATCTTGATCATACATGAATAAAATCAATGCACCTCGCTTTGGCGAGCCCACATGAAAATACCCATATACTTACAAGTGTTTTAATCATGGCATGGCATACGGACTTAAAACTTTCAAGAAGGTTCATCACCATATAGCATGCAACACATTTATGAGCACATAAGATAAACATGTTGAGCATCAAGTTTAGCCACTAAATTAATCTCCATTAATTTAAGCATAATATTTATGTGTCATTAGTTTCTCTATAATTATGAGGATGAGACTATTTGAACTTTGGTTTTTTCATCTCCAAATCAAGACAACAAGAAGTGCGGCCGAACTAAGCCATTAGGCAACCACAATTCCGTACTAATTCAAGAAACCAAGAAAAGTAGTCCATGTGGTCGAAACTAAGCAATAGATGGTCTCGATGAACGTAGGCCAATTGCATTCACAATTCTACATGGATCTCCAAACTTGAATCAAGAACTTTGTTTCTCAATTTTAGCAATTATGAACTCTTCATAATTCTAACTTCGTTTTATTTTTGAATCTTTGATTGCGATCAATTTTGGGAAACACAGTCTTGAGAACGTAGGCTAGCCATCCAAAACTTGATCCAATCTCAGAATTCACAAGACTAAAACAAATAGGAAATTTAAACCCCCAAGATCCACCCCGAACCCTAGCAAGAGTCCCCAACCGAAACCCTAGGTCCGGCCGGGTCTCTTCATTGGGTCCGGTCGGACCCCTTTCAAAATTCAAAATTTTGAAGTTCCAAAATTTGTCTCAAAATTGGTTTTCCCCGATTCAATTATGGTTTGGTGTTCTTGGTGATCCAATCACCATGATCATCAAAACCTTGAATAAACAATTTATTCATGAATCTTTAGATTATCAAAACTTTGATCGAATCAAAAATTGATAACCCAACAATTTTAAAATCCACCATAATTTTTATTGCGATTGAATAGTGCGATTAAAGTTTATAAAACAATAAACCACATAAAACGCATATAACACATAAACATCATAATCCCAATATTCATATCATGCTAGGCACATAAACAATTTATATACACACAATATGATCTAGTATTGAAATAATCAACATGAACGGGGCTCTGATACCACTGTTGGGTTTCCTAGTAACATGCGCAGCGGAATAAAGCATTTAAAATTTTATGAAACCCAAAGCCATAGATCCGTTCGTATGATTATATCAAATACATGCATAATGAATACTAGAATACTAAACCTTGAGGACTTTGAATTTGCAACCTTGAATTCGGTGGAGGCTTGAAAGCTTGATCACGATCAGAGCAAGAATCACGAACTTTGAAGATGATAAGTTTCACCCTCTAGCGGTATCCACACCACGAACGAATATCAAGAACACTTGATCTTGGTTGCGAGACCAAATTATGAAACACACTTTCACAATTATGAAGACTATATGGAATTATGAATTCTTGATCTTGGATTCTAAATCTTTAATCAAGAATATTATCTCTCTAAGAGACTAGGAATAATATACTTAATGGCTGGTGAAAAGATGCTTATATAGGTCCTAGTCCTTAACCCTTAAGGACATAGGAAACCTAAATCCCGTCACCCAATTAAGGCATAAACTTTCTGTCCAAGCAGCTCTGGCACGGTCGTGCCCTATAATTGGCACGGTCGTGCCAATTGGTGCTCGCCTGCCATCCGTATGCCGATTATTGGCCGGGTCGTGCTTTATAATCGTCACGGCCGTGCCTAGCACGGTCGTGCGTTATAATCAGCACGGTCGTGCCAGTCCAGAAAAACTCATTTTTCCATAATTCCAATTCAGTTCTTTAGGATTTGTTCTATTCGTGTGTGACCCTCTAGGATTACCCTAAGTTGGCAATGGGTCCAAACATGAATCCATAATATATGATTAGGTTCTAGCAAACCGTCATACCTACCCAAATAGTGCAACTAGATACAAGTTCGAATTCCTTTTAGAATATGTCACAATCCATTTGTCTACGATGTCATTGAACACAAGTCATGGTCAAACAGTCAACTTGTATTGTTCAATACTTTCTTGATCCCGAATATGTTGATAATCCAAATGACATTGATCCAATCAATTCATTTGAGTTTGGCCAAACATTTCATCAACATCATTCCTACGAGGGGCCCAAGCTTGACATCTTTCCGCAGAGGGACAAATCCATTTAGCTTATAATTCTTCCCTACATGAATCCGATTATGCCAATCATACCCTTTATAACTACCTGGTTAAAGGTAGCGTTTGAATATGTCAAACATAATGTTCATCAAGTGGAAGACTATAATAACTTCATGTCTAAGGATTCAAATGACATAACTAATATGAGATTTACATATGACATAGACCATGATATAAATCTCATAGAGCGGGTCATGTCCAGTACCTTGTTCCAAACAAGTACCCATAAATCTAACATGATCATCCATGGTCATTTAGCCTTTATACTAGTACCAAACAAGTACTAGGGACAGAGATTATTATAAGTAAACATGAACAATAATAATAATCAAAACATCTCTTTATTAATATGAATAAATAATAACAATTACAACGTTTAACAAACGTGCCTAGGGCACCAACACTAACATTATCCCTGTTGACTCTCTGTTTGTACTAGATCTACTCGACACGAGGGTGCCAATAAGCCTTGTTTCTTCAAGACGACTTCTGTCTTGATGTGTCCAACCTAGACACTCAGATTTATGCACGAACGCTGTATGTGCACTGCACGATCGCTGCATGCGAAATGCACGTGCGATGCACGTTTGTTGCACGCGAACTACACGTGCACTGCACGCGAACTGCAGGGCCTTCATCTTGATATACCAAAGAATAAAATATTATTCCTCCCATTAGTCTTGTCGATCGTTGATTCAAATCCTTGACCATCTTCTTCTTTTCTGCAGCGGAATACCCAGATCTTGTCCTAACCAATTTAGCTCTGATGCCACTTGTTAGAGCAAAATAAATACATAAGAACGATGATCAAATAAATAATCAATCACAACACAGGAATTTACGTGGTTCACCAACTTGGCTACGTCCACGGGCGGAGGGAGAATATATTATTATTCAATGATAAAATAATTACAAAAGACGATCTTCACTAATCTAGTTGCACGAATTATTGAGCCCAATAATTCCGTAAACCTATTTCTAGATCTTAGATATCTACTTGTATCTCTCAAAGATGACCGACCAAAAATTATGCTAGGAGAGGGGTTAGTATTTATAGTCATAAATACTACAAATCTAAAAGAAAGAGGAAACCTATTTCTTGTGCACAAAGTAACTATTATTCTCATTAGGAAACTATTTTCTAATTCTTAAACAAGTCCTTGTATCAAAAGTATACTTTCTGAGACGGTGTGAGTCCTAATTAATCAATTACCTTCAATAACTAGGAACAACACCAAACTGCACGAAATCTACTTCTTTTGGGCTTCGGCCCACTTGGTTGGTCTCCCCATGCACGCCAATTTAGATAATCGTCTTTGGCTTAGGCTTCAGGCCTTTGCCATGAAATCATAATGGTCACAACATGTATGGCTTTAGCCCCAGGCGCTTGCCACAATTCCTTTTCTCTTGTTTCCGTCCCAAAAATTACAACACTTGTATCAGACATATCTTTAAACAATACGCCAATTTATTCAAAGGAAAATTCCCAACAATCCTTTATAAAAGAAGAAATATTAAAGCTTACCATTTTCCTTCACAATTTTCATTTTCGATTATAACTATAAAAGGTGAACACTAACTACAGTACAGAAGGTGGGAACTAATACATATATGAGACATTTCCTCTAATGCCTCTCAGACTAACATTACCGCTTTAAGACGGAAAAATATTTTTCCAATTCCTCTAAGCCATTTGGGACAAAAATATAAGCGCTTTAAAAAGTGCGCTCTAGCCTCCATATTGTATACTCCCTCCGTCCCATCACAAGTGACACTAATTTCCTTTTCAGTCCGTCCCACCACAAGTGAGACTGCTCAAAATGGAAATGTTTTAATATATTTATATTCAACCAACCCCACCATTTAACCCCACTCATTCTCTCTCTTCATTTTCCACCACTCATTTTATTCAACCAATACTACTATTTACCCCACTCATTCTCTCTCTTCATTTTCTACCACACATACAATATTTTTTTCTTAATTATTGTGCCCCACAAGTTGGTCTCACTTGAGGTGGGACGGAGGGAGTATATAGTGACATGTGTATATGAAAATTTGATGGAATTGGACCACCCATTGGTTAGATATGTGGTTGCCATTCACACTTATCAAAAACCTACCACTTGCAAGATGGTCATTAGCTACGAAACATTGTGAATACTGACACTAAATCGTCATATTTTTGTGAGCGTACTAAGCGCGGGGAATTATAATACTCCATATTTTAAAAACTATTTTGAATATAGTTAAATATTTATGTGGAAGTCCTTGATTTGTTTGGTTAGATACTATTCCAATGTCATGGACCTCATCATATGATTATAGTGCTTCTATATTATCTTCATTTGTTATTAATATACTCATCTAAAATATGTATATATCACATTTTTATTTATAATTGTTTTAAATGTAAAATAATCATGACATAAATACTGTACAAATAAATAAACACATTTTTTGTTAAAGAAAACGTAAACAAATTTCTTTTAAAGATTCACAAGTTGATTGCAACATGCATGAGGGAGTATATATATATATACATATATATATACATATATATATATATATAAAAAAAAACTATAATAAGTAAGAATTAATAAATATGAAAATGCAAATTAAAGGTTTTCCCATAACCATAAGGAGTTGAAAAAGAATGAAAAGAAAATTGTGGCCAAGGACAAGTAAGAATTGACAAAATGAATGTAGGGTCTTTTGGAGTGGAATATTGCAGCTTAACAAATATCTTTACGTATGCAGGCCCTTTTACCCATCAGGCTCCACTATGGAAGAGATGTATCGGGAGAAAGGAAGAAAAGACATCATCTTCAACAACGGGGAATTAAACTAAGAAGAAAAGTAAGTTAGGCCTACCTTACACTTTCCTGCAAAACGTACCGCCCCCTGCTCCATCCGTCTCAAAATATATGTCGTTTAAGAGTTATAATTTTATCTCAAATTACTTATCGTTTTACTATTTTTAAGGTTTTTTTTGTTGATGCTTTATACCTATTATACTCACTAATAATAGTGAACTAGCTATAGTATTTTCTACACAATAATTTAATTGCCTAAATAATTTGATTACTTTGGAGGTATTTGAGATTTTTTCATATGCATTAATTTCATTCCTTAATATATACTCCGTATGTATGAAAAACTTTAAAACGACATGTATTTTTGAAACAATGAGAGTACTATTATTTTCATTCTCATGACATTATTACATAGTACTACTCTAAATTTAGCATTTTAGATATGAGAATATTAATAATGAAGTTACAAAAGATGGCTACACAATGTGGTCTACAAAATGAGGTGTCATAATAGTGTTGTTTTTAATTAGAGTGTGCTGAGTCAACTATCGATGTAGCCAATGAAATATCGTCACCACATCTTGTATCCTTCATTTTGTAAACTTCTTTTGTAAATCTAGCATTGCCTTTTAAATATTGCCATAGATATTTCGGTATTTTCACCGCCATGCTCACATAAAAAAAAAGAAAGAAAAAAAACCGAAACGTTCATTACATCAAGATTAATTCATGATTAATTGGGTATATCATTTTGAGACGGAGTGAGTATAAGAATGACATGACTATGAAAAAACAGTAGCTAAAAGTATTTTGGTATCTTAAAGAGTTAGAATCCTACCTTTTATGTGCCCAATCTACTAGTAGCTTGTTTCAACACAATTTATGACCAGGGCGATGTCTTACATCCACCAAACCGGTAAAGCCTCTCCATAAACATAAGGTAATTGCATTCAAAGAAACCTGAGACTTGGTTAAACTAAAATAATAAATTACCAACTAATCTATACTTTAAATTGATTTTTATACCATCTTTATGCATCATATTATCTATTATCAATAATTTAGCGGTTAAAGTCATGTATGATATCATTTGATCACTATTGTCTTAGACAAAAACTTGTATGAGAATACCATGACTCGTCTCTTAGTAGAGACATGTCATTTTTGACCCATGACCCGGATCCATGACCCACATGCAATTTTTTTTTCTTTTGGTTTGTCAAAAGTAATAGTTACTATAACTAAATGTAACAAACGTGTTACTTATATGTAACAGTTTGTATACATAAAAGTAAATACATATATACAGAAAAGTAATAGTGTTTTTTTATGTTTTCTTCGTTTGCCAAAAGTAATACTTATTACAACTAAAATGTAACGAATGTGTTACTTATATGCAACAGTGTTTATACATAATTGTAACACATATGTATAGAAAAGTAATAATTCAACTATTTACACTTTAGAACTAAAAACACTTGTGTTAGTAACATTGTAAAAATAAAAAAGTAACAATTTTTATAAACGAATGTTACATTTTACTTGTATAATAACATGGTAAAACAGTTACGTTTACTTGTATAATAATATATCTATATGTTTTCAAATAATAAGTTACAATGGGTTCAATTTATCATGATACATGTAAAAGTATTACATTATCTAGAGAAATCTGTCACAATTTCATCTACTGAAGTGTTACATTTACTTGTACAAATAATTACATTCTTGTATATAAGTTGTTATTTTTCAAATATTACTTTCTTTTAAAAAATAAAATCAAAATACTCAAAAATAAAAAATATTCTGGAAAAACACTATTACATTTCAGTATAACGATAATTACATTTAGTTATTGTTAGTGTTACACGTATTTATTGTTAGTATTACAGTTGAATGATGAGTAAAATGAGCTGTTTTTTTTTAAAACTGGTGTTACGTTTACTTATAAACAATGTTACTTTATAAGTAACACAGTTGTTACATTTAGTTGTACTAAGTATTACTTTTGGCAAACGAAAAAAAAGTTTTTTTTTTTCCTGAGAATTTTGTTTTGGACCAATGGGTCGCTGCCACGTGGCAGATTTTGAGTGGAGTATGGGTTGAGATCCTACGCTTCGCGGAGAATATTGTACACGGGTCATGGATCGACCCGTCTCTTCTATGAGACGGATCTAGGTGTTCTCACAAGACCACCTCGTTGTCTTATCAGAATACATAAAATTGATAAAAATTATATGCAACTTTGACATTAGGTGAACAAGATTGAAAGTTGACCTTGTCGTTGAGTTTCTTATGCAGCCAATAAGCTTTTGACACATCAACAATTCGTGACTCGTACGATTGGTCGACATCAAATTGGATGTCTCCTCCATTTGATAATATAATTGTCATGGTCGTAGGAACCACTTGCCTACAAAAACAAAATACTCTAAACACACCTTTCAATTCATCTCCAACAAACACTAGATTTCAAATCTTGTGGAGACTCACATTAATCCATCAAACACTATTTAATTCTTAACCTCATGAAAAATTCCTCCAATCCAACAAAGTACGCGCAAGATTTATAATAATAATAATAATAATAATAATAATAATAATAATAATAATAATAATAATAATAATAATAATAATATATAATAATACTACTACTAATAATAATAATAATAAAAATAATAATAATTGTCTTTTATATGTTTTTGGTTGGAGAGAGACCCATGCTTCTTCTAGCCCTTTCTTGCACATACCTCCTTCCTGCCATAAACAACAAAAGAAAAGTTGATAATTGGAGCATTATGTTATCTATTCATGGGGAGTTCCGTTGGGTTATTGAGTCTAAACCAACAAAGAGGAGTTAGTTTAATGAAAAACTTGTTTTACACTAAGAAATGTGTAAACCTATTTTACATTAAGAGATTTTATTTTACATTAAGGGATGAAAACAAGTTTTACACTAAAGCGAGTGTAAAACAAGTTTTTCTCTAGATTTTCACAACAAAGAGTGATGTTTGGGGTGAAAGTTTAAACCAAGGAAGATGTTGAGTTGGAATAAAAGTACTCGAAGAGGAAGAAAAAGGCAAAAAATCACGAAGGCCTAATGTGAGACCATGTGGCGGATATGCTGGCGCATGGTTGGCCACATGCTCATCTGAGAGCTATGTGGTGGGCATGCAGCCGCATGGATCCGACACCAGCAATATTCAGTTTCCTATTTCAGACGAGATTTTGACTCAAATTAGGTTTAGGGCTTTCATGTAAACCCTATATAAACTTAAGTGACGGCCATAAACAAGAGTGCTTGAAGGAGAGAGCTAGGATACACAAAAGAGAGCCGCAAATAGGGTCAAGGCGGGGGTCGGATGCCTAGGAAAGCTATGTGGGGCGATCCTATAACTCGGTCATGACCGTGTTGTGTGTGTTCTTGGAGAGGTGAGATAATATATGTGAGGGGTAGTTCTAGGAGAGTAGCCATGTTTAGATATATGTGATTGAATATGTAAATTTGTAACAATCTTCAAATATTATTACAGTGATATCCTAGCTTGGTTCCCCCAGATGTAGTCATGTGTTGACAATCTGGGTTATTAAATCTATGGTATTATTTCTCTCATATTATTCATGTGTTGATAATTCTACCCATGTTTGGACTTCTAGTATCGGCAAGGCGGATGTGGAGATCCCCAAAATCCCTTACATGCTCATGGACGGTCTTTCTGACAAAAAAATCCGTCACAAGAGTTCTGTTGTGAGGAAACAGTTTTTGATGCCAATGAACCTTGACTCACACTGCATATATTGCTTTACTTCTGGAAAGTCAAGGGTTTGATTGCCCCCGTTGTCAATAAAAAAAACAATCAAACTGATTGTCTCAAACACCATTTTTCTTCTAGTGTTTCAATATCTGACATGAAATTGAGGAAATGTACTTATTTCAAAAGGTTCAAAACAAATGGTCCTAAATTTGAAGATTCAAATTCTAAAAGAATGTCAATTTCATTAGTTATTTGTTTTATGCCTTTCTATTAACTTAATTAATCATGTATCACATTCGTCCTAAAATAAATGTCAGAAATTACTTTTTATTTTTTGATATGAGTTATCTTGACACAATGTAATCCTAATATCTCTTTTAGGTCTTTCTATATATAGGAGTAACTTAATAAATCATGTTATGCCATCAGATATGAGTTATTTTGAAACACTATGAGCGGTGGAAGTCAAGAACCTCATTATCTGAGCTTCTGAATAGGTCAAGAACAATAGTTCTTAATTTAAAAGGATGGAACCACATCATCACCCACGTCGGTCAATAGTGTTTCTTCGATTCCAAATTGCAAACTCTCTTTTTCTAGGAATGAACTATTTTATACTCCATCCCGTCCCACTTCACTTGACACCTAAGAGATGGGCACAATAACTAAGAAAAAAGAACAAAATAAAGAAAATGTATGGTAGAAAATGAAGAGAGAGAATGAGTGGGGTAATTAAAAGTAGTAGTGTTGGTTGAATAAATTGAGTGGTGAAAAATGAAGAGAGAGAATGAGTACTTGGGTAGAGTGAATATAAAATTATAAAAAGTAGGTTATTTTAGAAAGTGTCAAGTGAGCTAGGACGGAGCAAAATAGAAATATAAATGTCAAGTGAGCTGGGACAGAGAGAGAATTAAATAAGTTACATTTTATAGTTACATGAGTTACATTTTATAGTAACTGTGTTACATTTACTGAGAAAGAGTACAATTGAGTTGCATCTTTTATCACACATGTCACATTTTATAGTAATACGAGTTACTCCCTCCGTCCCAGCTCACTTTAGACTTTTTGACCAAAACTGGTCAACTTAAGGTCGGTTTGACCAACACTTTATAGAAATATTTATGTTCCAAAAAAAATTTAAAAATTGTTATTGAGAGGATTTTTAATGGTGATCATTTTACATTTTTTTTATTTTTATTTGGATCATAAATATTTCTATAAAGTGTTGGTCAAACCGACCTTAAGTTGGCCACTTTTAATCAAAAAGTCTCAAGTGAGCTTGGACAGAGTGAGTACATTTTATAACAATATAAATTACATCATTATCCGACTGCTGTATAATCGTACTGCACACAGACCCCAAATTCCTCTTCCTTCTCTATTTATCTCCTTCCCCACAGCCTCTCCCACTTTTCTCTAATTTGAATTGTACCTTCTCCACCATTACCATTCCTAGCTAACGAGGTCTTACCATGCAAAGAGAGGTGAGCCACCCTCTTTTCTCTCTCTCTCTCTCACACACACACACACACACAAAAAAAAAAAAAAAAAAAAAAAAAAAAACACTCACTATGGTCTTCTTGAATTGAACAATGATCATATTTGAGGTATCATAAGACCAATATTTTTGAATGTTTTAAGGTTATGTGGCCAAGATTGGTTGTTAGTAAGATACTGAGGAAAGCATTAGGTAGCAACAACTTTGTCGCGGAGTTCCCTGACAACATGGATTCTCTTCATCTTCCAACTATTGATCTCGCAATTCTAGATGATCACGAAGATATCACTCGTAATTACAAGTAAGCTTTATTGCAAATATTCATGTTTTCTACTAAGCATGCATTAATACAAAACGGTGCTTATTGTTTTAGATTTACTTGTTAATGTCTCCCTAATTTTCTTGATTTTTCCCCATTTATTTGAAGGGTGTTTGTTAGTACATGGAATGTTGGGGGTAAGGAACCAACAGAAGGCTTAAACATGGACGAGTTGTTAGATACGTTAAACACTTCTTGTGATATATACGTTCTCGGGTAATTATTTCAATTTCTTAGATTATTCTTATGTAAATTCTTTTTAAAAATGAAACCTTAAAAACAGAAACACGTTTATGTTTGATTTCAATAAGGTTTCAAGAAGCAGTTCCTTTAATAGCATCGAATGTACTAGGAAAAGAAAAGAAGAAGGTTTCAATGAAATGGAACTCATTGATCAGAGAAACCTTAAACAAGAAAATGAGTGTAAAGCAAGTGTCTTTCTGTTCAAAAGATAGAAAGTCGCTCGAGAGCAACATACAACAAGATTTTCGGTGTCTCATTAGTAAGCAAATGGTTGGGATACTAATTTCAGTTTGGGTCCGAAGCGATCTTCACCCATATTTCCGAAACCCTAGTGTTTCATGTGTTGGCTGTGGCATCATGCGCTGCCTAGGCAATAAGGTAATTAATCTCATAATTGATATAGTATGTGTATTCATATATGCATATGTATATATGTGGATCTAAAACTGGATTCAGTACTACCAAAACAAGTTTTATGAAAATGACTCACACGTGACTACATGAAAGATGCCATATTAGTAATGATCTTATAAATTACTATTTTCCTCCATTACTAAATAAATTATTATCGAATGAATTTTCATTTGCAGGGTTCTGTGTCGGTTAGATTCAAATTACACGAAACCAGCTTTTGCTTCGTTTGCAGTCATCTAGCATCTGGAGGTAGAGAAGGAGATGAGAAAACCAGAAACTTAAATGCTGCTGAAATCTTAGCGCGAACAAGCTTTCCTACAGGGCCTTCTCTTGACTTGCCAAGAAAGATTCTTGATCACGAGTATGTAAATTCGCACAGTCTAAATTAACGTAACTTAATTGCTGCTATAATCCCAAGATTTTCTTGTAAATTAATCATAAATAATGATAATAAGACATAGTTGACCCTAAATAATATAATTGTACTAATTTAAATAATCTTAGTATTTTAGAAGTTTGAAGATGTCAGTAACGATCAAGACTGCAGATGGTTTAAATCAAACTTAAAGAGATTAAATTGATCATCCTTTAAAAATATAATCAACATACATTTAATCAATTAGTTTTTGACAAAGAAAATGAATGTATGAAGGTCTATCTCATTCTCAGTAGCTCAACCACCTAATGTTAAAATAACTATCAACTTGCTCAAGAAAAATTAGTTTTTAATTTTTATTATTTCATATTAATTTTTTTTAATGTGATCTTGATGTCGACGATGCGAAAATGATCTTGGTGATATCAGCTAATCTTTTTGTTTCCCTTTTTTTATTTTTTTATTTTTGCAGTCGGGTGGTACTGCTTGGAGACTTGAACTACCGAATATCCTTACCAGACTTGACGACAAGAGTGTTGGTTGATAAAAGAGACCGGAATGCCCTTCTTCCTAATGACCAGGTATCCGAACAATCAGCTTTTTGTCTGCAACAAATGTCGCATTTAACTTATCAACGTTTTTTAGGTTATGCTCTACTTGTTTGAACATTACTTATACAATGTCAACTAGAACTAAGACGCTTTCCTATTTTAGAAATGCGACTATTGTTTCTGAACGGACTGAAAGGGAAAGTGGTATACTCCCTCCGTTTTTTTAATCTGTTCACTTTTGGTCAACGGGAGTAAACTTTGACCAAACATTTAATGTCAATCTAATCATCCTAATGAAATTCTAAATACTGTAATTGATAAATAATCATTTAATTTATCAATAATAATTTTTAAAATTTCATTAGGATAGTTAGATTGACATTAAATGTTTGGTCAAAGTTTACTCCCATTGACCAAAAGTGAACAGACTAAAAAGACAGAGGGAGGGAGTATTTATTATGGACCGTGTGTATTGCTTTCTCTGTCTCAAAGAAAGAGTCGACTTTATAACATGTCAAACATTATAAGAATCTAGGTTCATTTGTTTTGAAAAACATAACCTAAACAATTACAAACTCAATTATCATGCTAAAAATATCAAGCTAAAAATAGGTTTCTTTTGTTAACTAAAGTTGTAATTTTTGTGTGTGGAAATAGCTGAGGATGGAGTTAATGGAAGGTCAAGCATTTGAAGGTTGGCATGAAGGCACAATCAATTTTGCACCTACATACAAATATAATCCCAATTCTAATGACTATTATGGCGGTGGCCATGGGAATAAAGACAAAACGAAACGCGCACCTGCATGGTAACAACCAACTTGATTACTGCTCAAGTCACAAAATTTTGATCGCAATCACTGTTAATATTTAATTTATTATCTCATTTTAATGTCTCTTTGTTTAGGTGTGACCGGATAATATGGTTTGGAGAGGGATTAAAACAACTAGAATACACTAGAGGCGAATCTAAGCTGTCCGATCATCGACCCGTGAAAGCGATTTTCAATGCTCAAGTTAGGGTATCGCGAAAACCGAAAGGGTTTCGAAGCTTCTCTTTACCGGAGATGTCTGATGGACGATTCAAAGGAAAATTCGAGTTTCCATCTGTAGAAGAAGAAGATGATGAACAATTTAATTATGGATTTAAAATTCAGTGGACCCCTTAAATTAGAGTATCCTTTTATGTATGTCGTTATGTTCTTAGCCTGAAACTGTCTAAATCATCCTTTCATTTAAATGAATTTGTAATATTGTATCATATTAATCATATATCAAAAAAAAATAAAAATTATAGAAGGTTTGTTTTGGTCCCATAACATTGATTCGAGATAATTGTTAAATGTTGGTTTGAAAACTATGAAGGAGATAGAACGTGGGTAGGGAATAATAAACGAAAAGTTGTTGTGAGTATGACCCGTGAGTCCCATTAATAAAAATGTAATAAAGATTTTCCATTTTAGGATGTCATATTTCACCCAAAATGGCAAACCATCTTATTTCGGAGGGAGTATACTCTTTGCCCTGAAATAAATGTCTAAATTTCATTTTAAATTTTAGAGTAGTCAGGAAGAACCATATAGAGCTCCTCATCTAAGCCCCAGGTAGGGCTGTAAACGAGCCGAGCCGAGTCGAGCTTTGGGGTGTCGAGTTCGAGCTCGTTTAGAACTTATCGAGCTCGAGCCCACTTGAGCTCGAGTCGAATCGAGCTCGCGAGCTGCTCGCGAACAATTCGAGTCGATATCGAACTCAAGCTTTAACGAGTCGAGCTCGAGCTTAGACATTTTTTTTAAGAAAATATGGTCTTAACGAGCTTATCGAGCCAAATTCGAGCTTATCGAGCCGTTAGAAAACAAAAATTCAATTTTAATGAGCTTATCGAGCCGAACTCGAGCTTTTAACGAGCTAAACGAGCCGAACACGGTCGGCTCGATAACAAAAACGAGCTTGACAATCGGTTCGAGCTCGACTCGAGCTACACCTCGAGCTCACTCGAGCTCGAGCTTTCACGAGCCGAGCCCGAGCCGAGCTCGAGCCAGCTCGGTTCGTATAACAGCCCTAGCCCCAGGGTTGGTCCAAGGCTTTAGGCCTAAACAATGGGCCTCAATGGTCTTGTATACACACATTTAAATACTCCCTCCTTCCCAAAATAATCTTCGCGTTTGACTATTCAAACTTTTTAAGGACATGAATACTTGCTCCACTAGCCATGTTTTGTTTATGCACTTTTAAGCTTAAATTGTAGAAATAGGAAGAACTTTTTGGGACAGTGAAAAATCGTAAATGAGAAGATCATTTTGGAACGGAGGGAGTAATCATTAACAAAAAATGAGTATTACAGTATGATATGTCAACGTATATATGTATGTCCCAAGTTAGTTAGCTTTTTTTTTTTTTTTTTCCCAATGTCCACGCCATAAGGAGGCGAGGAGAGGGATCGAACTCTAGCGCTCACCGAAGGTGAGGCTTGGCTTTTACCAATGGGCCACTCCTTTATAATTTTGTTAAACTAATTAACATTTATAAACTTGAGTATACAGTATGTGAATAAATTGACACTCCTATTTTCTGAATTTCGAACTGCTCCAAGGGGATCATTGCTCCAACGCTCCTCCAATGTAAAAACTAACCAACGTTTGTAAAATGTTTGCTATACAATGTAAAACATGTTCAACGAATATAAAAAAAACATTTTTTTTTTTACAAAAACGTCCAATATACAGTTTTTTACGTTGAGCAACTCACATTTTACATTGTGTAGACAACGTTTTGCAAAACTTTGTCTGATTTTTATATGAGAAGAGCAGTGGAGCAAACTCTCGGAGGAGCAGTTCCAAGTCCGTATTTTTTTAATATCAATTGATACACTGCAATATACTCCTCCCATCTCATAATAAGTGACACTTATTATTATTTTTTTATCTTTCCAATAATAAGTGAGACTACCCAAAATAGTCATATTTTATTAATAATAGCGAACTCCATTTTAGGGTACGACATTCACAATTTAGGCTCTGATGTTCCTCCACTTTAGTCATTAAGGTTTAAAGTTGAGAAAATTTGTAATGTTATGGCTTTTGACATAATAGTTTTGATCGAGCCAAAAATGGGATCAATAACGCCGGATCCATGGTTGGATATCTGGAACGCCTTGCTAAGCCTGAAAAAGACGAACAAACATGAACTTGGCCGGGGCTTCACCGGCGAAGGCCCTCCGGCGTGAGAATAAGTTAGATATTCTTGATAGAAGAAACTTGAAAAGTGAAAAGGCTAGGGAAAAGAGATTAGACCTGAATTTAGGGTTTTGGACCCCTATATATAGTGGTTGATTGACTTGCTCCCCAAGTTCTAGATAGGGTGAGGTCACCCTTATCTCTCAATGATGTCATTAGCTCATCCTTATCCACATTCTAAAGACGAGTAGTGTTGAGTGGGATTTTTCATTATAACGGGCCTATGATGGCCCATCTGGGCTAAAACGAGCAAGACCCGTAACTACCCTCGGGTTATTCCTTTCAAGTTTGAAAAATCGTTAAATCATCATGTATCTTACTCATGCGACTTAATTAGGTTTTTAGGGGTTATCATTTCCAATTCTAGACCTTAAATTGAAAAAATTCTAACATTAAATCTCAATTTGCAAACATTTTCAAAGTTTAAACCATATAACACTGCTTTATAACATTGAGTGTTGTGATTAATTACACTTAATGGCACACAATTTCTGAATAGTAACTGGGTTAGTTTATGTGAGTATGACAATTATAAGCTTTCCAACCAACACTACTATTTACTCCCTTCGTCCCAGAGTAAGAGTCTCATTTTCCTTTTTGATCCATTCCAGAGTAAGAGTCACATTCCTAAAATGGCAAATAATCTTTACTATTCACCCCACTCATTCTCTCTCCTATTTTACTTTTATACTCACAACACCAATCAATTCACTATTCTCTCCCACTCATTCTCTCTCATACTTTACTTTTACACTCACAACATTTACATCATATCCAATATTTATTAATAAGCGTGCAAATGAGGGGTGAGACTCTTACTCCGGAACGGAGGGAGTACTATTTTATGTGAATTGAGACTTATTTCCCTTTTCGTCTGTTTCACCTCAATTGAGACTACCCAAAATGGCAAACTTTTTAATATTTTATATTCACCCAACCCCACCCATTTAACCCCACTAATTCTCTCTCTTCATTTTCTACCACTCATTTTATCCAACCAACACTACTATTTACCCCACTCATTCTCTCTCTTCATTTTCCACCACACATTCACTATTTTCTCTTAATTATTGTGCATTTTTTTAGTCTCAATTCACATGAAACGGAGGGAGTATTCTCTACCTCACTTTCTTTCTCTTATTGGAAAGTCTCACCTTGCCTATACGTCTTTCTAGCGTACGCGCGGCACTTTCATAAAAAAGAAATTTTCTAATACGTCTTTCTTAATGAGACCCACTAGCCGTATGCACAACAATTATCCACTTATTATACATTCTCCACCCCACTTTCATTCCCCTTCACACTCACAACACTTACTTTTATAACATTATTCCTTAATTCTCGTTCTCCAAAAGAAATAAGTACTTTTCAATGAGACGAAGGGAGTATTACTTTTTCTTAATTATCGTATATTCAATTTGGTGTCACTTGTATGAAATATATAATAATGTGAAAACCATATTTTTCATTACTAAACATATTCGTAAATCAGACAGAATATGATGACAGATAATAACAAACACAAATCGATAACAAGAATACGAATTTTAACGTGGTTCACCAACAACCTATAGGCTATATCCACAAGCAAAGGGTGAAAAAAATATTAAGCTACTAAACTGCCAGCAGCCGTATCAAAGCCAAAAGCCCATTTCAGTGAAGCCCACTCGGGTTGGTTCCTATTGCTTCCTTCGGCCTAAGCAATTGCACACATAAAAAGTGTTCTCGCAAAAGATGCATGCCCTGGCCTAGTAAATGGGCACTTAAGGTTGCCACTTGCTCAACCTGTCTCAAAATTATGAATTTGGTGTTGTACAATTAGGGATGGCAATTCGTCCGAACCCGATCCGTATCCGGGACGATCCGCTCCGCAACGGGGCGGGTATGGTAGGCTTTTTTCAAAACCCGGCGGGTCACGGGGCGGGTTCGGTTTCACATCTCAACGCGCGGGGCCCCGCCTCGCCCCGCATCCTAAATATATATGTAATTACCATAATACCCCTTACACATTTCAATTATTACCCCACACCCCCACTCCCTAATGCGCTACCCTACCCCCAACTTCTCTCTTCAGTCTTCAAATCTCATTTTCTCTTTCATTTCCTAGGGTTAGATTTAGACAGGAGAGGAGAGAACTCAGAGAAGCGGCGCTCCACCTCGCATCAACGGCCACATCGACGGCTATTAAGAGCTCGACATCGACGGAAACATCGACGGCTAGTCGGCTACATCGCTGCTTCCACAAATCGCTCCAATCGCTCCATCGCTGCTCCACAAATCGACGGCAACGGCAACATCGACGGAAAAGATGACCTTCGTTCGACTCATCTTCCCCATCGAATCCGCTCACCGTGCCATCTCTTATCTCGGTGACCTCAGAACAGTAAGTAAATCCCTCTCTCTCCTATGGCGATTTGTGAATTTCTAGGGTTAAGTTTGGTTCTTCTTCACTGGTTATTGATGTTTAATTTCGGTTCTTCTTCACTGGTTATTGATATTTTAGAATTTATTGAATTTTTAGGGTTATATGTCCACTAATGTTCAATTCGGCTGACGACAAGCCAATTTTTTTTTGACCTGGCGGGGCGGCTGCGGGTTCACCAGTTGGCGGGGCGGGGCGGGTTCGGTACTAGGGAGGTTCTTTGAGGGGCGGGTACGGTTTTGGTCAAACCCGCCCCTTTTCCGCCCCGTTGCCATCCCTATGTACAATCCTCTAAGTAACTTAGTATTGCTAATTCAATAGATTTTTTTTATTATGATAATAATGATGTTATTGCTCAAGCAAAGAAACTAAAAGCACATTAGAGATTCAAACACATATTTAAACGTTTTCATCTTATTCGAGAAATCGTAGAGAGAGATGACGTGAATATTTTCAGAGTACCAATGGAGGGTAACATAGCTGAGCCTAGAGCCGTCAATTCGGGATAACGGGATGGGACGGGACGAAACTATGATATCCCGCTATTACGCGGGACGGGACGTCCTGAATTCTTCGCGGGACTGAAATACTTCGTCCCGTCCCAAATCCACCTCGGGCCTCGGGACAATACGGGACGATGCGGGACAGTAAGACGCTGACTAAAAAGTAGAAATTTTAATAAAAATAGTCACCAAAGTGAAAATAAACTACGAATATAAAAGTGAAACTACATTTTTTTTCATAAGGGGACTGAATGAATGCTACTGCTACAATACAAATGGTCTACTACTGAATGGTACACATACAAAACTAATTAACGGAATCTACAAAGAAATGACAACAATTACCAGTATTCAAACTATAAGAAAAAAATACAAACACAGAAGCATCACAAGATGATATCCTACTACACTATTACCAAAACGTCGACCTACTACTGAATGTTTAGGTTTTTTTTTTCAAATTACAAAAAAATGCGTGAGGTTCCGTCCCATCCCGTCCCGCCTTATCCCGCGTCCCAAACGGGAGTCCCGAATAGTCCCACATTTAAACGGGATTAGAAAATGTTGTCCCATCCCGCCCCATTTGTATGGCGGGACGGGACGTCTCTACGGGACCGTGCCAAATTGACGGCTCTAGCTGATCCATTAACAAAGGGACTTTCACAAGGTAAACATGATGGTGTAGATACTTCGGGGAAACCACGACTTGGCTAGAGCGGTGAATTATCCTAGGATGTCTATTTGGTTTTAATTGTTTAGAGTCGCCACCTATGTTTTTAACGGAACATAAGAAAAACCTAATATTAAGCCTATATTTTGATACGAAAATCAGAGATTCTTGTTATGAGGTTCGTGGGTTAGGTTACGAGATGAGAAGTACTTAAACACCCATCTCGCCCTACTAATGTTGCTGTTGCTTGTTCGTAGTTTACATAAAAAATGTTCTTCCTATTCTTTGATGATGATAAAATGGGTTAAAATAGGGGGTTTGAATGTAGGGAGATAACTCCTTGACCAACTTCAATGAAATGAAGTGGTCTTTGGTGTCATGTCCCAAAATGTTTTGGGTGATTGCACACTTGATCAAGAAAGGGAGAGAAGAGATGAAGATGAGAGAGATAAAGAGAGTAAGAGAGGTGAAGATTACCTAAACTTCAAGAGTCTTCAAGAGTTCCCTTGTAGAAAGTACTCAAAAATGCCTTTAAAGTTTTGTATAGTAGATATTTCTTATCCAAAAGAGAGTCCCCTTGAAAGGTTGGAGAAGATGGGTTTTTATAGTTAAAAACAAGATGTTTTTGGTGCCAAAACGAAGTCACAAAGATAAATTTCCCAGGCAAAATCATGTAAAATGAGCAAGGAGGGATTCTTGGACATAATCTGTAACTGACACCCAGATGCGCGCGCCTCCTGCCTTGAGGGCTGGATGCGCGCTTCTGACCCATAAAGTCGGAAGGGCGCGACTTTGAAATGACTTTTTTGACAGAATGGACTAGAAAGTCAGCACTGTTATTCAGTTTAGTCCCGGAACTTAACAGAGTCAGTCAGGAACTTAACAAAAGTAACAGAAACTAACGAAAAACACTTAAAATAGGGAAGAAACACAAAATGAAATGTGCAATCGGGGTGAGCGGTCCAAGGCGGGGTGTCTATAGAGCACCTCGGCGGCGTGGATCGCGAAGCAAAATGCGCCAACGAAAGAAAGACATCCGCCGAGGACATCACCAAGAAAAAACAAAGACTCGATGAAAACAAGAATTCGGAATTACGAAGGACAGAGGTGCGCTCCCTGTATGAGCGAATTTTGCTGATAAAAGAGTTACGATGGTATGAGACGGCCTACCGCGGCCAAGGTTTAGAGTCTGATGAACAGACTGAGGCTGGAACCGTTTAGAGGATCCGTTCGCCGGGTTTAATGTCCGTTGAGCGGACTGGCTGGAGCCGTTTAGAGGATCCGTTCGCCGAGTTTAAAGTCCATTAAGCGGACTGGCTAGAGCCGTTTAGGGGATCCGTTCGCCGAGTTTAAAGTCTGTTGAGCGGACTGGAATTGAGTGGGAGTCCGTTGAGTGGACTGGAATTGAGTGAGAGTCCGTTGAGCGAAACCATCATGTTGCTTAAGAGGTGGTGATTTCAGTGGTTCACCATGGACCAAATTGCTGTTTTAGAGCTGTGTTTGATGTATGATGTTCGGAGCCGCATTTGCTGTTGGCTTCATGACTTTTGTGGGGTGCGGACATAGTAGACCGCGGACCAAAAATTTGTTCTTCTTTTGGGACGGAGGTAGTTTTTTGTTTGTTTGTTGTTGTTGACATGATTAGTTAGTGATTTAGCATTCATAAGTAAATTCATGGTTGACTATCCTGAATGTTATGATTTCATTCTTCTATATTTTACATTGATTAGTCCATATTTTCACCATGTGCAGTATGAGCGCCTCCATAAGGTATTGGAATACGTGAATGAAGTTCATTCCTTATGCAGTGTTCTTGGGTTGGATTTTGCCAAAACTGTGAGCGATGTGCATCCAAGTTTGCATGGGACAAATGTGGAGCAATCCACAAATATAAGTGATAATACATTGGAAGGTCTACAGCATGCGATCCTTAAATTGAAAACAGAGAGGAAAGTCTGCTTTCAAAAGGTATACTGTAAATGAAAAAAGAAAGAAATAATAATGACCCATTGGTTTAATGTTGTCTAGAACCCTGGGACACATAGTAATCCTTTCCCTTTAAATGCAGCTAAAAGACATTGTTGGATCGTTAGTTGAACTTTGGACTCTAATGGACTCAACGAATGAAGAGAAAGGGTACTTTTTAAGGGTTATTTCATTACTGGGATCCTTAGAGGCAGAGATTGTTGAACCAAGCGCTCTTTCAATGGATATCATATAGCAGGTATGCACTTTTTGTCACTCCCTCCGTACCATAATATATGTCGCATTTGACTTGTCAACGTTTTTTAAGGCATGAGCTTTACTTATTGTACATTGCTTGTACAATGGTAAAATTGCAATATGACTATTTCCTTAATTAGAAATGTGACATTTATTTTGGGATGTACTAAAAAGGAAACTAGGTAATCTATTATGGGACAGAGGGAGTACTTTTCCTTCTTCCTCTCCTTAGAAATTTGACTCTTGAATATTGATCTTTCTTGGCAGGCCACACAAGAAGTTGAGCGGTTGAGTAAACTGAAAGCAAGCCGAATGAAAGAATTGGTGTTGAAGAGAAGATTAGAGTTGGAAGAAGTATGTTATAACACCCACATTGAACCAGATACTAGTACTTCTGCTGAGAAATTGAACGCAATAATGGATTCTGGTAAAGATATTCCGCTTTTAAGTAGTATCTTTTTTAGCATGGATTTACTTAACTCGTTTCGAGTTGTAATACATTTTAAAATTTATTCTTTTTAGGTCTGGTTGATCCTGGTGAGCTTTTGGGGAACATTGAAGCGCAAATAAGCAAAGTGAAGGATGAATCATTGAGCCGAAAAGAATAATGGATAGGATAGAGCGAGGGGAAATGACAAACTAGGGTAACGTACTATCACATTTGTTACAATTAATGCAACATACTACCATTTGACATCATAATGAAATGTACTTTACCCATTTGTTATATATAATGGATCGCACCCTAATGAAGTTAAAAAAGATAACTCTAATGTCAACAAAATAAGAAAAAGACTAACACCATACGATGAACATTCGTTACCCTATTTAACGGATTTGGCAATCTTCTTCATGTATCTCACAATTCTTTGTCAGCCACCAATCACCACCACCGGTCCTCCACGCACCAATACCACCACCCATCTCTGCCCTCAACCACCAACCACCATAGATATGCCCTTTTGTTGTCGTCACTCAAACCATGCCCTTCTTTCAGTTCAACAATTCCATCGCCGATTACCATCAAGCTCCAGCCCCGTTCGTCGTCTCTCTTCTCTTGGGATCGATTTGGGTATTCGATTATGAGTTTGACTTGGTTTAAGTTTTTAAATTTGGTGGCTCCAACCCAAAATCGAAAACCAAATAAAACAAAACTCAACCGTCATTGTCTAGAGCAAGAAGGGCATACCCAGGAGAGTATTGGATTGATTCGAAATTTCCAGATCTAGGGTTTAAAATTCCAGATCTTAGGGTTGGATTTGTTTGAATATTGGATTGATTCGAAATTTTCAGATTTAGGGATCAATTTGTTTTAATTTATGGGTTTGATTTCGGGTTTGATTTTGAGTTTTGTTTTTGGGTTTGATTTTGAATTTTCTGGGTTCATCCCCCACCATTGTTGAATAATTTGAACATAATTTTCTGTGTTCACCCCCCCTCCATTGTTGATTTTGGGAATGCAGTTCTTCTTTTGGGTTTTATGTGTTGAAATTTTTGGAATTACTTTTTGGTGTTCATCCACCATTACATTTGGTTTTAAATTGGGTCAAGAATAGAGATGAAATGAGGAGGATGATGAAATGGGTATGACTTCATTAACGGATGTTATTTTATTTAACGAGTTCATTCATTCCGTTAGTGAAATTTAACGTCATCCAACTGAGTTGCATTATTTGTAACCCGACTTGAAAGTACGTTTCATTATGTTGTTAAAGAAGAGTTGGTTACTTTTTGTGTAACCAAGAGTGATGTGAAACGCAACGGAAAAATAACAAGGATTGATCGAAATCAACCCTTCAAACAATTAGGATAAAGATCCCTCTTTAATACTCTTCGAAAAGACTATTCTGCAAGCACAAAGGCTTAACGAGTTCATTCATTCCATTAGTGAAATTTAACGTCATCCAACTGAGTTGCATTATTTGTAACCCGACTTGAAAGTACGTTTCATTATGTTGTTAAAGAAGAGTAGGTTACTTTTTGTGTAACCAAGAGTGATGTGAAACGCAGCGGAAAAATAACAAGGATTGATCGAAATCAACCCTTCAAACAATTAGGATAAAGATCCCTCTTTAATAATCTTCGAAAAGACTCTTCTGCAAGCACAAAGGCTTAACGAGTTCATTCATCCGTTAGTGAAATTTAACGTCATCCAACTGAGTTGCATTATTTGTAACCTGACTTAAAAGTACGTTTCATTATGTTGTTAAAGAAGAGTAGGTTACTTTTGTGTAACCAAGAGTGATGTGAAACGCAGCGGAAAAATAACAAGGATTGATCGAAATCAACCCTTCAAACAATTAGGATAAAGATCCCTCTTTAAAAATCTTCGAAAAGACTATTCTGCAAGCACAAAGGCTTAAACACACAAAGGTGAATTATCTTGCAGTTGCAAAGATTGAATTAAGAAAATAATAATAATGTGTTCAATACAATGAAAGCAAAAGATTTTTAAAAACAAATAAGGAATTGTTTTAATAAAAACTGGAAAAGAAAACGGGAAATATCAATTCAGGCGCCGGACACGACCGCGCCCCAAAGAGGCATGATCGTGCAATTTATTTCGTACGGACCTTTCCTTCAGCCGTTTTTCGGCACGGTCGAGCACTTGTTTACGCACGGTCGAGCTGGTCCTGGTCCGGCCGGGTTGCTGGGGAGGTCCGGGCGGATCCGTGCTGCTGCTTGGCAATTCGTCCCCGAATCCACATCAACATAAAGAGGATCATAAAGAGGATCATCCAGGTGAAAATCAACCAAATCCGAGACATTAAAAGTAGGAGAAATATTCCACCCATCCGGCAAGTCAACCACGTAAGCATTATCATTTATCTTCTTCAAAACCTTACACGGACCAATTCTCTTGGGATGAAGCTTACTATACGTACCTTGGGGAACACGTTCTTTGCGCAAATGAACCATCACCAAGTCTCCAACATTAAAGACCTTCGAACGACGCCGCGTATCCGCAAAGGCCTTGTACTTAGCATTGGACGCCTCAATATTCGCCTTCACCTCATTCTGAACTGCTTCAATCCTCTCTGCCATGTGTTCAACTGCAATGCTATAACCGGGGAGCTTAGGCAAAGGAACCAAATCAAGAGTATGTGTTGGAGGCCGTTGATACACAATCTCGAAGGGAGTCTTCTTCGTCATACGATTGGGCATGTTGTTGAAGGAAAACTCTGTAGTAGCCAAAACCAAATCCCACTTCTTGGGATAATCACCACACAAACACCGAATCATCGAACCCAAAGTGCGATTTACCACCCCTGTTTGCCCATCCGTCTGGGGGTGGAAAGAGCTACTAAACTGTAACCCGGTCGCGAAAATATGCCAAAGAGAACGCCAAAAATGACTAAGAAATTTAATATCGCGATCCGAAGTTATAGTCTTAGGTACCCCCATACAGACGAACTACCCCTTTAAAGAATAACCCAGCAATATGAGCAGCATCAGATGTTTTCCTACACGGAATAAAATGAGCCATTTTTGAAAATCTATCCACCACCACAAAAACGAGTCATTAGACCGTTGGGTACGAGGTAACCCAAGAACAAAGTCCATAGAAATATTTCCCAAGGACCCGCGGGGACGGTAGGGGAGTATATAAACCTGTATTCTGCGATTGGCCCTTATTAACCTGACAAACCATGCACTTCTCAACAACCTTGTGCGTGTCGAGCCGAATCTGGGGCCAATAATACCTCTGCATAAACAACGTGACTGTCTTGTCGCGCCCATAATTCCCGACACGATGTACCTCAGAAATAAGTCTCTCGCGAACCGACCCTTGGGGAATGCACAATTTATCCATGTAGAACAAAAACCCATCATGCAAGAGAAATAAACCCGCAGTATGTCCATCGCGACACTTGGCCAAGGAGTCTCCAAAATCCGCATCAGTCTCATATAACTCTTTTAAACAGTCAAACCCCACAACCACATTATGCATTGTCATCAACAAACTAGCCCGTCGACTCAAGGCATCCGCTACCTTATTCTGCTGTCCACTCTTATGCTAGATAACAAACGTAAACTGCTGCAGATAAGACACCCAATGAGCATGCATACGGTTAAGCGACTGTTTACCATTCAAATATTTCAGGGCCTCATGGTAAGTGTGAAGAATAAATTCGCGATGTAAAAGATACTGCTCCCAATGCTTAATTGCTTGCACCACTGCATAAAATTCAAGCTCGTACACTGTCCACTTCTGTTTAGCCTCCTCCAACTTTTGACTCATAAAAGCAATCGGTTTCTTTCCTTGGAGCAAAACAGCCCCTATGCCCACAACCGAAGCGTCCGTCTCAAGTTTAAAAGGCTTGGAAAAATCAGGTAAAACTAGCAGTGGAGCACTAGTCAGTTTTTCTTTGATCAAGACAAAACTAGCAGCGACTTCATCACCCCAATGAAATTTCCCTTTCTTGAGACACTCAGTAATTGGGGCCATAATAGTGCTAAAATCACGAATAAAATGACGATAGAAAGTAGCATGCCCATGAAAACTGCGTACCTCACTAACTGTCGTCGGTGTAGGCCATTCGCGAATAGCACGAACTTTATCTTCATCAACCTGAAACCCATCTGCAGAGACGACATAACCCAAGAACAACAATTTATCTAACATAAAGCAACACTTCTTGAGATTAATAAACAACTGATTCTCCCGCAGTGCCTACAAGACTGCACGTAAGTGCTCAAGATGCTCCATCTCTGTTTTGCTATAAATCAGGATGTCATCAAAATACACCACCAAAATTTACCATTAAATGGTTTCAACACTTGATGCATCAATCTCATAAAAGTACTAGGGGCATTAGACAACCCAAAAGGCATCACTAACCACTTATATAACCCCTCTTTTGTTTTGAAAGCGGTCTTCCACTCATCCTCGGGCGAACACGCACC
This sequence comes from Campanula takesimana, assembly GCA_026119855.1. Taxonomy (NCBI): domain Eukaryota; kingdom Viridiplantae; phylum Streptophyta; class Magnoliopsida; order Asterales; family Campanulaceae; genus Campanula; species Campanula takesimana. The sequence goes on from JAOWBW010000848.1 coordinate 446,349, forward strand.
TGATGATAACCACTCTTCAAATCAATTTTGGAGAAAAATTTGGACCCACGAAGCATGTCCAACATATCATCCAAACGAGGAATAGGAAAACGATACTTCACTGTGATTTTATTGATGGCCCGACTATCAATACACATACGCCAAGTACCATCCTTCTTAGGAACTCGAAGGGCTGGAAATGCACAAGGACTCATACTGTCCTGAATATAACCCTTTTTCAACAAATCTTCCATCTGTTCTCGCAAGATATCATGTTCAGCAGGGCTCATACTATAGTGAGGGAGGTTAGGCAGAGAAGCACCATGAACTAGGTCAATATTATGCTGAATGTCACGTAGGGGTGGTAACCTAGTAGGCAAGTCATCAGGCATAATATCACGAAAATCATCTAATACTGACTGCAGAGATGTAGAGACCAAAATAACTTTGCCATCAATACCCTTACTAACCACAGCAAGAACAAAAGGACTATCTTTCAAATCCTCCACAAATTCGCGAGCAGTACACAAAGAAACAATGGATTTGGGTTTCGTTATGCGATTAGAACCAGCTGATCGCAAAGGACAAAGATGATAACGAACCCCATCTTTCGTAAACTTAATAAAATTTTCACAGCCATTGTACATAATATTAAGGTCAAATTGCCAAGGGTGACCCAATAGAACATGGCGAGCAGTCATATCAATTATATCACACAATACTTCATCCTTATATTTACTAATGGAGAAAGGAAGAATATATTGTTCATGTACCTTAATATTTCCCACATTGTTAATCCAGTCGACTGTGTATGGAGTTGGGTTTTTACGGACTTCATGCTTCAATTTATCCACCAAACTCCGGGCTACAAGGTTCTCACTGCTCCTGCTATCCACAACGATCACGGTGTCAAAATCTGTAACCTTCCCTTTGGTGCAAAAAATATTATGCATCTCCGGGTTATACTCCTCTGTAGGGGTAGTCAACATCATTCTGCGAACCACGAAAGACTCATGTAGGCCATCATCAGCAACGTCCCCATCCTCATCATTGGGATCATACCTATATTCGTCTTCAAACTCGTCTCCATCATCCTCCTCGAACATATCCCGATCAACTGTAACGATCCCAAAACCCGTCCCTATTTATTTTATATTTTTGGAGATTTTAATTTGACATTATGTGTGCATTTTATGTGTTGCATCATATTTTATGATTTGCACATATTGTTTGATTAAATGGGTTATTTACTTAGTTAGTAATAATAATGATTAAGGGAGTTAAATGATTAAGTTGAAACTTTAGGGTCCTTGTTGAAAATATAAGTTTAGGGGTTAAAGTGTTAAAAATGAAACTTGGGTGACCAAAAAAGAAAATTGGGTAAAAATATTCTTATAACTTATCTTATTTCTCCCTCTCTGTGTTTGTATACTTACACAACAATATTTCTACGTTTCTCCTAGGTTAAGAAAGAAAAGGTAAGTTCAACCTATTTCGATTTAATTCTTTTTATTTACTACTCCGTTTTAAAATCTAATTATATAAAAATGATCAGGGCGTCGAGTAGGTCATTTCTACCTGAACAAACATATTTATGCGATACTTTTTCTGAAAAGGTAAGTTACTAATCCCCTTAAATATTAAAATGGTCATATATGTTATACTTGATACTTGTACTTGTTAATTTTGTGATTTGAATGATATTTGTGATACTTGTAATTTTGGGACAAAAGGAGTATTCACCTTCTGTGTAGGAATGAAGAGTTAAGTTGAAAGTAATGTTTTGGGAAGGTTGTTGCACTCCTGGTAATAGTATAAGTGTTAGTAAGTTATACTCCTACTCGTGGGACGGATTAATTTGGGCTGCAGGAGAAATTTGAGAATTCTGAGTCTGGCTTGTGGGCGACCGCCCAGAATGGGGTTAGGCGACCGCCCACAACTACTGAAAGGTTTGGTCTGGGACAGAGTATTTTGGGTGACCGCCCAGTCTGGGTTGGGCGACCGCCCATAATTGCTGAAAAGTTGAGTTGTTCCATTTCAAGTGATTTAAAGTTCAATCTTGGTCTAGGTCTTAGGTGGTATCCTAGAGTACCTAGAGGGTTGTTGTGGAACACCCTAGTGTTTGAAATTGGTTCCTTTGTGAACATAAGAGTTGTGAAATTTGATTAAATGTTAATTGGATTTGGTTGAACATCTTTTGGTGTGGTTTGGATTGGTTCATCTTTGTGATGTGTGTTTGGCTTGATTCCCTACTTTGGAATCATTGCCCCCGGTTGTTGTTTAAGCAAGTATTCATTACTATGATCGCGTTTAAAGTCCAGATGGTACTTGTTGTGGAGTCGGGCAGTGGTAGGGATTATAATGGCACACGAGCCAAGTTCATTGTAAGGCTTCTACCATTGGTTTCCCATTTTTAACCCCCTTCCTTGGGCCACGGATTGGGTTTTGGATAGCTGTCCTTTGTGTGAGTTTAGTCACCGTTTGGGTTATGACTTTGTGTCATTTTCCCCCCGTTGTTGTTGTTGCTGTTTGGTTCATGAACCGGTTTCAGCCCTTTGGTGCTGCTCAGTTGATACCTCTCAGATGGTTATATGTTTGATTCGAGAACCTTGGCTTAGTATCCACAGTTGAGTGTTTATTTCTGCCTTACGTGTGGAAAGATGAGTTGGCTTTGCCTATCATGTTACTTGCTATGTGAATGTTTATTGACATTGTTCAATTATGAGTATCATTCCAGCATGTAACGTAGTTGCATTTTAGTAGCTTACTGAGATTCATTCTCACCCTTATTTGTTTACTGTTTTAGAGAAAGGAGAGCCCAGGGGATAGGTCACTGCACAAGGGAGGACGTCGAGGTGGTGATTTTGGGTAAGACATTTTGGGACATGTGTTATGTAAAGGCTACATTATGTAAATGTATAACCTTTTGGGTAGTGTACCCGTGACTTCATCTTTGTATCACCTATTTTTGGGAACATGTTGGTGAGTTGTAAATTTGTAAGTACTTTGGATTGTGAAAGTTTGTTTGTGTGAAATGAAGTCAAGTATTAAGTAAATGTGTTTGGTTATATGAAACTTTTATGAAAGTACATTTCGAAAAATTTTCCTAAAATGTTTTATGACGTCTTCCGATCGTGTCCCGAGAGTGGGGCCAAGTAGGACCACGGGTACGGGACGCGACAGTTGGTATCAGAGCTAGGTTGTAGATGGTCTAGAATGACTAAGTGACCTAGGAAGGTAGTTGTGCATAGAGTGAGTGACGTTGAGAGTCTTATGCAGGTACTTATTAAAAATGGTTGGGACAGAAAGAGATCAGTCAGGGCCTTCAAGGCAAGGGAATGTTTGAAGCAGCCATGAAAACCTTAAATGATTAAAGACAAGGAGAAAATCAAGTACCTCCGAGATATGGGTTAGAACAGTTCTTAAAGATGAAACCAATGGGTTATGAAGGAGAACCAGAGGTAATAAAGGTCGAGAGGTGGATAGAATCGATGGAGAAAATATTTGATGTTCTAAGATGTACTGATGAAGAACAATTCAGGTTTGCTACCTATAAACTGAGTGGAGCTGCTGAGCACTGGTGGAAAGCTTTGAAAACAAATTGGGATGAGAATCATGAACCCTATACTTGGGAATATTTTCTGAGGAAGTTCAAGGAACATTTCATTCCTCGGGTGGATCAAGACAAGAAAGAAATGGAGTTTCTTAGCATGGAGAAGAATACTATGTCTGTGGCTCAGTATACATCCAAATTCACGGAGTTATCCAGGTACTGTACTCACTTGGTGGCAACTGAGGAAAGGAAGGCAACTAGATTTGTAAAGGGTTAAAGAACTGTGATTCGAAGTCAACTAGTATCCCATAAGTTGCAAGACTTTCAAGATGCTGTTGATAGAGCATATCAGGTGGAGCATGATATAGAAAAGCATAAGAGGAAAGTTGAATTGACATGTACAGGAAGGCAAGGAAGACCTCAACCATAGAGTGGTGATAATCGAGGAGGTCAGGGAGCACCATTACAATTTAGAAGTCAACCGCAGGGGCAAACAATTATCAGAAATCAAGGTAACACCCCGGGAAATCAAGGTAGAAGAATATGTAATTACTGTCAGAAGGAAGGGCACTCTGAAGAGCGATGTTGGAAGAAGCAAGGAAAGTGTTTGAATTGTGGTCAGCCTGGCCATTTTCAGAGGGATTGTCCAAGAGCAAGGATTGTACCATATGGGAGTGGAGCAGGATCATCTCAGGGTCAGAAGAGGGATACCTCAGGGAAGCCGAAAGTGCAAGGTCGTGTTTTTGCTATCAACCAACAGCAGGCTTCAGACTCTTCTAACGTGATAGGAGGTATAATTTATGTGTCTAGTTTGAGGGCACAAGCACTTATAGACCCTGGCTCTTCCATTCTTATGTGTCTGTGCATTTTGCTTCTCGATTGCATGTTTCTTCTGAATCTCTACCTTATGTGTTAGAAGTGTCTACTCCGATAGGGGAGTGTTTGGTGACTAATAAGGTGTTACATGGCTGTGATGTGCATATTTGGGAGCATGTTTTATTTGCTGATTTAGTTGTTTTGCCATTACAAGATTTTGATATTATCTTGGGAATGGATTGGTTGAGTAAATACCATGCTTCAGTTGATTGTTATAAAAAGGTGGTTACATTTTCTATTCCTGATGTGCCTAAATTTACTTTTGAGGCTGCTCCTTTGGGTAAGGGAATTCGTATTATTTCTTATGTGAAAGCTAGAAAGTTGTTGCATCGTGGTTGTATGGGGTATTTGGCTAGTGTTCTGGATACTACTAAAAAGTTGCCTGAAGTAGAGGATGTGTATATTGTGAAAGAGTTTCCTGATGTGTTCTCTACTGAGTATTCTATACCTCCTGATAGGGAGATCGAGTTTTGTATTGACTTATTTCCTGTACTACCCCGATATCTGAGTCACCTTATAGAATGGCTCCAGCAGAATTAAAGGAGTTGAAAATTCAACTGCAGGAGTTGCTTGATAGGGGTTTCATCCGACCTAGTGTATCACCTTGGGGAGCTCCTGTGTTGTTTGTAAAGAAGAAAGATGGGTCCTTGAGACTATGCATCGACTATAGAAAACTGAATTAGGTGACTGTAAAGAACAAATATCCTTTGCCTCACATTGATGATTTATTTGATCAACTCCAAGGGTCAGTTGTCTTTTCGAATCTTGATTTAAGGAGTGGGTATCATCAGTTAAAGATTCACTCAAAAGACATTCCTAAGACTGCTTTCCGTAGTAGGTATGGTCATTATGAGTTTCTTGTCATGCCTTTCGGGTTAACAAACGCTCCAGCTGTTTTCATGGATATGATGAATCGAGTTTTCAAGCCTTATCTTGATTCTTTTGTGGTTGTGTTTATTGATAACATCCTGGTTTATTCTAAGTCTCGAGAAGAGCATGAGCAACACTTGCGAATGGTTCTATCTATTCTTTGGGAGGAGCAATTGTTTGAAAAATTCAGTAAGTGTGCTTTTTGGCTCGATAAAGTTTCTTTTCTGGGACATGTGGTTTCTAATAGAGGTATATCTGTTGATCCATCAAAAATTGAAGCCATTATGAATTGGAAGAGGCCAGAATCGGTTACTGAAATTCGAAGTTTATTGGGGTTAGCTGGGTACTACAGAAGATTCATTGAGGGGTTTTCCAAGATTGCTACACCATTGACTCAGTTGACTCAAAAGAATGTGCCATATATGTGGGATGACAAATGTCAAGTTAGTTTTGAAGAGTTAAAGAAGAGGTTGACCACCGCTCCTATTCTTGCGTTGCCTAATGGAAATGATGAATTGATGATTTATAGTGATGCTTCAAAAGAAGGCTTGGGGTGTGTTCTGATGCAAAGTGGGAAGGTAATTGCGTATGCTTCAAGGAAGTTAACTCCTAGTGAGCAGAATTATCAAACCCATGACATGGAGCTTGCAGCGATTGTTTTTGCGTTACACAAATGGAAGCATTATCTATATGGAGCAAAGTTTGAGATTTTCACAGATCATCAGAGTTTGAAGTATCTTTTCTCCCAGAAAGAGTTGAATAATAAACAGCGTAGATGGATGGAGCTGTTGAAGGATTATGATTGCACCATTTCTTATCATCCGGGCAAGGCGAATGTGGTAGCTGATGCTATTAGCCGGAAGTCTTATGTAGCTTCATTGATGGTACGAGAATGGAAGATGTTAGAAGATGCTCGAGATTGGTGTCCTTATGAATCGAGGCATGGGGCTATATTTGCGAATATCAGAGTATTACCAACCTTAATTCAACAAATAAAGGATGCTCAGAAAGATGACCCCGAGTTAGTGAAGGTTGTGGGAAAGATCAAAGATGGAAGATTTAAAGACTTTTCTCTCAGTTCTGAAGGAGTATTGACTTTCAGAGGTAGATTGTGTGTGCCTAATGTTGATGGAATTAAACTCCAAGTTCTTGAGGAAGGCCATAAGTCGAGGTATACTATTCATCCTGGGAGTACCAAAATGTATCAAGATTTGAAGCAACACTTTTGGTGGAACAACATGAAGCGGGAAATAGCGGATTATGTGTCGAAGTGTTTGACTTGTCAACAAGTGAAAGCTAAACATCAAAGACCCGCAGGTTTGCTTCAACCTTTAGAGATACCGGAATGGAAATGGGAACATGTTACTGTTGGGTTTCGATCAAACATGCGCAGCGGAATATAGCATTTAAAATTTTGAAACCCAAAGCCCATAGATCCGTTCGTATGATTAAATCAAATACAATAACATGAATATATGATAAAACTAACCTTGATGGCTATCAAATTTTCTCTTGGTCTTTGGTGGAGATTTGAAGACTTGATCACGATCACAAAGCTTGAACACGAACTTTGAAGATGATGATTTTCACCCTCTAGCGGTATCCACACTTCGAACGAATATCAAAGGAGCTTCTTTGATCTTGGTTGCTAGACCAACAACTATGAAACACACTTTCACAATTGATATGACTATATGGAATTTTTCTTTTGTGTATTATATTGTTCTTCAACCAAAGATGTCTTAGAACAAAATAAAACCTCTCTCAAACTCTTTGGAGACTCACAAAAGGCTATCACTGAAGTTCTGGCCGAAATCCTCCTTTTATACACAAGCAAGACCTATTCCAAATAGGAAACTTGTGTCAAAAGACATTCCAAATCGAATTAGGAAAGTGCCAGTCGACAGTACTGTGCGGCCGCCCAAAAGACTCTGTGCGGTCGCACAACTATCTGAAACAAAACTGGTACAAAACTGAGATAACTGTGCGGCCGCCCAGTCCATACCGTGCGGTCGCCCACTTCCCAGGATGTCCAGAATTTCCAAAATTCCAATATAGTCCTTTTAAAGATTCGTTCTATTGTGTGTGACCCTCTAGGATTATACTAAGTTGGCAATGGGCTCAAACATGATCCCATAAGATATGATTAGGTTCTAGCAAACCGTCATACCTACCCAAATAGTATAACTAGATACAAGTTCGCATTCCTCTTAGAATATGTCATAATCCTTTTGTCCACGATATCATTGAATACAAGTCATGGTCAAAGAGTCAACTTGTTTTGTTCAATACTTTCTCGATTCCGAATATGTTGATAATCCAAATGTCATTGATCCAATCAATTCATTTGAGTCCGGCCGAACATTTCATCAACATCATTCCTACGAGAGGCCCAAGCTTGACATCTCTCCGTGGAGGGACAAATCCATTTAGCTTATTATTCTTCCCAACGGGAATCCGATTATGCCAATCATACCCTTTATAACTACCGTGTTAAGGTAGCGTTTGAATATGTCAAACACAATGTTCATCAAGTGGAAGACTATAATAACTTCATGTCTAAGGATTCAAATGACATAACTAATATGAGATATATGTACGACATAGACCATGACATAAATCTCATACAGCGGGTCATGTCCAGTACCTTGTTCCAAACAAGTACCCATAAATCTAACATGATCATCTCATGATCATTTAGCCTTTATACTAGTGCTTAACAAGTACTAGGGACGGGGATTATTATAAGTAAACATGAACAACAATAATAATCAAAACATCTCTTTATTGATATAAAATAAATGATAACAATTACAACGTTTATTAAACGTGCCTAGGGCACCACTACCAACAATCTCCCACGTGCCCTAGGCCCAATCTCCCATGTATCTAATACCCATGGACCTAACATGACCATCATGTTTAGCTTGTGGAAGTCCCTTTGTTAGCGGGTCCGCAACATTGTCATCAGTAGGTACTCTGCATATATTTACGTCTCCCCTATCAACGATCTCTCGAATGATATGAAAACGCCTAAGTATGTGTTTGGATTTCTGATGTGCTCTTGGTTCCTTTGCTTGAGCAATAGCACCATTATTATCACAATAAAGGTCTATTGGATTAGCAATACTAGGAACCACTTCAAGTTCAGTTATGAACTTCTTAATCCAAACAGCTTCCTTTGCAGCATCCGATGCAGCAATATACTCAGCTTCTGTTGTAGAATCAGCGGTTGTACTTTGCTTGGAACTCTTCCAGCTTACAGCTCCACCATTTAACATAAACACAAAACCCGATTGCGATCGGCTATCATCTCTGTCGGTTTGGAAGCTTGCATCCGTGTAAGCATTTACAACGAGATCATCTTCCATTCCTCCATAGACCAAAAACGAGTCTTTAGTTCTTCTCAAGTACTTAAGAATCGCTTTTACAGCTATCCAGTGATTTTCGCCAGGGTTGGATTGGTATCTACTTGTCATGCTCAAAGCATAAGATACATCCGGCCTAGTACAAATCATGGCATACATGATGGACCCAATTGCCGAAGCATATGGAACATCATTCATTTTCTCACGCTCATCTTTTGTCTTAGGACATTGAGTCTTGCTTAGAGAAACTCCATGTAACACGGGCAAGGTGCCTCTCTTAGAATTTTCCATACGGAATCTTCTAATGACCTTGTCAATGTATGTACTTTGGCTTAAACCAAGTAGCCTCCTTGATCTATCTCTATAGATCTTAATGCCAAGAATATATGCGGCTTCACCCATATCTTTCATTGCGAAGCACTTTTCTAACCAAGTCTTCACAGACTGAAGTGTAGGAATGTCGTTTCCAATGAGCAATATGTCATCCACGTATAAAACAAGGAAAAGCACTATGCTCCCACTAATCTTCTTGTATACACAAGGCTCATCTTCGTTCTTGATGAAACCAAACTCTTTGACCGATTCATCAAAACGGAGATTCCAACTCCTAGAAGCTTGCTTCAATCCATAGATGGATCTCTGCAATTTGCATACCTTAGAATTTTGTTCAAAACCTTCTGGTTGTGTCATATACACATCCTCTTGTAGTTTTCCATTCAGGAAAGCGGTTTTGACGTCCATCTGCCATATTTCATAGTCATGATATGCGGCAATGGCAAGCAAAATTCTTATAGACTTGATCATTGCTACGGGTGAAAAGGTCTCATCATAGTCAATACCATGAACTTGCCTATAACCCTTCGCTACAAGCCTAGCTTTGTAAGTATGCACCTTCCCATCCATGTCAGTCTTCTTCTTGAAGACCCATTTGCATCCTATGGTTTTTACACCTTCGGGCGCATCAATCAAATTCCAAACTTGATTGTCTTGCATGGATTGCAATTCGGATTCCATGGCTCCAAGCCACTTGTCCGAATCAGGAGAAGACATCGCCTCTTGGTAGGTTGACGGTTCATCATTCTCAATGATTTCTACCTCATTACTATCCGTTACGAGAAATCCATATCTCTCGGGCTCGGATCGTAACCTACTAGATCTGCGAGATGCTTGTGTATTTTGAACAGGTTCCACAACTCCTTGTGGTTCTTGTTCTTGTTCCACTATTGGTTCAATGTTATTTTCTGGGTCTCGAATTTCTTCAAGATTTATTTTACTCCACTGATTTCTTTGGAGAGAAACTCTTTCTCTAGAAAGACACCAGTTCGGGCAACAAACACTTTGTTGTCCTCTCGGTTGTAAAAGTAATATCCTTTAGTTTCCTTAGGATATCCCACGAAAATACATTTATCAGATTTGTGTGCTAGTTTGTCAGAAATAAGTCTCTTGACATAAACTTCGCAACCCCAAATCCTCATGAAAGATAAACTAGGTTTCTTTCCACTCCACATCTCATATGGAGTCTTTGAACCGATTTAGTTGGAACTTGATTTAGTGTGAAAGCAGCGGTTTCTAGGGCGTAACCCCAAAAGGATATTGGAAGATCAACTTGACTCATCATTGATCGAACCATGTCTAACAAAGTCCGATTTCTCCTCTCAGACACACCATTCCATTGCGGTGTTCCGGGCGGAGTCAATTGTGAAACTATTCCACAATTCTTTAGATGATCATCAAATTCTTGACTTAAGTATTCACCACCTCGATCTGATCGAAGTGCCTTTATACTTTTGCGAAGTTGTTTTTCTACTTCATTTTGAAATATTCTAAATATCTCAAATGCTTCACTTTTATGTTTCATTAGGTAAACATACCCAAATCTACTATAATCATCAGTGAAGGTTATGAAGTATTGAAATCCTCCCCTAGCATTGCTACTTAATGGTCCGCATACATCGGAATGTATCAACCCCAATAAGTCGCTTGCCCTTTCACCCAACTTGGTAAAAGGTGTCTTAGTCATTTTTCCAAGAAGACACGACTCACAAGTATCATACGACTCTAAGTCACATGAACCCAAAAGTCCGTCCCCATGGAGTTTTGAGATACGCTTCTCGTTAATATGACCAAGACGGCAATGCCACAAATAAGTATGATTTACATCATTAGGTTTAGATTTCTTATTTACATGATAGACATTATTTTCATTCTTGACATCCAAGATATAAAGGCCATTAATGAATTAGCAATACCATGAAGCACATCATTTAAATAAATAGAAAATTTCTTATTCTCAATAAGAAACTTAAAACCTTCATTATCCAAACAAGAAATTGAAATAATATTTCTGCTTAAATCCGGAACATAATAAGAATTGTTCAAAACAAGAATTAATCCGGAAGGTAAAGTGACTTCATAAGTCCCTACGGCTAATGCAGCAACTCTTGCTCCATTCCCCACGCGTAGATCTACTTCACCTTCTTTAAGCAGTCTCCTATTCTTTAGTCCCTGCACATTTAGACAAATGTGAGAACACATCCGGTATCCAATACCCAAGAATCAGTGGTAGAAAGGAGAATATCTATCATATAGATACCTGAAGTCGATGCAGCCTTGCTGCTCTTCTTCTTCTTTTGCTCTTCCAAGAAAGCCTTGCAATTACGTTTCCAATGACCAATTTCTTGACAATGGAAACAAATTGCATCCTTTTGTGAATCGGGTTTTGCCTCAGAAGCCTTGGCAACCTTTGCCTTGCTTATCTTGGGTTTTGACAACTTTTGCCTTACCCTTGCCTTTGGCACCAGGCTTCTTCCCATCATGAACCAAGAGCACGGGAGAACCTTTCTCCACAATTTTCATCTCTGCAGTTTTGAGCATCCCATGCAATTAAGAGAGATTCTTATCCATTCCATGCATGTTATAATTCATTACAAACTGATTATAACTTTTAGGCAATGAATTAAGAATGAGATCCGTGGCTAGCTCCAATGGGATTGGATAGCCAAGTTTCTCAAGGTGCTCTACATAACCTTTCATTTTAAGAAAGTGAGGACTCACTTGTTGCCCTTCATTCATTTTACTAGTAGTGAATGCAACAATGGTCTTGTACCTCTCTTGCCTAGCTTGCTCTTGAAACATGGTTCTCAACTCCACGCCTATCTCATAGGCTTCCAAATGTTCCAAACTTTGTTGGAGTTTTGAACACATAGCAGCAAGCATGAGACAACTTACATCTCTAGAATCATTACGATGTTTCTTGTAATTGTCTCTTTCTACCCTAGGGGCAGTAGGCGGTGGTTCAGCGGGGAGAGGCCCATCGAGAATGTACAACTTATCTTCTTGCCTAAGAACAATTCTTATGCTACGGATCCAATCCATAAGTTGGTACCATTCTCTTCGAGCTATCCTTCTCAAGGATTGATCGCAACGACATTGATTGAGTGTTATTAGTCATTATCTACAAATATGCAAAAATTTCCAAATTTAATAAGTACCGGTTTTCATTAAAGAGATAAATAATGTATTTTTAAACAAAATACTCCCACTAAATTATATAACCTTCATATACATCCAATGTATAATATAATTTAAATGGGTTAAGATCCAACTTTATTTAATTTCAAGTCCGCTAAGGCGGATTATGCAAATCAAATTAATTAGGTAGACAACTCTTGTCAATCATATCTCATATGACTCTTAGTTCCTTTTATGAGATTCTTTAAGAAATCCATTTCAAAAAGCATGTTAAACCTCATCTTTGCCTAGGCCCAAAACTGTTTTGACGCCCAATTAAGTCTAACCATTTTAAACGCATAGTTAATGTGTCCCGCTAGGGCGTGCCCACATTATTATCTTGCTCATACATAAATAAATTTAATGCATCTCGCTAGGCGAATCTACATTAGAGTCACTTATGCACTAACAAGTGTTTTAATCATGGCATGGCAATAAGAGACTTAAAACTTTCTTTGAAGGTTCATCACATATAGCATATAACACATTTATGAGCACATAATATAAACATGTTACACATCAAGTTTAGCCACTAAATTAATCTCCATTAATTTAAGCATGGTATTTATGTGTCATTAGTTTCTCTATAATTATGAGGATGAGACTATTTCAACTTTGGTCATTATCTCCAAATCAAGACAACAAGAAGTGCGGTCGAACTAAGCCATTAGGCAACCACAATCCCGCACTAATTCAAGAAACCAAGAAAGTAGTCCATGTGGCCGAAACTAAGCAATAGATGGTCTCGATTAACGTAGGCCAATTGCATTCACAATTCCACATGGATCTCCAATCATTGAATCAAGAACTTTGTTTCTCAATTTTAGCAATTATGAACTCTTCATAATTCTAACTTCGTTTTATCTTTGAAACTTTGATTGCGATCAATTTTGGGAAACACAATCTCGATGAACGCTGATTAGCCATCCAAAACTTGAACCAATCTAGAATCACAAGACTAAAACAAATAGGAAATCAAACCCCAAAATCCACACACAAACCACTACCTAAAACCCATTCCAGATCAGCAAGTCTGGATTGGTTCTGTTACTGGTTTTGTTGAATTTTTCGAAAATTCCAAATTCTGATTTTGAGCAAAATCAGACCTTCTGATCCCCTTGTGCGGCCGCCCAAATACCACTGTGCGGTCGCCCAAAACTGTGCGGCCGCCCAAGGCGTTTTGTGCGGTCGCCCGGTGCCATCAGAATGTGCAGAATTTTAAGTTCGAAAATTTGTCTCAAATTGCTTTTCCCCGATTATTAAAACTTTGATCCAACAAAAATTAATAATCAACAATTCTGAATCCACCATAATTTATTTATTGCGATTGAATCGTGCGATTAAAGTTTGTAAAACAATAAACCACATAAAATCACATAACAATAAAACATCACATATTCCAATATTCATATCATGCAGGCACATAAACAATTTATATACACATAAACATGATTCAAGTATTGAAAAAATCAACATGAACAGGGCTCTGATACCACTGTTGGGTTTCGATCAAACATGCGCAGCGGAATATAGCATTTAAAATTTTGAAACCCAAAGCCCATAGATCCGTTCGTATGATTAAATCAAATACAATAACATGAATATAGGATAAAACTAACCTTGATGGATATCAAATTTTCTCTTGGTCTTTGGTGGAGATTTGAAGACTTGATCACGATCACAAAGCTTGAACACGAACTTTGAAGATGATGATTTTCACCCTCTAGCGGTATCCACACTTCGAACGAATATCAAAGGAGCTTCTTTGATCTTGGTTGCTAGACCAACAACTATGAAACACACTTTCACAATTGATATGACTATATGGAATTTTTCTTTTGTGTATTATATTGTTCTTCAACCAAAGATGTCTTAGAACAAGAAGTGCGGCCGAAAACTAAGCCATCAGGCATCCACAATTCCGCACTAATTAAAGAAACGTAGGCCAATTGCATCCCAATTCCACATGGATCTTCAATCATTGATCAAGACTTTGTTTCTCAATTTTAGCAATTATGAACTCTTCATAATTCTAACTTCGTTTCATCTTTGAAACTTTGATTGCGATCAAGTTTGGGAAAACACAATCTCGATGAACGTAGATTAGCCATCCAAACCTCGACCAATCTTAGAATCACAAGATCAAAACAAATAGGAAAATCAAACCCAAGATCCACACCAAACCAACTACCCAAAACCCATTCCAGATCAGCAGGTCTGGTCTGGTTCTGTTACTGGTTTGGTTGGACCTTTTGAAAATTCCAAATCTGATCAAAGGCAACAAGAATCAACATTTCTGATGCTTTGTGCGGCCGCCCAGAAATAACTGTGCGGTCGCCCAAACATGTGCGGTCGCCCACGTTATTCTGTCTGGTCGCACAGGAGGATCAGAAGTGCAATTTTAAAAGTTCGAAAATTTGTCTCAAATTGTTTTTCCCCGATTATTAAAACCATGATCCAATCAGAATTAATGATCAAACAATTCAGAATCCATCATAAAATTTATTACGATTGAATCGTGCGATTAATTGGCAAAACAATAAACCACATAAAATCACTAACACATAAACATCATATAATCCAATATTTCATATCATGCTAGCACATAACAATTTATATACACACAAAATAATCTAGTATTGAGTTAATCAACATGAACGTGGCTCTGATACCACTGTTGGTTTCGTAGTCACATGCGTAGCGGAAAATAGCATTCAAATTTATGAAACCCAAAGCCCATAGATCCGTTCATAGGATTGAATCAAATACAACAATATGAATACTAGAAAAAACTAACCCTTGATGACTTTGAATTTGTCCTTGATCTTGGTGGAGAAATTGAAGCTTTAATCACGAACAAGTAAGAACACGAACTTTGAAGATGATAAGCTTCACCCTCTAGCGGTATCCACACCACGAACGAATATCAAGAACACTTGATCTTGGTTGCTAGACCAAAATTGTGAAACACGTTTTCACAATCACTATGAACTATATGGAATTATGTATGTGTATTATTTTGTTCTTCAATCTAAGATATCTTAGAACAAAATAAAACTCTCTCAAACTCTTTGGAGACTTGCACACAAGCTATCATGTTCTGGCCCGAATCTGGCTATTTATATACAAGTTAGACCTATTCCAAATAGGAAACTTGTGTCTAAACCCTCAAAATTCTTTTCCAAATCAAATTAGGAAACAGTCCTGACATGGTGTGCGGCCGCCCAAAACCCTTGTGCGGTCGCACATCTATCTGGAGGTTTCTACTACTTTCTGAGCCAAACTCTGCGGCCACCCAAGCCATTATGTGCGGTCGCACACTTTCCCCAGATTTCCCTAATTTCCAAATTCCAATATAGTCCTTATTTAAGATTCGTTGTATTGTGTGTGACCCTCTAGGATTACACTAAGTTGGCAATGGGTTCTAACATGAAACCATAAGATATGATTAGGTTCTAGCAAACCGTCATACCTACCCAAATAGTATAACTAGATACAAGTTCGCATTCCTTTAGAATATGTCCATAATCCCTTTCTCCACGATCTCATTGAACACAAGTCATGGTCAAACGGTCAACTTGTCTTTGTTAAATACTTTCTCGATTCCGAATATGTTGATAATCCAAATGACATTTAATCTAATCAATTCATTTGAGTCCGGCCTAAACATTTTCATCAACACATCTTTCTACGAGAGGCCTAAGCTTTGAGATCTCTCCGAAGAGGGACAAATCCATTTAGCTTATTATTCTTCCCTACGTGAGTCGATTATGCCAATCATACCCTTTATAACTACCCGGTTAAAGGTAGCGTTTGAATATGTCAACATAATGTTAATCAAGTGGAAGACTATAATAACTTCATGTCAAAGATTCAAATGACATAACGAATATGAGATATATGTGACATAGACCATGACATAAATCTCATACAGGGGTCATGTCCAGTACTTGTTCCAAACAAGTACCCATAAATCTAACATGATCATCCCATGATCATTTAGCCTTATACTAGTGCTTAACAAGTACTAGGGACGGAGATTATTATAAGTAAACATGAACAACAATAATAATCAAAACATTTCTTTATTGATATGAAATAAATGATAAGAATTACAACGTTTATTAAACGTGCCTAGGTCACCCCTACCAACAATCTCCCACTTGCCCTAGGCCCAATCTCCCATGTATCTAATACCCATGGGACCTAACATGACCTTCATGTTTAGCTTGTGGAAGTCCCTTTGTTAGCGGTCCCAACATTTCATCAGTAGGTACTCTGGCATATATTTACGTCTCCCCTATCAATGATTTCTCGAATGATATGAAAACCCTAAGTATGTATTTGGATTTCTGATGTGCTCTTGGTTCCTTTGCTTGAGCAATAGCACCATTTATTATCGCAATAAAGGTCTATTGGATTAGAAATGCTAGGAACCACTTCTAGTTCAGTAATGAACTTCTTAATCCAAACAGCTTCATTTGCAGCATCCGATGCAGCAATACACTCAGCTTCCGTTGTAGAATCAGCGGTTGTACTTTTGCTTGGAACTCTTCCAGCTTACAGCTCCACCATTAAACACAAAACACAAACACAAAGCCCGATTGCGATCAACTATCATCTTGTCGGTTTGGAAACTTGCATCCGTGTAAGCATTTACCACGAGATCATCTTCCATTCCTCCTTAGACCAAAAACGAATCTTTAGTTCTTCTCAAGTACTTAAGAATCGCTTTTACAGCCATCCAGTGATTTTCACCAGGGTCGGATTGGTATCTACTTGTCATGCTTAAAGCATAAGATACATCCGGCCTAGTACAAATCATGTATACATGATGTGCCCAATTGCCGAAGCATATGGAACTTCATTCATTTTCTCACGCTCATCTTTTGTCTTAGGACATTGAGTCTTGCTTAGAGAAACTCCATGTAACACGGTAAGGTTCCTCTTTAGAATTTTCCATACGGAATCTTCTAATGACCTTGTCAATGTATGTACTTTGGCTTAACCAAGTAGCCTCCTTGATCTATCTCTATAGATCTTAATGCCAAGTATATATGCGGCTTCACCCATATCTTTCATGCGAAACACTTTCCCAACCAAGTCTTTACCAGACTGAAGTGTAGAATGTCGTTTCCAATAAGTAATATGTCATCCACATATAAAATTAGGAATAGTACTATGCTCCCCACTAATCTTCTTGTATACAAAGGCTCATCTTTGTTGTTGATGAAACCAAACTCTTTGACCGATTCATCAAAACGGAGATTCCAACTTCTTGAAGCTTGCTTCAATCCATAGATAGATCTCTGCATTTGCATACCTTAGAATTCTGTTCAAAACCTTCCGGTGTGTCATATACACATCCTCTTGTAGTTTTCCATTTAGGAAAGCGGTTTTGACATCAATTTGCCATATTTCATAGTCATGATATGCGGCAATAGCAAGCAGAATTCTTATAGACTTGATCATTGCTACGGGTGAAAAGGTTTCATCATAGTCAATACCATGAACTTGCCTAGAACCTTTCGTTATAAGTCTAGCTTTGTAAGTATGCACCTTCCCCATCCATGTCAGTATTCTTCTTGAAGACCCATTTGCATCCTATGGTTTTTACACCTTCGGGTGCATCAATCAAATCCAAACTTGATTGTCTTCATGGATTGCAATTCGGATTCCATGGCTCCAAGCCACTTGTCCGAATCAGGAGAAGACATCGCCTCTTGATAGGTTGTCGGTTCATCATTCTCAATGATTTCCACCTCATTACTATCCGTTACGTGAAATCCATATCTCTCGGCTCGGATCGTAACCTACCAGATCTGCGAGTTACTTGTGTATTTTGAACAGGTTCCACAACTCCTTGTGGTTCTTGTTTTCTTGTTCCACTATTGGTTCAATGTTATTTTCTGGGTCTCAAATTTCTTCAAGATTTATTTTACTACCACTGATTCTTTGGAGAGAAACTTTTTTTCTAGAAAGACACCAGTTCGGGCAACAAACACTTTGTTGTCCTCTCGGTTGTAAAATAATATCCTTTAGTTTCCTTAGGATATCCCACGAAAATACATTTATCAGATTTGTGTGCTAGTTTGTCGGAGACAAGTCTTTTGACAAAAAGTTTCGCAACCCCAAATCCTCATGAAAGACAAACTAGGTTTCTTTCCGCTCCACATCTCATATGGAGTCTTTGGACCGATTTAGTTGGAACTTGATTTAGTGTGAAAGCAGCGGTTTCTAGGGCGTAACCCCAAAAGGATATTGGAAGATCAACTTGACTCATCATTGATCGAAACCATGTCTAACAAAGTCCGATTTCTCCCCTCGGACACACCATTCCATTGTGGTGTTCCGGGTGGAGTCAATTGTGAAACTATTCCACAATTCTTTAGATGATCATCAAATTCATGACTCAAGTATTCTCCACTCGATCTGATCGGAAGTGCCTTAATACTTTTGCCAAGTTATTTTTTCTACTTCATTTTGAAATATTTTAAATATCTCAAATGCTTCACTTTTATGTTTCATTAGGTAAACATACCCAAATCTAACTATAATCATCCGTGAAGGTTATGAAGTATGAAATCCTCCCCTAGCATTGCTACTTATGGTTCGCATACATCGGAATGTATCAGCCCCAATAAGTCCCTGCCCTTTCACCTAGCTTGGTAAAAGGTGTCTTAGTATTTTCCCAAGAATACACGACTCACAAGTATCATATGACCCAAGGTCACATGAACCCAAGAGACCGTCCCCATGGAGTTTTGAGATACGCTTCTCATTAATATGACCAAGACGGTAATGCCATAAATAAGAATGATTACATCATTAGGTTTAGATTTCTATTTATATGATAGACATTCTCATTATTTTCATTCTTGACATCCAAGACATAAAGGGCATTAAATGATTAGCAATACCATAAAGCACATCATTTAAATAAATAGAAATTTCTTATTCTCAATAAGAAACTTAAAACCTTCATTATCCAAACAAGAAATTGAAAATAATATTTCTACTTAAATCCGGTACATAATAGCAATTATTCAAAACAAGTATTAAACCGGAAGTAAAGTGACTTCATAAGTCCCTACGGCTAATTGCAGCAACTCTTGCTCCATTCCCCACACGTAGGTCTACTTCACCCTCTTTAAGCAGTCTCCTATTCTTTAGTCCCTGCACATTTAAACAAATGTGAAAACTACATCCGGTATCTAATACCCAAGAATCAGTGGTAGAAAGGAGAATATCTATCATATAGATACCTGAAGTCGACGCAGCCTTGCTGCCCTTCTTCTTCTTTTGCTCTTCCAAGAAAGCCTTGCAATTACGTTTCCAATGACCAATTTCTTTACAATGGAAACAGATTGCATCCTTTTGTGAATCGGGTTTTACCTCAGACCCTTGGCAACCTTTTGCCTTGCTTATCTTGGGTTTGACAACTTTCTTACCCTTTCCTTTGGCACTAGCCTTCTTCCCATCATGAACCAAGAGCACGGGAGAACTTTTCTCCACAATCTTCATCTCAGCAGTTTTAAGCATCCCATACAACTCGGAGAGATTCTTATTCATTCCATGCATGTATAATTCATCACAAACTGATTATCACTTTTAGGTAATGGAATTAAGAATGAGATCCGTGGCTAGCTCCAATGGGATTGGATAGCCAAGTTTCTCAAGGTGCTACATAGCCTTTCATTTTCAGCATGTGAGGACTCACTTGTTGCCCTTTCATTCATTTTGCAGAAGCGAATGCAACAATGGTCTTGTACCTCTCTTGCCTAGCTTGCTCTTGAAACATGGCTCTTAACTCCACGCCTATCTCATAGCTTCCAAATGTTCCAAAATTTGTTGGAGTTTTGAGCACATGGTAGCAAGCATGAGACATCTTACATCTCTAGAATCATTATGATGTTTCTTGTAACTGTCTCTTTCTGCCCTAAGGGCAGTAGGTTCTGGTTCAGCAGGAAGTGGTCCATCGAGAATGTACAACTTATCTTCTTGCCTTAGAACAATTCTTAGGCTACGGTTCCAATCCATAAAGTTGGTACCATTCTCTTGGAGCTTATCCTTCTCAAGGATCGATCGCAACGAAATTGATTGAGTGTTAGTAGTCATTATCTACAATTATGCAAAATTTCCAAAATTTAATAAGTACCAATTTTTCATTAAAGAAATAAACAATGTATCTTTTAAAAAATACTCCCACTAAATTATATAACCTTCTCATACATCCAATGTATAATATAATTTAAATGGGTTAAGATCCCGCTTTAATTAAATTTTAAGTCCGCTAAGGCGGATTACACAAAATCAAATTAATTAGGTAGACAACTCTTGTCAATCATATCTCATATGACTCTTAGTTCCTTTTATGAGATTCTTTAAGAAATCATATTTCAAAAAGCATGTTAAATCTCATCTTTGCCTAGGCTCAAAACTGTTTTGACGCCCAATTAAGTCCAACCATTTTGAACGTATAGTTAATGTGCCTCGCTAGGGCGTGCCCACATTATCTATCTTGATCATACATAAATAAAGTCAATGCATCTAGCTAAGGCGGGTCTACATTAAATTCACCCATGTATTAACAAGGGTTTTAATCATGGCATGGCAATAAATGACTTAAAACTTTCTTTGAAGGTTCATCACATATAACATACAACACATTTATGAGCACATAATATAAACATGTTACGCATCAAGTTTAGCCACTAAATTAATCTCCATTAATTTAAGCATAATATTTATGTGTCATTAGTTTCTCTATAATTATGAGGATGAGACTATTTCAACTTTGGTTATTATCTCTAAATCAAGACAACAAGAAGTGCGGCCGAAACTAAGCCATCAGGCATCCACAATTCCGCACTAATTAAAGAATCCAAGAAAGTAGTCCATGTGGCCGAAACTAAGCAATAGATGGTCTCGATAAACGTAGGCCAATTGCATCCACAATTCCACATGGATCTTCAATCATTGAATCAAGAACTTTGTTTCTCAATTTTAGCAATTATGAACTCTTCATAATTCTAACTTCGTTTCATCTTTGAAACTTTGATTGCGATCAAGTTTGGGAAACACAATCTCGATGAACGTAGATTAGCCATCCAAACCTTGAACCAATCTTAGAATCACAAGATCAAAACAAATAGGAAAATCAAACCCCAAGATCCACACCAAAACCAACTACCCAAAACCCATTCCAGATCAGCAGGTCTGGTCTGGTTCTGTTACTGGTTTGGTTGGACCTTTTGAAAATTCCAAATCTGATCAAAAGGCAACAAGAATCAACATTCTGATTGCTTTGTGCGGCCGCCCAGAAATAACTGTGCGGTCGCCCAAACATGTGCGGTCGCCCACGTTATTCTGTCTGGTCGCACAGGAGGATCAGAAGGCAATTTTAAAGTTCGAAAATTTGTCTCAAAATTGTTTTTCCCCGATTATTAAAACCATGATCCAATCAGAATTAATGATCAAACAATTCAGAATCCATCATAAAATTTATTACGATTGAATCGTGCGATTAAAGTTGCAAAACAATAAACCACATAAAATCACATAACACATAAACATCATATAATCCAATATTCATATCATGCTAGGCACATAAACAATTTATATACACACAAAATAATCTAGGTATTGAGTTAATCAACATGAACGGGGCTCTGATACCACTGTTGGGTTTCGTAGTCACATGCGTAGCGGAAAATAGCATTCAAAATATTATGAAACCCAAAGCCCATAGATCCGTTCATATGATTGAATCAAATACAACAATATGAATACTAGAAAAACTACCCTTGATGATTTGAATTTGGTCCTTGATCTTGGTGGAGAAATTGAGCTTTAATCACGAACAAGTAAGAACACGAACTTTGAAGATGATAAGCTTCAACCCTCTAGCGGTATCCACACACGAACGAATATCAAGAACACTTGATCTGGTTGGCTAGAGACCAATAAGTTGTGAAACACGTTTTCACAATCACTATGAACTATATGGAATTATGTATGTGTATTATTTGTTCTTCAATCTAAGATATCTTAGAACAAATAAAACTCTCTCAAACTCTTTGGAGACTTGCACAAAGCTATCATGTTCTGGCCGCGAATCTGGCTATTATATACAAGTTCGACCTATTCCAATAGGAAACTTGTGTCTAAACCCATCCAAAATTCTTTTCCAAATCAAATTAGGAAACCAGTCCTGACATGGTGTGCGGCCGCCCAAACCCTTGTGCGGTCGCACATCTATCTGGAAGGTTTCTACTACTTTCTGAGCCAAACTCTGCGGCCACCCAAGCCATTATGTGCGGTCGCACACTTTCCCCAGATTTCCCTAATTTCCAAATTCCAATATAGTCCTTATTTAAGATCGTTGTATTGTGTGTGACCCTCTAGGATTACACTAAGTTGGCAATGGGTTCTAAAACATGAAACCATAAGATATGATTAGTTCTAGCAAACCGTCATACCTACCCAAATAGTATAACTAGATACAAGTTCGCATTCCTTTAGAATATGTCATAATCCCTTCTCCACGATCTCATGAACACAAGTCATGGTCAAACGGTCAACTTGTCTTTGTTAAATACTTTCTCGATTCCGAATATGTTGATAATCCAAATGACATTAATCTAATCATTCATTTTGAGTCCGGCCTAACATTTTCATCAACATCATTCTACGAGAGGCCTAAGCTTGAGATCTCTCCGAAGAGGGACAAATCATTTAGCTTATTATTCTTCCCTACGTGAGTCCGATTATGCCAATCATACCCTTTATAACTACCCGGTTAAGGTAGCGTTTGAATATGTCAAACATAATGTTAATCAAGTGGAAGACTATAATAACTTCATGTCAAGGATTTCAAATGACATAACTAATATGAGATATATGTACGACATAGACCATGACATAAATCTCATACAGCGGGTCATTTCCAGTACCTTGTTCCAAACAAGTACCCATAAATCTAACATGATCATCCCATGATCATTTAGCCTTTATACTAGTGCTTAACAAGTACTAGGGACGGAGATTATTATAAGTAAAACATGAACAACAATAATAATCAAAACATTTCTTTATTGATATGAAATAAATGATAACAATTACAACGTTATTAAACGTGCCTAGGGCACCACTACCAACAAGTACTGCTTTTTCATCCTCAAACAGATGGCCAGTCAGAATGGACTATTCAGATTCTTGAGGATATGTTGAGAGCTTGTTCTGTTGACTTTTCTAATTCGTGGGATATTTATTTGTCTCTCGTAGAATTTGCTTATAACAACAGTTTTTAGTCGAGTATTGGGATGGCTCCATATGAAGCATTGTTTGGAAGAAAATGTCGTTCACCTATTTGTTGGGTTGAACTAGGGGAAGCAAAGATTTGGGGTTTGACATGGTTAATGATTCAGTTGAGAAGGTTAAGCTTATTCGGGATCGATTGACTACTGCCCAGAGTCATCAAAAGAGTTATGCTGATCACCGGAGGCGAGACCTTGAGTTTTAAAAGGGTGACTTTGTGTTTTTAAAAGTTTCTCCAGAGTTGGGAATTAAGAGATATGGGAATAAAGGTAAACTTGCTCCGAGGTTTGTCGGTCCTTTTAAGATTTTGGGAAGAGTTGGAGATCGAGCTTATCGTCTTGCGTTACCTCCTTCTCTTGACAAGATTTATAATGTGTTCCATGTTTCTATGCTTAGAAAGTATGTGTATGATCCATCTCATGTGTTATCTGAGATACCTGAGGATATTGAACCCAGTATGTCCTATGAGGAGCATCCAGTTCAGGTGATTGATTCTAAAGTTTAAGAATTGAGAACTAAAAGTATTCCTCTTGTTAGAGTTGTGTGGAGAAACCATAATGTGGAAGAATCAACTTGGGAGCTTCGGGATGAAATGGAGAGGAAATATCCTTGGTTATTTGATTCGTTTGGTAAGTTATTCTAAAATTCGGGACGAATTTTCTTTAAGGGGGAGTGATTGTAACGACCCCAAAACCCGTCCCTATTTATTTTATATTTTTTGGGGATTTTTAATTTGAAATTATGTATGCATTTTATGTGTTGCATCATATTTTATGATTTGCACATATTGTTTGATTAAATGTGTTATTTACTTAGTTAGTAATAATAATGATTAAGGGAGTTAAATGATTAAGTTGAAACTTTAGGGTCCTTGTTGAAAATATAAGTTTAGGGGTTAAGTGTTAAAATGAAACTTGGGTGACCAAAAGTAGAAAATTGGGTAAAAATCTTCTTATAACTTATCTTCTTTCTCCCTCTCTGTGTTTGTATACTTACACAGCACATTTCTACGTTTCTCCTAGGGTTAAGAAAGAAAAGGTATGTTCACCTATTTCGATTTAATTCTTTTTATTTACTACTCCGTTTTAAAAATCTAATTATATAAAAATGATCAGGGCGTCGAGTAGGTCATTTCTACCCGAACAAAACATATTTCAGCGATACTTTTTTTGGAAATAGGTAAGTTACTAATTCCCTTTAAATATTAAAATGGTCATATATGTTATACTTGATACTTTTACTTGTTAATTTTGTGATTTGAATGATATTTTGGATACTTGTAATTTTGGGACAAAGGGAGTATTCACCTTCTGTGTAATAGTATAAGTGTTAGTAAGTTATACTCCTACTCGTGGGACGGATGAATTTGGCTTGCAGGAGAAATTTGAGAATTCTGAGTCTGGCTTGTGGGCGACCGCCCAGAATGGGTTGGGCGACCGCCCACAACTACTGAAAGGTTTGGTCTGGGACAGAGTATTTTGGGCGACCGCCCAGTCTGGTTTGGGTGACCGCCCATAATTGCTGAAAAGTTGAGTTGTTCCATTTCAAGTGATTTAAAGTTCAATCTTGGTTTAGGTCTTAGGTGATATCCTAGAGTACCTAGAGGGTTTGTTGTGGAACACCCTAGTGTTTTGAAATTGGTTTCTTTATGAACATAAGAGTTGTGAAATTTGATTAAATTTAATTGGATTTGGTTGAACATATTTGGTGTGGTTTGGATTGGTTCATCTTTGGATGTGTTTGGCTTGATTCCCTACTTTGGAATCATTGCCCCCAGTTGTTGTTTAGCAAGTATTCATTACTATGCTCGCATTTAAAGTCCAGCTGGTACTTGTTGTGGAGTCGGGCAGTGGTAGGGATTATAATGGCACACGAGCCAAGTTCATTGTAAGGCTTCTACCATTGGTTTCCCATTTTTAACCCCATTCCTTGGCCACGGATTGGGTTTGGGCTAGCTCTCCTTTGTGTGAGTTTAGTCACCATTTGGGTTATGACTTTGTGTCATCCCCCCCCCCCCCCCCGTGTTGTTGTTTTGTTGTTTGGTTCATGAACCTATTTCAGCCCTTTGGTGCTGCTCAGTTCATACCTCTCAGATGGTTATATGTTTGATTCGAGAACCTTGGCTCAGTATCCACAGTTGAGTGTTTATTTCCGCTTACGTGTGGAAAGATGAGTTGGCTTTGCCTATCATGTTACTTGCTATGTGAATGTTTATTGACATTGTTCAATTATGAGTATCATTCCAGCATGTAACGTAGTTGCATTTAGTAGCTTACTGAGATTCATTCTCACCCTTATTTGTTTACTTGTTTTAGATAAAGGAGAGCCCAGGGGATAGGTCACTGCACAAGGGAGGACGTCGAGGTGGTGATTTTGGGTAAGACATTTTGGGACATGTGTTATGTAAACGTTACATTATCTAAATGTATAACCTTTTGGGTAGTGTACCCGTGACTTCATCTTTGTATCACCTATTTTTGGGAACATGTTGGTGAGTTGTAAAATTGTAAGTACTTTGGATTGTGAAAGTTTGTTTGTGTGAAATGAAGTCAAGTCTTAAGTAAATGTGTTTGGTTATATGAAACTTTTATGAAAGTACATTTCGAAAAATTTTCCTAAAATGTTTTATGATGTCTTCCGATCGTGTCCCAAGCGTGGGGCCAATTAGGACCACGGGTACGGGACGCGACATCAACCATGTTAACACCTCTACGATTTGGACACTGATTAGAATGATGGCCGGGTTGTTGACACCAAAAACACTTATCACCATAAGACTTGGCATAAGGGTTAGGTGCCCGTTGACTGGTAGTGGTAGGAAGGGGGTTACGCCGCGCTACAGGGGCCGTTGTCGGAGCGGGGTCACATGTTTACCATCATCATTCTTAGAACCCGCAGTTGAAGTTTGTGTATTACCCGTAGCAGGAAAATTCACAGAAGGTTGACTCTTGTTACTATTCGAAGTCCCCTCTCCAAATTTTCTATAGGGTGCCGGAGAACGAAATGTAGAGGACAACTAGCTATCCACCTTTTTCGCCCTAGTGATGGTTTCATTGATTGAATAAGTAACAAATAAGTCCACCTGATTTTTGATGGGATGATGAAGACCTTCGATGAATCGTGCGACTTGAAGTGATTCGGTTTCTCATTCACATCCGTGCGGGCAGAACGGGCATGAAAATCGCGAGCATATTCATCGACTGTCGATTACCCTGTTTACACGTCAAAATTTCCTGATCAAAATTGTCTGGTAGAAAACGGTCTTTCAGTGTAGTCTTCATGTCTATCCAACGTCGAATAGGAGGCCAATTGTTACGAATTCGCTGTTGTAAGTACCCTAATCTGAAATTGACTAACTTAGAGGAACTCTTAGCACCATTCAGGGATAACTGATAGGCTGGGACCTCACTAAGATAAACCTAAAAATTCCAGGACTACTCTGGAATTAAAATTGGAAAAATCCAGAAGCTCGTCAGGCTGAGCCGTACGGATAGTTTGGGTACTAGAGGGGCCAATCTGTACGGATGGTTTGGGCGCCCTCAGTCCCTATAAATGTAGGCCCTTGCTGATCATTTCAGGAGGGGGGGGGAGGAAATCGTTTAGAGAGCAAAAGCTCTGCAGAAATTCTAACAGTATAGAGTGATCAACACATTTGAGAGAAAAGAGAGAGGAAGATAGGTTAGAATCAATATTGGTGAGGCCTCCTTCTCCCCCACCCTCTCTTTATCTCTTCTTCCATTTTTGTCTATTTACTTATCTTATGTCATTATAATAATGTTTATGAAATGGAACCAAGCCTTGGAGTGATCAATGGTGCCCTTCATGCCTAGTGTGTGATTTGTGGGTTACAAACCATGATGATCAAGGCTTGTTATGTTTAATGTACCTTTATTTCATTGTCATTTACATTAATGCACTTTACATTCAAGTCTTTACTTTTATTGTCTCTAAATTAATGCAATCTACTCCAAGTCTTTTACATTTGTGTTTGATTTATTTGAGTTGATTAACTTTGGATGTAAAGTTTCAATCTTTACATTCAAAGTCTTGATCAACTCATAATAATGTCCCTTTTGATGGTAAAGATTCCATCTTTATCCATCTAAAGGTTGATTTCTTGTTTCCCCAAGGTTCTCCTTGGATGAATCATTCATTTTGGATGTTAAAATTCCAATCTTTAACCATCCAAATGATGATCTTGGCTTAAAATTATGATTTATCAACTTTCTCTATATTTCCCCAATGATTGCCTTGATCACACCCAAAAATCTTTGTTTTTGGTGTTTAAACTAGTGATCAATGGAATAGGGATGATCCAATTCATGTTTTGTAACTAATGAATAAGCTGAACAGACCCAAATCAGTCCAGTTTTAGCAGAATCCCCTATTTCTGCTGAGACTGGACTGATTCTTGAGAATCTGTCAAAACCTCCTAGACAGCCCCATAAAGCCGTACGGCTGGTTTGTCCAAGGGGGCATTTTTTCCCAGTTTTTCCACTCTCTGTTAAAATGTTTGCAGAGTAAACCCTTTCTGTCAAATATTTAACTGATTCTGTTAGAAGTCAGTTTCTCCCGCTTTTAAAACACACACACACACACACACAATCGCATAATTTTCAACAAACTTTAGGGAGACTCGGTTTCTTCAGAGGCGCTTTGGGTGAACTACCGGTTGAGTTCTTCTCAAAGCGTAACCTGACCTCCGAATCCTTTGTCTCCAACCATTTTTCATTAAGTTTGGGTTTAAAGTTAAACTAACGTGGTGACTCCGTTGAACATTTGAAAGTGCCGTGTTTGGCATTCTCGAGGGAAACATCTACCATTTTCCCATGGGGATCCTTACAGTGGCGACTCTGCTGGGGAATAAAGTGCTTGCAAACTTCTTTTTAGAGTCTTTGGGGACACTTTTGTGTGGGTCAAACTCCTGTCCCCGTTTGTTAACTTTGTGCTTATTTTGTATGTGTTTTATGTTTCTGTTTTAATTTCTGGGAGTGAAACTATTCTGGAAATGCAATAAACTGGGGCTTGATGATCAGAAGCTGAAAATTTGCAAAAAAAATGGAGCTACTGCTCTAGCCGTACGACTAGTTTGGTTGGGCCACAGAATGCATCAAGCTAACAATTTTGTGCAGGGCAGAAAGCATTCTGATGGTCCCTTTGCATTTCATTTCGTCTTGTCCAGGTTTCCTTTACAGCCCCTACTTGTGCACATTTATCTTCCTTTTTCTTAAGCCAAAAATGGATTTTCAAAGCTTGGTAATGCACAAATCTTTGGACATAAAATTGGGTTTTCAAAGCCTCATTGTGCATTACCCTTTTTATAAAAGTTTCGGTTTCTCAAATTCTTTTGTTGTGCAAAACCTTTTTGTATAAATGATTTTCAAAAGGTTGTTCTTGTTGTAAAAGTTTGGTTTCAAAAACCTTTGGTTGTGCACAACCTTTCCATGTACAAAATTTTGATCCTTGCTTGTTCATATCCTTGCTTGATTACTTGTGCAAATGCTTGTTCATTATGCTTGTTCATATATCGTTCATTATGCTTGATATTAAAATAAATTGAAAAAATTCCTATTTTGATTCAAAAAGGAACTAGAAGGCTTCACACAACGCGCACTTGACCTTGTGCACGTTCCAAAAAAAAAACCTTTAAACCCGGGATGGATGCCACAATGCAGCTTGATTGGTGCTCTTGTGCCCTTCTCCCGCGCACGGGTCCATTCCACCTCCCCTTCCGAGCCGAGTCAACCACACATGTCCGTGTGTGAATACGTGTGTATGAAATTGAGAATATTCATAGTAACATTAAATTTATGAGAGTCACCACGCCGTTTTAATTATAGCCAAAACATTGAAAAAAGCATGTTAATGGGTTCGGGGGTCAAATTACAACAAGAGAAGAATATTGAACGTTATCACTCCTATTGCCCGAATTGATCGGTCTTTCTATCATGATGAATGTGTTAGTAGTGTGTTAGTGTTTGAGACCGGATCCGAAGATTGCCTACGTTCCTCTCAATGTGAGAAGCTCAGGTCAGCGTAGTTCGCAGAGAATTAGAATAGGCAGAAGAATCGGATCTGCATAATGAGGGGGGAATTACCTAAAGTTTAGGGTTTAGAAGTAGTTCCTAGATCATCCTCGGGTTGATGAACCCTCGATCATCATCGGCTATGAAATAACATGTAATTATGAAGATCACAACCCTAAATATAGCATAAATAAGGTTTTAATCTTATGAACACGAAGAACATGCGAAGAACATATTATGAACATATGAATGAGCATGCAAAGAATATGAAGAAACTATGAATAAACATGTACGAACATGAATATAAAAGATCTACATTAAAAAATGCAAGAACACGAAGAAAAAGTTAGAAAACTTACCTATGTTGGCAAGAAATAAACCTTGGATCTTCTTGAGTGTTTGAATGCTAATTAGAGAGCAAAATAGTGTTTAAGAACTCCAAAATTCGTACTTAGAGCTCTCAAAATCGGATCCCTAAACCAATAGCATGGGATTGATTTATATAGTAAACTGAGGGGAAGATCTGATGGTCCAGATCATCCGGAGCAAGGTTGGCCGCATGGCCAAGGTTGCAGCCGGTGACAATAGTGGCCGCGTGGCCAAGATCAACGCGGAGCAAGGTTGGCCGCGTGGCCAAGGTTGCAGGCTGACTTGATTCTTAAGCTAGGGTTTCTGCATGGTTTTAAGGAAACCATTTATTACCTATTTGATAGATTTTGTCCTAAATGCGATATTTTGGGAATCCGGGACAAGTATTTGTATGGTTTCTAATTCCTATAAAGTCCTTGTATTTTTGGGAAAGTCCTAATAAACTCATTTTCAGGTCGGGTACTAACAGTAGCCCCTCGGCGACGCTTCTTGCAAGGCAATGTGGGGTCGACGATAAAGAAGGATCCGTCTGAAACATGAGTTTCAAAACAGGTGAAAGGTAAGGGAACGGCTGAACCTTGGCAGGCGACCTACGTATCCGCGGGGGAATCAAGCCAAACGTAGTTCAAATCCGATGGGAAATCGGGAATGACTGTCCTCTGGTGGGGAGCAACGTCTTCTGCTGGGGAAAATGCACCTGCTGGGGATGAGAGATGACCACGTCGGTCGGGTGGCTGGACCTTTTCAGGTTTCCTACGTATCCTCCGAGGAATCAACCGGTCGTAGTTCGGAGATCTACTGGGGATAAAACGAGATATCGGACTTCTACTGCGGATAATACCTACGGGCACTATCCTGCATGAAGAACGAATCATTCGTAAGCAATGAAGTTATTTGGAAAAATAAGGACTACGCTGTCTAAATAATCCCAAGATGAAATGGTAAACGCAATCAGGATCGCCAGGGTTCCTGCCGATCGCGCTAAAGTAATAGATGTCGGATCTCTCGCGAACAGAAACGCCGAGGCTTCTGCCAACCACGATCGATCTAGGATGCGTATGTCATAGAGGCGCCGAAGTCCTCTACAACCACCACGAATCTTAATAATAGATGTTGGATCTTTCGCAAACAGAAACGCCGAGGCTTCTGCCAATTACGATTGATCTAGGATGCGTATGACATAGAGGCGCCGAAGTCTCTACAACCACACGAATCTTAATAATAGATGTTGGATCTTCCACAAACAGAAACGCCGAGGCTTCTTGCCAATCACGATTGACTAGGATGCGTATGTCATAGAGGCGCCGAAGTCTCTATAATCATACGAACCCTAATAATAGATGCTGGACCTCTCGCAAACAAGAAACGCCGAGGCTTCTGCCAATCACGTTGATCAAGGATACGTATGTCATAAGAGGCGCCGAAGTCTCTACAATCATACGAACCCTAATAATAGATACTGGAACCTCTCGCAAAGAGAAACGCCGAGGCTTCTGCCAATCGCGATCGATCTAGGATGCGTATGTCATAGAGGCGCCGAAGTCTCTACAACCATACGAATCCTAAGAAAATATTAGGAAATGCTAAAATAATAGATGCTGGATCTCTCGCAAACAGAAACGCCGAGGCTTCTGCCAATCACTTCGATCTAGGATGCGTATGTCATAGAGGCGCCAAAGTCTCTACAACTATACGAATCCTAAGCAAATATTAGGAAATGCTAAAATGAAGATGCTGGATCTCTCGCGAACAGAAACGCCGAGGCTTCTGCCATCACGATCGATCTAGGATGCGTATGTCATAGAGGCGCCAAAGTCTCTACAACTATACGAATCCTAAGCAAATATTAGGAAATACTAAAATAATAGATGCTGGATCTCTCGCAAACAGAAACGCCGAGGCTTCTGCCAATCACGATCGATCTAGGATGCGTATGTCATAGAGGCGCCAAAGTCTCTACAACCATACGAATCCTAAGCAAATATTAGGAATGCTAAAATAATAGATGCTGGATCTCTCGCAAACAGAAAACGCCGAGGCTTCTGCCAATCACGATCGATCTAGGATGCGTATGTCATAGAGGCGCCAAAGTCTCTACAACTATTCAAATCCTAAGCAAATATTAGGAAATGCTAAAATAATAGATGCCTGGATCTCTCGCGAACAGAAACGCCGAGGCTTCTGCCAATCACGATCGATCTAGTATGCGTATGTCATAAAGGCGCCAAAGTCTCTACAACTATTCGAATCCTAAGCAAATATTAGGAAATGCTAAAATAATAGATGCTGGATCTCTCGCCAAACAG